>PVLA01001075.1:0-407467 GCA_004027455.1 Hydrochoerus hydrochaeris
CACGGCAGACTTTTCAGCACAAACCCTCAAGTCAAGAAGAGCTTGGAGTGAGGTATTTCAAGCCCTGAAAGAAAACAACCTTCAACCCAGACTGATGTACCCAGCAAAACTTTCATTCAAATTTAATGGAGAAACAAGATACTTCCATGACAAAGAACAACTGAAGAAATTCATGTCCACCAAACCAACCCTAGAAAGAATACTGAAAGACATACTAGACAGAGATAAACATGACCACAATCCCCAAAACAACAGAAAGAAACCACCAGGTAGGGTAAGCAATTAAATAAGAGGAAAAGCAGAAACAACTGGAACATAACATGGCAAAGTCGAGCCAGTACATGGAAATCCATATGGAGAATTCTCAGAAGAATAGGATTGGAAGCCCCATTCAATCCAGCTATCCCCCTCCTGGGTATTTTCCCCAAAGAACTGAAAAGTTCATATCACAATGATATACGTGCACCCATGTTCATAGCTGCACAACTTGTGATAGCTAAATCCTGGAAACAATCAAGATGCCCATCAACTACAGAGTGGATGAAAAAGATGTGGCATGTTTATACAATGGAATATTACTCAGCTATGAAAAAGGATGACCTTGAGACCTTCATAGGCAAATGGAGACAACTTGAGATTATCCTCATTAGTGAAATAAATAAGAATCATATTTATAAATATCATATTGTGTCTCTAGTGTAAAAAGTAAATAAGAACTAAAAGAGTAATAAAACCAAAATGTTTAATTGCTATTGTAAAAAAGAGAGGAAAAGAAAGTGCTCTAAGGGATATAACTGCATGTATGTTTGAGTGTATAAAATAGATGACCATATTGCTGAATCTTTGTTGGATCTTTGAGCAAAACTGTTTGTAGTCTGGCTGTTTGAATATTTACTGTGTACTCTTTAACTTTGTAACTTGAACAACTACATCCAGGATGACAGTACATAATTTATGAATTACTGATTTCTTACTGGGGCTTTTTCTCATTCTCCTTTTTCTTTCTTTTAGAATTCTGTATTGTTGCTACCCTTTTTTCTTTTCTTTAAATAAAATTTTTAAAATGTATAATTACTATTGTAAAAAAATAGGAAATAGGAAGCGCTATAAAAGATATAGCTGCATGTAAGTTTAGATGTGTGAGATTGATGACCATATTTCTAGGTTCTTGTTGGATTGTTGAACAGATCTGTTTGCACTCTCACTGCTTTAGTGTCTACTTTGTGTGCTTTAATTCTGTAACTTGAATAACTATTTCTAAAAGAACAATATGTAATGTATCAACTAGTGATTTCTTACTGTTTATCTTCTTTTCTTGAAATTCTGTAATATTTATACCTTTTTCCTGTTTTTTCTCTTTAAATAAAAAAATGAATAATTGCTATTGTAAAAAAGAAAATAGGAAGTGCTATAAAAGATATAACTGCATGTATATTTATGTGTGCAGGATTGTTACCCATATTTCTTAGTTCTTGTTTGATTGTTGAACAGATCTGTTTGCAGTCTCACTGCTTGTGTGTCCATTTTGTGTGCTTTAATTTTGTAACTTGAAAAAGTATTTCTAAAAGAGCAATATGTAATTTATCAACTAGTGATTTCTTACTGTTTGTTTTTTTTGAAATTCTGTAATATTTCTCTTTTTCTGTTTTATCCCTTTAAATAAAAAATTTTTTTTAAAAAAAAAGAACAAAAGAGCTGTGGATGTAGCTCAATGCAAAGGTCCTGGATTCCATCCCCAGTACTCCAAAAAGAAAGTAAAACCTTATCATTTATTGGTTAACAAATTAACTAAAAAACATTACAAAAGATATGGGCAATACATCTCATTCTGAAAAATAAATAAAAAGAAAGCATCTATCTATCTATCTATCTATCTATCTATCTATCTATCTATCTATCATCTGTGTATCCATATATCTGTTCCTAAGGGAGAAAGTTTAGATATATACCAGAATGCTAACAGTGATTATTTTGGGACTATGCAATTATGTGTTTTAAGTTTCCTTCTTTTGTGTGCTTTCACGTGATTTCCAAATTTTAGAGTATCACCATGGATTATTCTTCAGTCAGATAAAAATATTAGAATGAAGAATGTCTAATAGCATACAGAGGCCACATTTCAAGTAAGGAGAAATTGCACATTTCCATCTTGAAAACCCAAATTCAGCCTCTTCATGAAGTCTCTCTATATGGCCTATTTAGTGTCAAAGCTTCCCTGTTTGTACTCCTGCCACTGTGCTAAGAGGGAGACATGATCTCAGCTCAGCTCTCAGCTCTCTCTGTAGCCTCCACAGCTGAGCATAGAATCTGCCTTGCTAACTGCTATATTGTATAAGCCATAATCCTTAAAGGAGTTTAATGTGATTTCCCCTGGGACAATAGTTTTGTCAAGTTAGCAAATATATTTAATGATCTATAGCAATTAAAGATTTACCATAAGCCAACTAACTGTACTACAGTGGAAGATTTATAGAAAAATGAAAACTTTACTTGGGCTAAGAATGCTTAAAGTATAGTGACAGAAAGAGATTTGACAAGAATTATACAGTAAAATTTTATTAGGAATAAGAAAAAAATGTAGGATTCCAGGACTGTTTTGGTGGGAGAAGCTAAATTTTGACAAGAGGACATATTTTGCTTATCCAAATACATATTATTTTTTAAAAGAAGGTTGAAATGGAATAAAGAATGACAGCATTGTTACTTCTGATCAACAAAAACAGGCAATAGCCTAACTTGCCACATGACAAGGGACAAGAGATAGAGTGGTTCTTTCTCGACAAGATTAATGTTTATAACACATTTTGACTACATTAAAAACAAAGACAAGTCATAAAAATGACAAGCTATGACTTGAAACTAATTGTGTAACCAATTTCTTGCCAATATAATTTGGAAAATTAACTTTATATTATGAACTCATCAGCCACTAACAGTTTTGATTATCACCCAAATGGAGCCATTAAATACTGATCCTGGGAAAGACAGAATAATACTGGGACAAAAGTTATTATTTTAAGAGGTTAAATCTTACTCTTGGGCAGCCAAGATGCAAGTGCTTAGGTTTCTGGGGATGTGGAGAGATGAGGGTTAGGAGAAGCTCCTGCCTAAAGAAAGGTAAAGAAAGGAAGGGTAAAGAGGCAGTGACTGCTACTTCCCCTTGGGGCGTAAATCAACAATAAACACCATGGACTGAAACGTGAAAGGCAGTAAAACAAAGAATGCTGATGTTTGGCTGTGTGAAATTACATTACTTATCTGGTACATACATTTTTTTTTTTCTTTTGGTCTTTTTGACACAGGATCTTACTATGCAGTTCACGCTGGCCTTGAACTCACTTTGTAGCCCAGGTGGGTCTCAAACTCAAAATCCTTCCAAGTACTGAGATTATAGGTATGCCCCACCATGCCTAGCCACATCTATACTTTTCATAGCTTTTTTTTTTTTTTCTTTTAAATTAGGGTCTCACTATGTAGTTCAGGCTGTCTTGAACTCATTGTGCAGCCAAGGCTGGCCTCAAACTCACAGCAATTCTTCTGCCTCAGCCTTTGGACAGATGGAATTACAGGCATGTGCCCCCATACCTGGCTTTTTTCATAGCTTTTTCCTCATGTAGTTTATAACAGTCATCTGAATTCACACAATTAAATTTGATGTCACATTTCGAGCAAACATTAAGGATTTACCAATGTTTCAATATATCTATAATCAAGCCATTGAACTGTTTTAACAGTAATTAAATTTTAAAAACCATAAACAGAACTTGAAATTCTTGCATTTGTTTACAGAATTTTATCCTTCAGACATTAGTCTCTGTTCAGTCTCTGGCTGAGGTATATATATTTAGAGAAAATAAGTTGAAAGTAAGTTATAAAGAAGAGTAGAGCAAATAGTAGCAAAACTTTTAATTTATATATTATGTACAAAATAATATAATGTATAATGGGTATTCTTTCCTAAAACGTTATCTAAATCTACATTATCAAACTAGGGGAAAGCAACTTCCTTAGCAAAACTTTTTGCAAAAAGATTTAATGAACAAGCTGTCTCATATGTTGAAATATTTTATCTTAAAATTTTATTCATAACATTTGGAACATTTCGGTCATGAAATCTGTATTTTCCTTACAGACACACAGACACACTAAAAAAAGGATGAAATGAGATATATGCTTGTTTTAAAGAGGTTATTTCAACTTTTCACATTATCTATTGTTTCTAACTGGTATGGGGTTTCCTATAGTTAAATGATATGTGACTGAAAAACATAAGTTATGATATTAATAGCTGCCTTAAATTCAGAATTGCCTGACACTCTGTTCATCCTTTATACCATCACAAAGGGTTGAAAAGTGAAAATTCAAAGAACCTTGGTATGTATGTATATGTGTGTGTATAAAGAAGAGAATAATTCATATTTTCTTGATAAGAAAATAGTAAATAGTCAAACAGAAACTTTCTCTGTGCTTAACAGGGTTGCTCTAAAAGCTAGAGTATTCTGGTGCTAGGTATACACTCTTTTGACAGTCAGTGATCTATTATAAAGATAGTCAACAGTTGTCATTTACTTTATGGGACATAATTCTTTAATGGAAGAATTTAGAGTATGTTGGATGGAAGTAATAAAGGATAATTTAGGTGTGCTGGGAAATTGAAGCCAATAAGATAAGAGGCCATCTGACAGTCATTCAGATTTGGATAAGTACTCTGAGTTTGTCAATTAAATTGTCAGGCTTTGTTTGTTTGAAAATTAGTTTTGACTAAATACGATTAAAAACAATATAGAAAACATTCATAAGTTTGAATTACAGTTCTTTTAAAATTATTTTAGAGCATAACATTCATTGTTCAGCAAAATTTAATTTAGAAGACATGCCAAGACATTTTCTAAGAAAAGATCAAGTTGTTTTACATAATTTTAAATTTATATTGTCAGTATAGCAATTTACTCAATTATAATTGCTATCTCTGATTTTAATTAAAGAAAAAAGTCAACAAAAGAAATTCAAAATTCTTATTATTTTCATTTAACTACGCTTCCTTGCCATACTAAGAAAACATTTTTGTAAAGGTTAAATAAAGTATTTCATGGCAACCACTGCTTCTTAGTGCCTGTATAACAAGAAACTTGAGCCAGCCAAAGTTGTGCAAGTTGGTTTTCTTTCCTAGTGAGGGAATGTGGTATCTAAGACCTTGTCCTAACTCATTTTATCCCCAAGTGTAAGTCAAGCAAGTCAAACATGAACTAATGCCTGAAGGGAAGTCCCTGACTCCAAAAGTATGGATTATTTCACATTTATCTTAAAATCTGCTCTCAGAGTTCTTAAAATTCATTAACTTGGCAAGTCACGAATTATCATGAGAAATGAAATAATTTCATAACTGTGAAGTCATCCAACATTCCATGCATCTGACACTCACTGGGCTTGGCCATGTCTTGGGCATTATTCTGACCTTTAAATAATAAGTTCTTCAATATCCTGGAAATAATTAAAAAGATGAAAATAATTTAAAAGTGCAATACTATAATAGATATGACATAGTCTTTCAGCTAATGCTTTTCCTATATAGACTCACGTTGGCTCTGATTAAGGACAGTCATACTATATATGCTGAAATCTTTATAATGTTCTTAATCAGTATTTTCCATTACTTAAAAAATGGCAAAACACCATGTCTTAATGGTCCAGCTATGTTCCCTTTTCTTATTAAAATTCAAACTTAAAATTAGTTCAGTGAAGGACCTATGTGTTTAGACATCAAGAATTCATCAAGAATTCACATTTGCAGAGCACTGGCTTGTGAAAAGGCTTTGAGTGTCTTGTAAAAAGCTTAAGGAATCTCAGTATGTTTTTTTCCAAAACTGCATTTCAATGTCTAAAATTTATTGCCAGTGGAGGGACAGAGAGACCATTAGCAGCACCAGCAATCATTCCTCTGGGTACTTCGCAGCTGACATAATCCACAGTCAACCCCTTTCATGCAGGTTTGTAGAAAAATGCCAGAAATCAGCTCTGGGACTGGATAAAGTACCCTATCACAATCCTCTTTACCATTTCTTATAAAAGACTTTAAAAGTCTTGAAAAAGGTCATATTGCAAATGATTTTTACAAAGAGACTAAAATATACAGAAAAACTCAAACTTATGTCTCTGATTTAAGTGGAATAAATGTATCTCCCAACAGAGAATGAAGAAATTCCAAATATGCTCTGTATATGAAATACTTAATAACCAAAACTGCCCGAGCTGCATTCATTTCTACTGGTGACTTCAAAAAGCACTATAAGCTTTCTCAGCTAATGTAAGTTTTTCAGAATTTCTCATGAAATAATATTTTAAGACAGAAAAGTGAAAGAACTGAGTCTATAGACTACTTTTCTGCTGTTTTGATTACTGCTTTAAACTGAAGTAAAAGTGCAACTGATGGTGAATGGACAGTAGTTCTGGGTACTCAAATGGAGTCAGTGTTTACAGAGTATTTTGGATTAAAATCCTTGCCAGATGGTCCTAAGCAGTGTTTACCTCGCTGTTGATTTTAGCTATCTTTATGTCAGCAACAATAAAAAGAAGCTTGTTACTGCCACTGGGGAGCAAAGGCATAAAATCCTTCCTCCCCAAATGAAATTGCTAGTTGCCGACAGCTGTGCCCTATGCAACAATAAGGCTGATAGTGTAGATTTCTGGGAAATTATTTCCATGATTAGAGGAAGAAACAATATGTGGCAAATTTAACTTGTAATGAAGTCTACTTTAAATACATAATGTTTAGCAATTATACTACGCACTTTTATTTTATGATAAACATCAATTTTTATAAAATAAACACAAAAGATTAAACAGTGTGAACAGTTAAGACTGCATGTGGGCTTGAGAGTTGGTTCCATTTGAAGTATATTGCTAATCTCTTCCTGCAGCATTTTCCTATTTTATGAGTTTTCATTAGAGGCCACAGACAGGCCAAAGAGGCAGGAGTGGGAGGACCAAGAGCTATTCTTTTGTTTTTCTTTTCTTTTAGTTTTCCAATAAAGTCCCTCTTATAAGTCAGATGGTTGCAGGTCCTTTCCCAATACTGCACAAGGTAGCTCAACTCTTGTCCAGAGAAGGAAAGAGCCACTTTCTCAGAAAAATCTACCAAAGAATTTGACATTATAACATAAGTTCTCTCTTAACAATTTAGATTGTATCAACAGTATAGGTTCAAACTCGTTTGCTTCTAAATGTTTTTCATATTTCTTTTTATGTATGTCAGTTTAATAATCTCACTCTCTATGTAGAAATGAATCAACCTAGTGCAAAGGAAAATTCTTCAAACTGGAAAAGCGTCATCTTGCTTTGGAAAGAGGAAACAGATTTTCCTGCTCCTCATTCACTCAAAAGATGAACACATGTTGCCCTGACCCTGTCCCCAAGTTCAAAATGTCACTTTTGGCTTTGCAATGCACATACAAGTAGCTTAGGATGGGTTGATCTAAATCCTCCAGAAAGGGTAGCTGGAAATAATATGCAGGCAGCCTTCTTTGGAAATTTCTTAAAATCAACTCTTGAAAATCCTCCATGATTGTGTAAAAAGGTACTAAATTCCCAACAACATCTGTTATTCCAGTTCACAAACTAGGCTCAGAAGTGCTGGAATTGTCAGGAGCAAAAGCAGAAACAGTGGCCCTGTGAGGAAGAATCTCCATTACCTTGAGGCTTGTAAATGGTAAGGGCTGTCCAGTTTCCCTTTCCACAGTGCCAACAATCCATGGCTGGTGACCCTCACTGTACTTGGAAGATTTAATTTCACACCAAATCAGACAAATGAGTGACCCATCAGAGGTTTCAGCTGAAGTTTCTTGGAGTCCAAACTGCCCAGCGGCCTTGCTGGTGGGAGCCCTCTGGGCAATGATTGGTAGATAATGAATGACAAATAACATTTCATTTCTTTGTTTTGTGCAGCTCTGAGAGTGTCCTAAAATGCCAAAGCCTTGACATCTGTGGCTGCATAGGCATTGAATGTGTATATTAATCCAGCAGCACTTCTGTTTAAGGTAGCTGAACTAGACATAGCCTGAGAGACCACATGTACTTCTTCTCTGGACACCATAATATTATTATCCTATCTCTCAACTGGTGGGCACTGACAGCTACCAGAGTTTCTAAAGGTGTGGTTAACACAAACGTATCCACTAAAACTGCACTGTCAGGCATTTTGAATTCATTTGGTTGATATACCACGGTGCCAATGATAATCCAAAGGTTGACTAGTTTGTCTGCCTGTCACTGTAGTTCCTCTGTCCTCAGTGTCATCCCATCCTTTGATTATGAGGGGGTGTTACCTTTTCTTAATTTTCCTCATTCATATTCTGGCTGACACTGAGTAATGTTAACATGTTGTCACATTCAGTGATATCCACGGCAGGTCACTCAGCAAGAGATAAGCCCTATCATGAAGGGATCGTCCATCAAGGGTAAAGAAGCCAGTAGTCTGCATGAGTGACAGGCCCCCGAGTCTCAGGGCGATGACACAGAATCCATCCAATGCTCAGGGTTGGTGAGGATGGGTATGGGTCACCTCTTCCTGGTCTCTGTTCAGGCCAAGGCCTAATGGGGGACCTCAAGAGGCTAGGTCAGTCCCACAAGAAGTCTGAGCAGCATTTCCTGGGGACTTACGTGGCCTCTGCTTTTTGTACTGAAGAAGCTCATCAGCTGCCAGTTTAGGCTGAGGCTCAATGTCTGGGGTTCTGAGGGTCAAAAGGAGCCTTCTGCCAACACCATGGCTTCTTCCCTGGTGCCTGCTATAGCTTCCACCATGGTACAGGCCTTGCAAGGAGAAAAGGGTGGAATGCTAGGAGCCCTTTGATTTCTTACTCTAGTTAACTTGAAGCAATAGCCAAATATTACCAGAAGAGTTTTTCTGTGGCACACCTGGCACCACTGCACACCTGCTTCAAATTGCCTTGTTGGCCTCTCAAGAGTTACTTGTACTGACAGCATACTACGATAGGTTTTGAGATTAGTGCTTCTTTTTGTGTATGTATGTATAGTGTATATTAAAGCATTCAATATTTATAATTTTAAAATGAAATCTATGCTCTAGAGAAATGTCAAAAGTTATGAGAAACCTCAACATTTTTCTGTTCAGTGAACATACATCTAATGCCTATTATAAGCAAGATACAGGAATGGATATTGTGGAAACATTACTTCATTAAAGCTTCCTACTCTATTACCTCTTCCACTCTCAGAAAACACATTCACCCTCACCCTCCTTCTCTCCCTCTTTTCTCAGAGTAGGAGAAGGCTATTGTGGCAAACTGCAAATGGTCACAAATCCGCTCCTCAAGATCTAGCTCTCTGTCTTCAAGATCTGGCCTAACTTTGTGACTTGTTCTGCCAAATAGTATGTGGCAGAATGACACTGTGCTAGTTCTGAGCTTAGGTTCAAGAGGCCTTGTGGTCTCTGCTTTTGTTCTTCTCATATAATTTTACCATGTGAAGAAGCTCACTAAAGAGGCCACATGGAAGAGAAATGAGGCATCTGGCAACAGCCTGCCAACTATGATATATGCAGGTGTGGAACTTCCAGCCCAGCACCAGCTGACATGCCAGTTGACTGTCGCCTCCTGAGGCAGTCCAGGTGAGACCAGCTGAATATTCTGAAAGAACCGAGATTTCTAAACAACAGACTCAGGAATTAAGTCATTAAACTTTGGTTTATTAAGCAGCAATAGATACTGGAAATGAACCTCTTCCCATACAAGATCAACTCTTTCACCTGTAATCTTGATTTGTTCCTCTTCTCCCTTTGTAAGACCTTATGAATCATTCTTTCTCTATTCTACATCATAAATCTCTTTGTTCTTTATTTCTTCTCATATAAACATTCCTAAATGTCTTCCACTTAAAACCTTCCTTCAACCCTGCAGCTTTCTGTGGTTATTATCTGAATAATAATTTTAAAAATCAGGCTCATCCTCTTTTTTATTTTTCATTCATTTCTTAACCCACTGTAGTTTGGCTTCTAATTCTCTGCTGAAAGTGCTTTCCTTATGCCACCAATAATGTACAAATGCCAAATAAAATCGTCTCCTCTTTCTGGTTCCTGAATCACTCAATTACTGATATTTCTATTCCTAAAAACACTTTCCTTTCTTGACTGTTAAAATATCATTCTGTCCTGATTTTCCAGCTATCTTAATTTTCTTTTCCCTTCTTATTCCCCCTCAGTAGATTCCATTCCTTAGCCTAAACCCCCTCCTATTCTACTATTGGCTCTTATGCAACTTCACCTCCAAGACTGCTCCAATGACCCTTGCCTCCTGTTACCTGTGTCTTTGTGTAGTCTTCTCCATGTTGAGTAGGCCTGATCTGTGTTACTACCAGGCTGTTACAGAAATTGTCATTTCTGTAACTTCTTAGGCTAAGTAATAAAAGACATTTCTGTAACTTCTTAGGCTAAGTGATAAAAGACATTTCAGCTTCTATGTGTTCCATCTTGGATCATTTGACCTTTGTGAAGTTCAACTACCACATCATGAGAATATGGAGAGATCTTTGTTGTAAGGAGCTGATGCCTCCTACCAACTGCCATGTGAGTATACTATTTTGAAGTGGATTCTCTATCCCAATAAAGCCTTCAAATGACAAGCTTTTGCTAATGTTTTGATGGCAATCCTAGAACCACTCAGTTAAACATTTGAAATTTCTAACAAAAGTTTGAGACGTAAATGTTTGTTGTTGTAACTATTCAAATTTTGAGTAATTTGCTATATAGCAACAGGTAACTAACACAGATTTTGGTATCTGCAAATAAGAGCTTAAGATGTTGGAAGGGCTTTAGAACCCAGAAGTGAATAAAAACTGGGAGGACTTGAAGAGACTTGAAGAAAGGGTTAGTGAATGTCTAAGGTGCTTTAAAGAGATTATTAATAGAAACTTGATGGTCTTAATGGAGGCTGCAGTCAGGAAAATGTCATTGTAAATAAGTAAATAAGTAGAAAGGGGACTCTCGCCATGTACAGAAGTTCAGCACACTATTACCTGCAGTAACACAGAGAATAGGTTAATATACTTATGTGATCTCACAAAGATCTCCAGGCAATGCTTAAATGTCTTCTGGCTTCTACATGCTTCTTATATTAAAATCAAAGAGAGGAAATATTGAGATTAAAGAAAGACTGTTAAATAAAAAGGATCTAGAACTTCTTAGTTCTGAAAGTTTCTAACTTTGTAAGATGGCAAATGATGCTACAATCAACAAATGGTTTCTGAGAAAAGATCAAATCCAGTATATTACCAACCAAGAAAACCAGGAGCAGAGATGACACAGATTGTGCCTATGAAATCCTTTAAGACCAGGGCTGGGGGTTCAGTGCAGTGGCTCAAGCACTTGCCTGATAAGCATGAGGTCATGAGTTCGATCCCTGGTACCAAAACCAAAAAACAAACAAAAAAAGAAATCCTTGAAAACCATATAAACATGTAAATTTGAGCTTTAGAGAACTACTTAAAAGGAGTTTAAGATATTGAGGGGTAATGTCCCTCAGCAGTGTCAGAGAAATCTTGAAATAGAAGGGCACATGCATGTACACTACTGGGAAGTGAAACTAGTGCCATGCCTAGGCAAGAGCTTTACCACTGAGCCACATCATAGGCCTCTTGAGAAAAGGGTCTTGCTATGTAGTCTAGGCTTGTTTTGAACTTGTGATCATCTGCCTCCTAACACATCACCAAACAGGTAAGAAGGGCTTATCTTGAAGAGATCTGTGACTATGATTTTGTCTAATATAGTGAACCTCAATAAAATAAAAAGAAGTCTGACAGAATTGTTTAAAAGAATTAACATTGGCGAAGAGACCAAGATGTTAACAAGAAGCAAGCCCTCCCTGTGAACCAGTGCCAGGCACAGGCCACTGCTGCCAGGGGGAAAGCCAGACCCCAGTCCCTTCTGGTGTGCCAGCTGGGAAGCTTGAAGAGCCACCTCCTATCCCAAGTAATTGGCTGATCCAGAGAAACAAAGGCTCATAGCTATTGAGATGAAATGCAATTTGACGCTTGTGGTGTTGGGTGTTTCACTGACTTTGCAGGTCTAGGACCAGTGGATCATCCATTCAGAAGAAAATGGTACACAGTATGGCATCTATGGGGCCCTCTTTCTGAAGGTGGTAGCCACTGTTAATTCTCTGTTATCTTTTTTTGAAGTCCTGTATCATTTTTATTGTCTTGTTGGGTTGAGTTTTATTGTTTTGTTTTGTTTGATGTTGTTATATCCAATGGCATGGGCAGCTATTTCAAAGACAGCAACATATATTATGGTAGCTATTTTGGATTTACTACTGTCGTGTTTTGAAGTTCTTTATTGCATTCATTGTTTTACTTTTATCAGTTTTATTCTGTTCTGTTTGATGTCTACTATGTCTGAACATATCTACAGCTATTTTGAAGACAATAAGAGGCATTATAGTAACCATTGTTGATTTGGTATTGTTTTGAAGTCCTGTGTCACTTACACTGGTTTGTTTTGCTTGGATTAAAATTTAAAAAAAGAATTAATATTGGTAGAGACACTGCCAACTGAGAGACTGAGAGAGACAGAGTACAACATGAAGAGAACTTTGAATCCGCAGACAGTAGGTTTAGAAAACTAGGTACATTACAAAACCTACTTTTCATGAAAAACAATGTATGACTCAAAGGTTATAGTAAAATGCCCAAAGCCATAATCACGAGTATTATTCCCTACCAGGAATAGTACTGACTATTAATCAAGAAACATCCAATATTTATCTGGTTAGATTGCAGAACTTCTATGGACCAGCAACTCCTGGGGTGTTTTCTGTCTTTTCCTTTCATTAAAGGAGCACCTACAGTAGCTACCTATGCCTGTACTATCACTGGACAGTGTCCTGCAACATTAGATCCTTGAGAAGGCCCTCTTCTAGTGCTCTCTTTGAAAAATTCTTTTCTGGTCCCATTGCTCCCTAGGCACTGATGACATGCCATATTTATATCTCTAGGCCACACTATTCTGTTGACTCCAGACTTTTATATCTAATTTGCCTATTCTCAGTATCCATCTGGATGTCTGTTAGAAAGGCAAAAAGGTGAAAAAGAAACTCTGGCTAGAGAGTCAAGTTATTTATTAGGCATTTTATAAATATTTTTCATAGAATATTCACAACAGTTTTTTTTTTTTTGAAAAGGAGATTGAAATGCTAAGATATTGAGAAACTGTCCAATTTTACACACCTAAGAAAACACAGTAGAGAAACTAAGGTATTTGTGGCTTTAAATTTGTGCTTTTTCTAATACATCATTCTTCCTGCACTTCAAAGCAAGCTAAAACTCAGGGTGTCAATCTGTTGTGCACTCACACTATTCCCTGTCTCTAAAACATTGTCCTACATATTCTCTCACTGTAGGTTACAGTAAACTACTATAACTTGTCCTAATTTTGAAATCTCAGAGTCAAACCAGATCCTTGTTCTGTAATCAGTAATAAAATCATGATTTTAACCTCCCGCATATCTTTCAACCAGTCCAAATCTCCCAGCAATTTAGAGATGTTATTCCACGGTCTTATGGCCATACTGTGGAAAGAAGTCCACAAAAATCTGAACTGTCATTTCCCATTGATTATGGTGTTGTTTTCCTCTGGATGTGTTCAAGATTTTCTTTTTTACTTTTGGTTTTTAGTAACTTCCTGATGATATGCCTGGTTATGAATTCTTTGGATTTGCCTGATTTGGAGTTTATCTGAGCTTTTTGGGTTTGTTTCTATCTTTTATAAATTTGGGAAGTTTTCTGGATTTATTTATTTATTTTTGCCTAATTTTCTTCGTTTTTTTTCATTTTGGGAGTGCATCATTCATATGTTAGACATTTTCAATTTTCCCATGGTCCTGATGTTTTATTCATTTTGTCTGACTCTTTTTTGTTAGACTGAACGATTTCTATTGATATCTTCAAATTTATTAACTATTTCTTTCTACCATGTTGCATCATGTTTCTATCATTGAGTAATAAATTAGTACAAATTTAGGAGCTTAACCTCACACATTTATTCTCACGGTGACCATGGGTCAGGAGTCCAGACAAGGTCTCATAAGACTGCAGAAGAGCTGTCAGCTAGGCTGCACTCTTGTCTGGATGCTCTACTTGGGAAAAATCCACTTATAAGTTTACTCAAGTTGTTGGCAGGAATTGTTCCCATGGCTTTAGGAGAAAGGCTTTCACTTCCTACTGACTGTTGCTGGTAGCCATCTTCAGATTCTGGAGGTTTCTCACAGCTTTCTGTCCCACAGAAGCTTGCGTCTTCAAAGTTGGAAGAGTGTATTTCTCTTCAGGAAAATTTGAATTCCTTTTCTAAGGCTTTTATCTGATTACATTAGGTCCACCCAGGGCTTTCTCTTTTTAAATTTAGGATTTTAATTACAACTCTAAGATCTTACTTTTGCCAGCTGCCCTGAAGTATGTCCTTTAAATATGAGAATGCCAATAGTTAGGTCATTTTGGAGTTGGTATCAGTTTGTTTTTTCCTTGAAATTAAGCAATGTCATTTTTACTATTTCTATGGTGCTGGGAATCGAACCTGCAGGCTTTGTAATTAGCTACATCTTCAGCTCTTCTCTTTTAGTTTTTTAAGACAAGGTCTTATGAAGTTGTCCAGGCTGAGCTTGAACTTGATCTTCAGTCACTCAGAGTGCTAGAAGTAACATTTTTTTTCCTTTAGACTCTTAACTACTAGGCAATTTTGAGAGACTCTGAATTCTCTTATGACAGTTCAAATAGTGTTGTTACTATTGATTTAGCAGGTAATTAACTTAGATGAAAACAGAAGACTTTCACACCTCCTGAGCAGATTTGTTCAGTTCTTCTTCTTTTTTTTTTTCTTTTCAGTTTTTCAAGCTGCTTTCAGTTTGCTCCATGCATGTGTGGCTTAGTCAAGCACTTGGGACAAATTTAGATGTATTATGTTTCCATTTTATGGCTTTCCCTTTCTAAAATTTTCTCCTCACTTTCTTGCAGCCTTGGTTGCCTGGGCTTTTCCCCTGGTATCTTAACCAGAAAGATGACAGGCCACCCCTGCACTGCCGTGGCATTTGGCTTCAGGGCAAAGCCACAAAAAATGGAGACTTCACTCTGCAGCTTACTTGTTCAGTTTTGACTCTCTATAATCTGTCTGCCCTTGTCTAGTCACCAGAGCCCACATGTAATTCTTTTGTTCCATTCATAACTTATAACTGTTATTTATAGAAAGATCAATTTAGTAGGCATTTATACCAGGTTAGCCTTCTGTTTTAGTTCAGCCACTAGTTGGTAGAGGTGGCATTGTATAGTGCTTCCTTGGTTCATGAATTTAATTCTTTCCTTGATTCTGGTCATAAACCAAATTGGGTGAGAACTGAATCAAATTCAATGATTAGGTTCAATGTTGACCATATGGGGAAATTTGATTTGATTCTTGTCCAATTAAGTTTTTAACCAGAATTGTGAAAAGGAGTAAGTTCATGAATGGAGGCACCATTGTATCCGGTTTGGCTAAATCAAATCTTCCCTTGAATCTGAGCTGCATATAAATTCATGCATCCAGTGTCTAGAGTCAATTGTACAACATGAAACATTTCTTTGAAGACTAAACTGTTGGTGGTTTTTGCTCTCATCCAACCTGATCTGAAGTGGAATATTTAAGGTTCTTATGGTGGCATCTTTGATTCTGTGCAGCTGAAAAAATGCTCAACTATTCCCTTAGAAATAGTTTTGTTCTTCCTCAGTTTGTTCAGGCAAGAAACTGTCGTGGGATAGTCAGTGTTTCAGGCGATTCTGCCTTAAACATGTGTTAGAAACTATAAGGAGCGTGTATAATTTTTCAATCCTAAAAGGTTGTTCAGCTCTGGATTTCTGGAATTGGTTGTGTCTATGTTTCTTCCCATCCTACTGGGACTTAATGTTGTTAGCAACCTCCTGTGTGGTTCTAAGATATCTTGACCTCTTTGAAACCTTTCCAGGTGTCACTGCCACTTTCTTGATCTCTGAAATACAAGTTACATTGTTTAGTGGAGTTAAGTTCTATGAACTTTAGAAATCCTCCCTGAGACTATGAAATGCCTAACACCCAAGGTAGCACAAACACACAGATACAAATGTTCCTAAAACCAAGTTAGCTGGGCAAAGCAGGATATGACTTGTGTGTCTGAAAAAAGAACATTGTGCTCACTTGTGGGTCTCTGACTAGCTCCAGGTGCAGTCTGAAGCAAAGTGGTTAGTGTTTTTGAGCCTCAGATGTAACCTCTCATTAGAACACAGAAGAATTTGCAATTGTGGATATAAGGAATTCCTTGAAGACTCTCTGGGCCCATTAAAGCATCTGGCTTCAGAGGGTCTGAAAACATACTTCAATATACACAGACATAGCAAAGAAATAGTGTTTTCTATAAATATGACATTAGGTTTTAGCCTAAAGCAAATTGTTGCTCATCTTAAAATTTGCATCCAGAGTATGTAGTTACAAATTTAAAAGAAAAAAATTAACAGATACCTGTCTTATGCTTTCAGTTTGTAACCAAATAGTTCTTATTGTTTTTGGTAATATAGTTAAGATTCTAAAAGGGTTGATATTGAAAGAATCCTGTATTAGTCTAGTTTTAGACTTGTGTGATACCAAAACCCAGGAGAGCAAAACAATGCTGTGTAAATAAAACTTGTGAGAATTTTCAGCTTTTTCTCTCAGAACCATAGGGTCAGGGGTCTGCAGACAGGCAAAAAATAGAATAGGGGCCTCATTAGGTCTTTTAGCTAATCCTGACCAGGAGTTAAAAAAAAAAAAAAAAAAGAAAGAAAGAAAGAAACACTTTACCAGAGAAATTCTCCTGGGAAGCAGGTGAAAGACTAGGGTAAAGAAAGAGAAAAGCCAGATAAAGAAAGGCACTAACTGGCTTTGGGAATTGCACCAAGTGACCAGAAAAAGAGCTGACACGCAGAACACAAAGAGAAAGCCAAGTGCACAAACTGTAAGTTGCCTCCACTTCCAAAGGAATATAGGAGAAATGAGTGTGGAGGGAGGGGAGAATTAACTAACTGAAGCAGTATGTACTTACACCTATGCATTAACATATACATATATATGCACATGTATTCACTCTATAGTCACTATATTAAGTCTAGGTCATTATAGAGTACAGTAGATACTCACATGCCTCCTCACTAAGTCTAAGCTAACCATGAATAAGGTACCCTTTACCAGCTAGCTATCCACCCTGAAGATAAGGCCATAGAAGTAGGTCAAGGACAAGTAAACAAACAGAAAGAAGCTTTACACAGACTGCTGGAAGAAATGACGTTAAAGAGAGATGCCTGGAAGCCAATCCAGTTATGGCAAGTTCCAGGTGTGTGTGCAGAAAGTCACTGACCCCCTATAAAAAGCATCTGGGAATAAAGGGGCCTATTGGTCTTCCATCTTTCTGGAGCCCCCATCCTGATTCTTTCTTATCAGGGGAGCTATGTACTCCTCCCCACACCTTACTTTTCCTCTTTACACATAAAGTATTTCCTTTTCATTAAACTTTGTTCCTCTAATTTTTTATTGGAATTGAGTTTACAACCCTAGCGGGCTGTGTGGACAGCAGGACAGCAGTGCTTGCCCCTGAGATGTGACATCTTTGGTTCCCTGACCAGGAGCCAGATGTGACAGTACTTTACAGCTTCACAGTTCTAATGGACAAATCATGATGACAAAACCCAGGAGAGCAAGACAATGCTGTGGAAATAAAACTGTATAGAAACTCAAAAGGTAACTTTTCTTATCTATAAAATATGTATAACAAATACTACAAACAACACAGGGATGTTTGAAAATAAAACTAATAATAAAAACAAAAAGGACTTGAAAATGTGCAAAACAGCACAAATATGAAAGTAGTGGCTGAGAGTGGTTGTCAATCCTTCTTTCCTATTGATCCCTTCCCTACCCAGAAACTGTGTTTCCCCACACTCCTGAGCCAATGATTAGGATTCTACCTTCCCAACCTGGATCCACTGTCCAGGCAATCCTGAGTCGTGCAGGGCTATATTAGCTATGCACCTTCACATGACTGTGAAGAGGGTTAAGTTTCCTCTGCTTTGTTTTTGTTGGCTAAGTGGTTGCTAAGTGTCTATGGACAAAGTGGCTACAGGGATACTGTACAACTAGCTACATGTTAACACAGCTCTTCCAAGGGTATCTCCTTGACACTCACAGTTCATTGCTGCGAATGCAATCACCATGGAAACTTTTAGATAATCTAAAAGGTTACACAGCAAGTGTTAACATGCCTGGGATTAGAGATGTGTGGGGTTTTCTTTCTTTTTTTTAGCGGGGGGGGGGGGGGGGTGTACCGGGGATCGAACTCATGGTCTCACACTTGCCAGGTAAGCGCTTATGCCACTGAGCTAAATCCCTGGCTCCTGATTTTCTTTTTTTTGGTCTATATTTGTAGCTTTTGTAATATATAAGAAAAAAAAAAGAAAAATAAACAATTCTGAAACAGACAAATACAGTGTCATTCATGCTACAAAGGGCAAACAATTTAAAAACTAATGTGGAAATTTCTCAAGAGGCAAATTAGAAAATAAGGGCATGTGATTCACCCTAAAAATATGACTGCAATATCATATTGTATGACAAATTTTTGTAAGAACTTTTTAAAAAAAAGACTTATATAGTCTAAAGTCCTGTTATATTTTGAATTAAATAAATATATGAAAGTAAGAAATATGACACTATACCTTTCCAAATTTTATAAAACAACAGTGTGGCAATTTGATGAAAAAACAGAAAGTCAAATGTAGCCAATGATAAAAAAAGGAAGATGCAGCCTAAGCATAACATGTACTCTAAAGCTGGTCTATAGATTAGATGGGAAAACTTGCTCTGTAATCTCTAATGGTTTTCTTTTAATCACAAGCAGACAGTAGGTTGCCTTGTTAGCCAGAATTTAGAAATACATTATTTTTGAGAGTACTTCCTAGGACTTCTTTCATTCATTTAAGACCACATCTTTGCATTTAATTCATTCTTCTCTTATCCCTGCAGGGCACATCTTCTCTATGTCCATCTAAAATGACAGGAAAATGGAATTATACTACTTGGAAAACAGACATCCTTTGGTATATTTTTTCTCAGTGCTTCTTTGGGCCTAGATTTTCATTGTGCTCATAGCACCACAGATTTTAAGCTGTTCTTAGAGGGCACAGGCTGTGGATTCCCTGTCTCGCATTCCTAACATCTAGCATGTACCTGGTACAGAATAAATGAATGAATAATGGTGACCAAAACATAATGCTAACTGTATACTAAGCACTAGTATTATTAGTTCATTAAGTCTTCATACCTAAAGGAATAGGAACTATTTTATCTTCATTTTATATATGAGCAAACTGAAGCACAGAGTGAAGCATGATTCCACAAGCCAGTATGTAGACCTACATGCTTTGGTTCT
Source organism: Hydrochoerus hydrochaeris (assembly GCA_004027455.1). Lineage (NCBI taxonomy): Eukaryota > Metazoa > Chordata > Mammalia > Rodentia > Hydrochaeridae > Hydrochoerus > Hydrochoerus hydrochaeris. The sequence goes on from PVLA01001075.1 coordinate 19,461, forward strand.
GGAGTCCAGTTCTTAGCCAACACATCCTGCTGCCCCACTAGTACCCATGCTTAAATGGAAAACGCTCCATTCGAGGGGGAGCACAGATGCACTGGGTCCCATCTCTGATGATTTCTGCATTTCCATCAGCTGTAGTACATCGCGTGGTTTCTTAGGAGACTTAAACAGGAAAAAAACTGGAGACAGGCACGCAAATGCAGAATGAATGAATCCCTAACCTTAACAACTGCTGTGTTTGTAAGGCTGTTTCTCAAATACCTGTGGGGATTTGTGAGAGCGCCAGCTGTACTGGTGGCTATGGAGACTTGCCAGGAGAATATTTTCATCGGTGTCCACCTGGCCAAACCGCAGTGTCTCCTGTGTGTCATTACAGATCACAAAATGGCTGAAGACCAACTCTTCTACCTCAGGGCATTTGTTCTGAAAGAGAAAGAATATGAAAGCCAGCATGTATCAGATTAATTGCAAGATGTTTGGCAGCTGTCTGCCCAGTGGCCACTGTTACAATACTGAAACTCTAAAGGATCTGTTGTCATTAGCTCTGGTATACAAAGTATTCTGTATTTCCAGGATAAGCACAGAAATTACCTTAAAGAGATCATATATGTTACAAGAACATGTCTTGATTTATGCAGAATAAATCATACACACAGATAAGTAAAAGAAAAATGAGATCCTTTAAACTTATGTTTCTTAAAATGAATTAACTTCCTACAAAGAGTGTTGTACTGGGTAGTGCACATTTTTGAGTAGAGTATTACAGGCTAGAATTATCATGTTCCTGGCTTCCTAAACTTGACAATCAAGACCAATTTACAAAGCCACAGTTTGTATCCTGCAGAAAGTAAAGATCATTTAGATAATACATACCATGATCCCTTAACGGGGCGGGTGCATGAGAGTGTGTGTAAATCTGCTCAGGGAGAGATGTAAATAAAACCATAACATTCCTTCTATTGTGAAGAGATTGGACACACAAAACAGATCAACTCCAGAGTCAGTTTAAGCAACTTGTAGTTTTCAACAGAAATAATATTAGTTGAAAAACTGTTTCTAGTATCTGTTTCAGCTAACAGTCATCAATCAGTTAATATCCTTTGTTAATAAGTTAAGGCTCAGCACAGAAGTAATATGTTCCCCAGTTGATACCTCTTTCTCAACCAAATGGGGTCTCTACTGGCTGCTGTTCTATTATAGCAAAACAGTAGCAAAGTGATAAGCCTAGTTCTGTGTTTAAGCTTTTATCACCCTGGTTAAGTTATGGTTTAAGCAATAAGAAATATACTTTTGGTAAACTATTAATTTGAGGATATAAGAAACAATCATAATTAGCTCATTACTTTGCAGATAATAGGAGAAAATATGCAATGGATGATTCTCTAGTTGGCCTCTATTTCCTGGCTATGGGTCTAAAGAATACCACAATGTTACATTCCATTGATTATCACTTTGGTGAGAGGAGGAAGAGCTAAGAAATACAGTTTAGGAGCATAGGGATTAAGAGGCATGATGCTGATGAGTCTATGAATAAATGAACCTGGAACATAGCTGGAGTGGAAACCAGACCTAGAAATTTACCAGGAAACAAAGTCACCTTGGGAAACAGAACCCACTTCTAGTCATGAAAAATTCCCCTAAAGTGGTTGGGCAGTATTGTTGTGGTTGCAGGTAGTGAAGTTTTCTTGACATGCCTCGTTCTTCTAGAGGCCCTTGAAGACTTCTAAGTCCTCTCTCTATCATCCATGTATTCTCACTTACTGTGGAGCTGAATCATGCTTGAAAGCCATAGTCATCACCAAAAAACAAAAACAAAAACAAAACAAAGAACCAAAACCAACAAAACCAACAAAAACAAAAAAATCACCACCACCACCACCCCCAATTTGGCTGAGACTAAAGCACTTATAACCAACTATCCATTGTCTATCATAATGCTTTCTGCTGGGCTTTTGTGATCATTATGCACAGATTCAATATTGCCTGCTGTTGGGTTTTGGATGTCTAGTTTTACCCAGGCCCTGCCCAAATTCTGGCTATGTCTCAAGTTACTCTCCATTTGCTAATGTTTGTGCAGGACATCCTATTTCTAAAAGCTTCTTCCTCCTCCTCCCCCATTATCATAGCCTTTTTCAGTTCAGCCAACAAACACGTCAAGCTGCTTCCTGCCTCATCCCATTCCATATGCTGGGAACACTTTCCCTCCAACTTTTGCTTGACCAACTTAATTCTGCTTAGCTTTCAGGTTCCCATGGTGGGCCACTTCCTTAGATAAGTCTTTTAAGATCTTCCTCAGATCATACCAGGCTCTATTCTCTTATATTTCTATGACACTATGTTTTACCTTCAGAGTTACTGAATCAATAGCCTTCATCATTAGACTGTGCTGAAAAAAGCATGAATCATATCTGTATCATTCACAACTTTATCTCTAGTACTTAACTCCTGACATACAAGTATTCAGCAAATAGTCTGGATGCAAAGATTAAGCAGTTTTTAATTTTTAACATTATATTATATAGCATATAATGTTCAAGGGCTGGGATTTAGCTCAGCAGCATAAGCGCCTGCCTTGCAAGCATGCAGTCGTGAGTTCGCTCCCCGGTACCAAAAAAAATAAAAAACAAAAAACATATAATGTTCAATGTATTAATATATAGAAAGTATTCATTAAAAAAATCTCAATGTCACAGTTGTCAATAACTACTATTAACATTTTGATGAATTTTCTTCAAGAAATTTTTTTCTCTTCTGAATGTCTTTGTCTATCCAATTCTATCTTATATATTTATCTACAAACCTCTAATCAAACTGGAGCAATAGTATATAATTATTTTTGATGAGATTTTTCCATTTACCATTACATAATCAACATAAATGGTTCTCCTTATAAACATTTCTCTCTCTTCTCCATCCACGAGTACAAACATGAAGGAAAGGATATGATTCCAATCTCCCACTTAGTTACACATCCTGAGATTAAAACTCAGTTTTCATAATGAATTGGGATCAATCTCAATACAAAGGTTAAGTTACCAGATGGTGCTTGAGTAGAAAAAAAATCACATTACTTTCCTCATCTCTAAAAACTGGCCTTTAATAAATGATGAGGGTTTAAGGAAAAAATGTAAATTAAAGAACACAAGGGGCTTATTTATATTTTTCTAAAGAATACTTAAAGTCCTCAGGGAACTGTTTCTCTACTGCCTCTTCATCTGTGGAGTTCATTATAACCCTAATAAGTTTAAACATTTCTTGGAATGTTTTAAATTTTCTGTATATTATTAGAAAGTTCATACACATTTAATGTGCCATCATATATGCTGAGCCTTAGGATGCACACTAGGATTTGTAGTTGAAAGATGGCTTATTTACCTTTAAGTTTCATGGCATATTGTACAGGCATTTGCAATTAAGCAGAAATACTGTTTTGGTATAAGGGAATATATATAAGTATAACCTTGATTTACAAAAAAACCTTTAAATACTATTTTATACAAAACTACAAATGTGGCACAGGAATATAAAACAAACTGAAAGTGGCATTTTGGGCTCTTAATCTGATTTCATATAATAGTTATTATTTATAAAAGAGAGAAGAAAATTTAAAACCAGAGAAATCAGACACAGATGAAGAGTTCTGTTAATATTGGACCCATGACCTAAGAGTGAAAGGCCAAACTACATTATGCTTCAACAGTCTAGTCCATCTCTACTGGGTAAAAATGACTAGTTCCTGATATGAATTTGATCAAAGGTATGTGGGGAACTCAAATCACATATCTTGCTTATGAAATTCATTCTTCTCTTGACAAAAATTATATTGTATTTAAGCATTATACACACAATAAAATCCAAATGTGGGAAACTAAACTCCCTAAAGAGGATAAACCACATTCATAGTATGTTGGAAACAATGAACTTAATAAACCTCTACCAGCACATTTCAATGTCAAATGTTCTATAATTTCAAAGTAGTTTTGTATTTACTTTAGAATACACAGGGTTAGATGCCTACCACATTAAAACTTGGTGGCAAGTACACTTGACAGGGGAGGAAACAAGAAAATTACAGCAACAATTACAGAAGTATATCCTCTGTGGCTCATGTTAACATTGCCAAATCCCTTTATAAATCAGAATCAACTATTCATAGAATGTACCTGTCAGCAATATGCTACGTGACATATGGCTCTACTTAATCAAATATACAATTCCTTAAAAAAAAGAAAAACTCAGAATATTCCTTCAAGGCACTGTGTTAGCCAGTCAGTCATTCACACTCTGATGTGGTTTAAAATATTTAAATATTTATGTACCTTATTTTATTTATATGTATAGCTGTGTTTAAGAGAATATTTTTACCCAGAGAAGAAACTGATATTTGTGAAGGCCATTTCACAGTAGTTGCTACACATGAGTCCTCTTATAATGGCTCTGATAGCAAGACAAAAATATCCTTGGTTTAAATGCTCTATCAATGACTCTTTTATATTTTCTAGGTTTGTTTTTTATTAAATGCATTGTTCAAAATATGACAAAAAAAAAAACCTCTCAGAAATTGGAGCCATGGAAGTTTTTTTTCGCATTGCTATTTGAACCAGCTGCAAAGATTTAGATCACACTAGCTCTTATTTTACGCATGTCCTTTGCAACAAGAAAACCATGGAATGCCCTTAAAAAAGAATTTTAAAATATAAAACAGATGTGTTATCTTCTTTCCCTTTGCTATTGTAGTACCATGTTAGGTAATTAATTCGTTAATCTTGTATAGGTCTTCATGCATATAAAGAAAACATTAAATTTTATATCCATAAAGTTTAATTCTACAAAAATTTTTAAGTTAGAGAACTAAAAATTCTTTTTTAGAATTATTTATTCTATAAACAATTATGTCCATAAAAATTCTTGTTATTCTCATAAAAATATCCACTCCCCAATTTTTTACTTATTTCTGTAAAAATTGTTAAGCTAGAAAACTAAAGCTCCTCTCCTCTCCTCTTCTTTGGTGTCCCTGACTCAGACAGAGGTCAGTATAATAGGCAGGACCATTCCTTCTGTGGAGCCAGTGCCACACAAAAGTACATTAAAATAAACATGGTATGGGGAAATATTTCAGCTTAAATGGCAACCAAACATGATGGAAAGGCAAAATAACATTGAAAGTCAGAAGCATGGAGGTAGAAATGATTTGTTGTTAAACTGCTGAACATATCATCATCCAGACATTCTATGAAATTACTTTCATGATAGTAAACATAGACACTTTCCTGTTCTCTTTTATACTTTTGTAGTATAGGGGTTGAACCCACAGTCTCTGCACTGAGCCATACCTCCCTTTTCTTCAGTTGTTTTGTTTTGGCCCTGGAGATATACTAAGCTACATTCCCATCCCTTTTTAGTACATAACGTTTATATTCTTGTGGGGAATTGGTACATGTAGATAATACACCTTAATTCCTTTTTCTGATCCCCTTTCCCTTCCCTTTATCTTCCCTCCATCCATCTCTTGATCCTTTTCCTTTTTTTTTTGGTACCAGGAATCAAATTGAGGGCCTTACTCTTGCCAGACAGGTGCTGTGCTGGTGAGCTACATCCCTGCCTCTCCAACCCCTTTTTAAAACAGGGTCTAAGTTGTTATGTTGCCCTTGAATTTGTAATCCTCCTGCCTCCGCCTGGCAGTGTGCTGGGATTACAGCCGTGTGCCACCATGTCTAGCTAGGTTTCCCATTTTAAATGTGCCATCTAGCATAGACTTTTACTTCATCCCTTTTAATATGGATAATTTCTGATAAATTATACAACTAAAAATTATTAGTTAAGAGTCCCTAACCTAAAAATTTGTCTCCCATCCAAGTACTAACCAGGCCCGACCCTGCTTAGCTTCCGAGATCAGACGAGATTGGGTGCGTTCAGGGTGGTATGGCCGTAGACTAAAAATCTGTATCTACTACTTTTCAGCAAATCAAAAATGTAGAACAATGGTAAATGAAAAGACTAGGACTATATTGTGCTCAAAGATCCCATCTCCTTGCTTTCGTTGTTTGAAAAGTTGGAATGGTTATTATCAGAAAGGCTTACAGGTTCTTCATTTCTGTGATGGATACTCATACATAGCTAAGTTGACACTTTAGCAAGCCAAAGTGATATTACTTAGAAAAAATTTCTGGAAGTATGTGACTTTTCATATATGTTCAGTAGACTAGTCATAAAAAATGTGGGCATGGTCTCTGATGCATGTATAGAGAATCCATATTCTCCTAAGTTTAACAAAGACAACATGCGTCACTTTCCCCATACAAAGGCCTTGAATATTATGTTGCCCATCACATTTCTCATTCTCTCACATTTTTGTTTGTGCTTAATGTATGATTAGAAGTGATAACACATAATATCTAATAAAATGTCCTCCACAGCCAACTTTACAGTGTTGTAGAATGTGCATACCTGCTGCCAAGCTTGTACTGCTGTGTTCAGAGAATGAACCACATGCTGTCCAAAGTTTGCAGACACAGAATCCACTCTCATGGTGCACTCAAGCAGCTTTCCCCCGACACTGCTGGAAACTGCAATCTGGCCTGAGATGTTGAAGGGTTTTACCACACTTTGCATTGTAACATTTCTGCAATCTAAAAGCTTACAGTCAGCATGGGCTGAGAACCGGATTTCCTGGCAGACAGAACCATTATCCCACTGTCGAAGATACACGTGTGGTTCTCTGAAGGAAATAATCATGTATTCTAGTTCAGATGGTACATTTCTATCAGAAATGAATGGCAGTAGGTATTGTGGTGAAGCTGTTAAGAAAACATGCAAAACAGCAATTAAGATAAGACAAAACTTTATGGAAATAAAGAGTGAGAGCACATTTAAAAATTATTCACTTTTTAGGTTTTTTTGCTTTGTTTTTTAGATAAAATCTTACTATGTAGTTCAGAATGGCCTTGAATTCATTATCTAGTCCAGGATGGCTGGAGATTCATGGTGACCCTCTGGCCTCAGCTTCCCAAGTGCTAGGATTATAGGTGTACACTGTGGGTGGCTTGTTTTTTTGGAGACAGGATCTTGCTATGTAGTTCAGGCTGGTCTTCCACTCACTACATAGCCAAGACTGGTCACTTTTTGGTTGCTGAATTTGTATTTACATATTAAAATTCAAAGGTTACTTTTACTTTTACAGAAAAAATTTGATCACAGAAGATAAATGAAACAGGCAAGTATCTAAATCTCTGTACCAACTGTATCTCAAAAAATAAGTATCACTCAAAGAGATTTAGAAAAAGCAGGATGTTTAACATCAGTTATGTTTGGTTTTAGTCTGAATTTTTCTCCTTCTGTTGTATGCAGATTGAAAATCTAATACCTATATCAAAATGTAATAGCTAGGAAAGATTTCGAATGTGATGTTTTAGAAATAACTATGCTTAAGATTAGAAAATTTATAAAAAGCTACTTCTGACGTGTGAACAAATTTAATCATCTTCCTTCTAAACTTGTAAAAATGAGACTCCTTTAAATTAATTTGAGAATATGCCCTTCTCTTTAGAAGGTACTCACGCTTTTGAAATTGGGTAATATTAAGCACTTTGACAATCTATTTGCCCCTAATGTAATGAGTCAGGAAACAGAACAAAACTAGATCTATTTCTTTAAAAAAGACCATAACTGGAATAATAGTAAAACTTATAATTTTTGTAGCTTCCTTTAAATTCTCATTAGGAGTAATGCCAAAACATGTCAGCTCAATATTATTGGTAACTTTACATGCCTACATTAGTTCAAAAGGAAACAGTACATCTGTTGAACCAGATCAAATTCAGAATAAGCTTATTGTTCACTTCATATTTCCTGAAAATAAATCAGCTGGGTAAAAACTGATGAGTTGTATCTTGAGAACAATCAAGAAAAACAAGTATTTAGTGGATATTATCCTGATGTCAAGTAGAGAGTACCTGTGCCTAGTTGGTCAAGGTGATGACACAGATGGAACTCCAGGTGAGCGAACTGGAAGGACATGCAAAGAGATGGGACAAACCATGGGGTGAAACAGGAGTCAACTCTGGTACAGGCAGCCAGGGCTGTTGGAGTTATAAGTGGATCACATGTGCTTTGAGAACCAGATTCACTTGCAGAGCTATGAAAATAAAAGAAGTTAAATATGCAAATTTCCAAATACTGTATATGTGCAATGTCTTTCTATGAGAATTTTTAAAGTACCCCCAAATTCTACAGTCAATATATTATCATCAAATCTTCTGTATTTACTTACATAAGCTAGTTTTAAAAAAATAAGTTCATGTTGCATATTCTATATGGATTATTAGCAGAAAATTTTCAAAGCATTCCTCAATCTACAGGTCATGCTGACCTACCTTCAACCCAATCTTTTTTCATATATATCTCATAAAACTTATTGACAATTTGTTCTCAGTTTAAGGCCTAAACAATTCAAAGTATGACTCTGGTGCTCAAAGAATGCAAGACAATGTCTGAATTTATTGAATACAAATTCAGCAACCAAAAAGTGACCAGCCTTGGCTATATTGTGAGTTCAAAGCCAGCCTGAACTACATAGGAAAATTTTATCTCAAAAACAAAACAAAACCAACAAACAAACAAAAAAGCCACCCACAGTGCACACCTGTAATCCTAGCACTTGGGAAGCTGAGGCCAGAGAATTACCATGAATTTCAAGCCATCCTGGACTATATAATGAATTCAAGGCCATTCTGAACTGTATAGTAAGACTTTATCTAAAAAGCAAAACAAAAAAACCCAAAAAAGGAATAATTTTTAAGTGTACTCTCACTCTTTATTTCCATAAAGTTTTGTCTCATCTTAATTGACATTTCACTTTTATTTCACTTCTTCAGATTGTTCATACCCTCACTGTCACATGGGCCAATCATTATGCTATCACTGAACATTGTAGTAGCTGCCATAGAAGTTATGACTATGTCCATAAATGAGAGTTTTATGTACAATTACACTACATAATTTCTCTTTTTACTTGCTCATCCTCTTAAAGCCATTTTATACAAGCCAAGTCTGATTGAAAAAAGAGTAATGAAGGCATTCACGGGAGGGAAGCCTTCTTACATGGTGGCCACTGATGTGTACAGGAGACATGGCTACTTGGCTGCACTGGTGCTAGTAGAGGCAAAAAAACTGGGGCATTAATTCTTCATTCTTCCTAAATTAAATGCAAAAGCAATGCTTAGAGAAAACATTTTAAAGTTCAGTGTGGTGGCACATGCCTATAATCCCAGGTAGGAAGATCACAAATTGGAGGCCAACTTGGCTCACTTAGTGAGATAATGTCTCAAAATAAAATTTAGGAAAGTATAGGGATATTAACTCAGTGGTAGTACTTGTCTAGCACATGCAAGTTCCTGGGCTTAATATCTAGTGCCCCCTCAAAGTATATAAAGTATATATAGCAACTCCTTAATCATAAAACTATACTCAAGTGGTCAGCAATACTTCTTAACAATCTTAACTCCTGTATAAAGTGGTTCCTAGGTTAATCTACATTAAAACATTTATACTTTTATTTAAAAATTAGAATCAGATGAAAATTAAATATTTCTTAAATAAAAGATTAAGATCATATATGTAATATGAAATACTTAAAGTGTATTTTGAGCAAGTGCATTTTTAATTGCTACTCAATTCTGTCATAACCATACATTACAAAAGTAGCAACAAAGAAATGTAAGTGTAATAAAACAGTCATAAATATGAACAATGATCTTGCTAGAAACTTATAATAGCTTTTTAAAAAATGGTACTAGGGATAGCTCTCTGAGGGACTCCAACACTGAGATACAGTCCTAGCCCTTTTTATTTTACTTTTGAGACAGGGTCTTACTAAGATGTCCAGGTTGGCCTTGAACTCATCATATTCCTGCCTCAGTCTCCTGAAAAACTGGGACTACAGGTGTGTGCCACCATGCTGGATTTTTAATTTCTTTAATAGGTACAACAATGGATTTTGACCTAATCCAGTTATTAAAAGGAAAAAAAAAAGTACAGAAAAAGAAAACCAAACCAAAACAAAACAAACCAACACCACAACCTATTATAGATATTTTAATACATTTCCCTTTTGCAAAAGATTTACAATGCAGGTCAAATTCCTTGGCAGTATTCACAAAATTTTCCATAGCTGCACACTTTTAACATTATTAGGAAATGGCTCCTAGAGGCAAAATCTCAGTAATAGCTCTACATTCAGTAGTTTGTTCAACCATCTGTAAATTCAATTGTAAACTTTTTGAGTACTGAAAACATTTTTAAACAGTGGAAAGCATGCAGGAGTTCACCTATCTATACCTTCTATTTATCCAAAAGGTTATGTAGCACCTGTCCTTGGTAATCTATACACAGGCATCAATTCTTTGAGCCAGGAATATCCAGGATAGCTAGATAGATGTAAGTCAGAAAGCCTGACTTAATGGCTTTGTTGGGATGCAAGCATGGTCCTTAAAGATTTGCCCTGTGTATCATTCTGGGGCAAACTAGGACAAATAATAATCTGACTTGACTGATGAGTCTTGAGTTGCTCTCTGGATCCTTCTGTAGTAATAAAGGTTTTATAACATAGCATATAGATTAAGCAGAGTGTGACTAGGGTGTGAAAATATTGATTAAAATGTTTGCTATGATATTTAATATAGAGCATGTTATTTCATCTGGTTAAACTCAGTTTTTTATTTGTAAAATGAGTAGTTATACCTACTTTTTGAATATTAAATGAGACACTCGCATACAAACTAGCACAATGTCTGGCATTTGAAAATAGAAAAAAATCCTCTTTTCTTGCCTTGGTAAAACAAGATACTATTTATCTACTAGTTACTTAGTGTAATGTGAATTGTTGGAGATTATCTTTAGTGCCCCCAAGAGAAACTTTACTGGCTTTCAGCTCAGTGGACACTGGATTTCAACTCTGGTTCATATGAACTCTCTTTTGCTTACTGCACAGACACTGCTATCAATCCCAGGAGAGCGCTGAGTGGATGAGAGGACATAGGAGGATGGGGTTGCCTGCTGGACCAAGTTCTCCATGCCTTACAGTTGTGGGTTTTTAAATGCCTTAACCCAAACACCAAATAACAAGTATACCTTATTATAACCCAGTAAATACAAATAAAATGGGATGGTTCGTGAACACATGACACAAACTGATATTTTTGTGTTAAAATGTACATAACATGAAATGTATCATTTTAACCACTTTAAAATATAGAGCTCAGGTATTATGTATATTCACATTTCTGTGTAACTTTCACCATTATCTGTCTCCAGAACTTTATTTACCCAAAATGAAAAACCATATCCATTAAACAATAACTTTCCATTCTTCCTTCTTTCCAGCCCCTGGCAACACTATTACAGTTTTTTGTCTCTGAATTTGACTATTTTCAGTATCTCACATAAGTGGCATCACACAATATTTGTCTTTTTCATGGTGGTATTCTATCTTATTGCATTTTATTTAAGAAATTAGTTGCAACCTGCTAAATTATTTCATGATCCACTAATGAGTTGTAATCTATAGTTTGGGAAACAGCCTTAAATACTGACCCTTGAGTAAAGAATTCCTTAAATCTAACTGAAAAGAAAGTGAAAGTAAGAGTCCTCTTTCCCAAGAGTATCAGAATAAGCAACATGACACAGAGGCGATGTCAGTACTATCAGTCCAGAACTTCAACTGAGGAACACTGAGTGCTCTTGGGAGAAGGATGACATGGCAAAAGACCAACTCCCAAGAGGATGGAAATGGCAAAAGTCTCCAAAAAAATGCACAGGAAAAACTGCTACCCAAGGCAAGACAGGCAAAAATTCAAGTTTGGTCTTAGGAAAGAATAAAGAAAAAAATTTCTAAATTATGCCATCACATGATGAGAAATACAAGTGACATAACAGTTTCAAGTGTCAAGACTTAGGTCTCAATGGCTAATGAAATGCCAGATTAAAAAAAGAAGCCACTCGCAAAATGTAGGGTATATATAGAGATACAGATCCAAATAATCAAGTGGAGAACACTATCAGGAGGCCACAGTCACCTACAGGTAGCAGTGTTCAACTGGCAGGGAAAAAAATTAGGGACCACTCATCATCACTCATCCTGATTTATCTACTGTTTATAGGGCAAGGGTCAATGCTTTGGGAAATGGAAAGCAGTTCCTCCTTGTACACACACAAAAAAGATGTAGGTTACTGTCTCAAAGAATACTAAGTGGAAAGTGACTTGCTTTCTGGGATCATAAGGGAGCAGGAAAGAAGAAAGTATAAATGTGAATGTACTTATTGCCACTGAGATGGCTTCCTTCTTTTAAGCATATCTAAAGATGAAAGCATTTAAAAAAACCAAACCTCCTAGAGATTCAATTTTTATCACATGAGGAAAGAATCACACACCTTTAAGTGAATTCTTTTTATAAGACAACTCTTTTCATGAATTAAGATTTTGAGGATGGAGACAGCTATCTCCATTTGACTGCACATAATTTAATATTGTGAAGGGCCATTTACCCATCTGTTAATTCTATATAGGACTGGTGGTATTTTTAAATGCTGCATTGCTTTTTGTAAAATCAAGGCCTTATATTTCTAGTATGTTTTCATTAATTATACAGTATATTACTAGGTACTGTAATACATAAGGAAGGTGATTATTTTTAAAAAGCCCAGATGACCTTCAAAGAGAATATATAGAGTATATATATTACAAAGTAGTTAATAAATAAAACTGTGAGGCTATAGATCAAAATGTTAAGAGCTTATTTCTGTGTAATATGATTGTGGGCAGTATTATTTCCTATCTTCCAAAGGTTCTTCAATGAAAATATGGTATTAATAAAAAGTACTTTCAAAATAAAAATACTCACAATTATTTATAATATAACGTAGGGGTCAATACAAAATGATTATATATATATATATATATATATATATATATATGGACAAAAATAAAGGTAACAGAGAAAATAGTTAATATACATATGGACAAAAATAAAGGTAACAAAAAATAGTTAACTTGTAGAATACTGGAATAGAGGATGTTTTTGAATATTTATGGGGGTGGGAAGAGGAGATTGTATAAAGGGAGTAAGAGAACACTAAAGCCAATTCATCAGTAAAATTGGAAGGCAGGACATTGAAAGCAATGAAAATCATAGCCTCATAGTATACATAATGCTATGTAATCCAAGGAAAGTGTTCTACAAGTTGTGGTTTACTTTCTTGCCTTGTATAAGACCACACGCAGAAAGGCTTAGCAGGGATATATAAAGCAGAAGACATGCTGAAGCACCATTTGTTGAAGCTATTTTTCTTGACCTTTTGGTAATCCATGTGTTAAACTGGATAACACTGGGCAAAAGATACAATCTGGCTCCTCTCTGCTACTAACCACCTATCCTGCAAGAAACATGGAATAGGAAGTCCTGGGGCATGACTTGGAATGCCTGAATTCTATAGCTCTGCAGGTTTGTGTTTGAAAATTTAAAAAACCATTTAACAATTAAATATTTCCAAAATTTACCTTTTATTTATTTATTTATTTATTTAATTTATTTTAAGCACTAGGGATTGAACTCACAACCTTGCACTTGCCAGGCAGGCACTTACACTGCTGAGCTAAATCCCCAGTCCCAAAATTTACCTTTTAGAAGGAGAAAACTGAATTTACTTAACCTTCCTTTTAATGTCCCAGTGTTATCATCATGGTAGTGATTACTATGCAATTTACAGTCTATTGAGGTGTTTATGGCTCTTTTCCTCTATATTTTTGCATGCAGGATGATTTTTTTAAGTTTGATTTTTATACCGTTTTTCTTGTATTTAAGGAACAAGTAGTGAGGCACACGCTGTTCTATGAATAAAACAGGATTTTTAGGACAGAGACTGAAACATCAGATTTTTATCTTTCTTCCTGTTTGTCATCTATAGTTCAGAGAAATGCAAATGCTAGACAACCTACCTACAAAGTAACTGGGGTCACTAGATAAGATGATCTGTTAATTTTTTCCCAGTGTAATGTCACTGTTTTTCTCTTTAGTTACCTTTGGTCATCAGCCCCATTTTGATTGTTGTTCAAGACAATTCTCCAAAGATCTGAGGATACCAGTTTCTTCTGGTCATTCACAAGATTGATATCTGGCAATTGCAGATCACAAACTTTGCTTTCGGATAGACTAAATTCACGAAAAGCAACAAAAACCTTCTGGATTTCATCCCAGTATTCCAAACTACAAGGAACCTATGTCAAAATAAAGAAAATCAAGATATGATTATGTATATGTAACAGTATCTCACAATGAATATATTCATTATGTACCACAAACATATGGATTTAAAAGTAAAAAACCTTTTAGATATTATAAATAGAAGCTATGCTTCTGGATTTGTGGAAATTCAAATTAGAACCTCATAAAAGGAGGATAAAATTATAAAAGATGGTTGTTTAGGATTTCTATTCATAGTTATTGTCTTGTTTATTTTAAAAGGCCCATTCAAGAATAAGTGAAAACAGTTAAACTTTTCTAATAAAAGAAAAATTAAGGGAACAAATTCTTCAAGGTAGTACATGGATTATAAATCTATAGTAAGTAGAAGATAAAGGTGGAGTAGTAGTACCATACAAATAGAAGAGTAAAATAAATAATTAAGAGAGGTAAAGTATAAATGAAAACATTACTATATATATTGAAGGCTTCATTTCAAACAAGTTGGGGAAAGATGGAAAATGAAGTTGCAGGAGCTGGCTAGTTATCTGACAAAACCAAAGCAGGTCTCTATATATCATTCTTTTTTTTTTTTTTTGTACCGGGGGATTGAACTCATGACCTTGCGCTTGCCAGGCAGGCGCTTATGCTGCTGAGCTAAATCCCTGGCTCGTCTATATATCATTCTTAACACAAAAGTAAATTCCCAAAGAATCAAAATGGTACAGGCTAAAAAGATAAAGTGGAAGAGAAAAATCTGTCAATATTTTTCATTTTGTAATAGGGTAGTATTTCTTTGTATGTAATAAAATTCATGAATGGAGAAAAACAACTAGTAAAATTCAAAGTTAAAAAAAGGATAAGAAATGTACTATTCAATTGTCAAGCTTTGTGATCTTCAACTATGCCAAGTACTGACTGCACAGTAACACTGCCTGCAGCCCTTCTGCATTACCCTTGTGCAATCTGGGAACAAAAGAAAACAACACAAACACAATGCTCCTGCTGTTTGTTGTGCTGCAACCAATAAAGTTCTTCCTCCTTCCCTCCCCCTCACTCTCCCTCCCTCTTTCTTTCTTTTTTTTTGACATGGGGTCTCGTTATGTAGTGCAGGCTGGTCTTGAACTTGCTTATGCAGACCAGGCTGGCCTCAAACTCATGGCATTCCTCCTGCCTCAGTCTCCTGAGTTCTGGGATTATACGTGTGTCCCATCATGCCCAGCTATTAAAATTCTCATTTCTGACCCAGTTTTGTATCTTTTGCTAGTATCCACAAAACACTAAAAAGATAACTTATTAGCTTGTACAGGGTAAATTTCCAGACCTGACAGGAACTAGTTCACAGATGAAAGATAACCAGTCAGTAGACACAAAAAGATACGCTACTAGTACTCAAAGAGATTAAAGTAATAATGTAATTTTGTATGTATTGCTCTGGAAGTTTAAGAAGATTAATGGTTTTAATTTTTGTATAGTATGGCAAAAGAAATCCATATACAATATTTTGGAGGATAATTTACCTAGAAAGTATATTTTTAAGAATTTGTCTTATAGAGATACCAACACAAGAGTGATTATGTGCATATATGATTTATCTTTATATGCATGTTATGTATATTGCAAGTTTTTGTGTGTACATTTAATTTAGTTCTGTTTTAGTAAGAAAAGTTGAAACGCAAATTTCTCAGTAGATTAGCTTTAGATTTATAGAACAGATTGCTATACAACATTAAAATGAGTAAAGAATATTTACATATGCTAATATAAGATACCAGGATATAGCAACTTTAAATATTTAATATTAAAATATCAATGATTTGATATTAAAATAATTTAATTTAAATAATTACTTTTTAATATAAGAACATCTGGGTTGAACCTATTTATTAAGAAAAGAATAAAAAGAATGGCTTCAGATACGTTGCCTCTTTTGGAAGCTTTCCCTGATTACCATCCTCAGACCTGAACAGGGTACCCTCGCTTGTGTTATCCTCATTCCTAGTACACTCCACTATCACCCTGAAATGTCTTATTTGTTTGTTTCCTACATTAGACTCTCAGACTCCTGGATGGGTAGAAAAGCCATATTAATTTAAAATTTATTCTTAGTGCAGTCTTGGGCCTGTAATAATATATCAAAAATGTTTCCTGACTGAATAGACTTCTCTTTAATCTTCCTTTTCTAAATAAATGATTCTTAATCTTTCAATGGGAATACATTTTACTTCCACCTATAATGACGTTTCTTTTCTTTAGAAGTGACTTGAGCATCCATATATGAAGAGTTACTAGATAAAAGAAGGGAGAACAAAAACAAGCCTATGTGGTTAACTGTGTGATGAAACAGAGATATGTTTTGAAACTGAGAAGTAACATAGCCAAACTATTCTACTTTTGGCTATCAATTATGGAAATGCTTTTTTTTTCACTGTCCATGGCATATTTTTCTCTAACCTCGTCTATCTGGGTAATTGTCCTTTTATTTTCTCTTAGCCTGATATACTTGTATACATCCTGCTTTTTCATTGTCCCATGTCTAAATCCTTCCCATATGTCAAGAAACAAATCAAATGCTACCTTTCTCTGAGACTTTTCACCTTTCCAAATGGAAAAACTCTTTCCTTTTTCTGAATGCCAATACTGTTTTAAAAAGGGAATCTATTCCATAGCTCTTATCACTGCATACTTCACGTTATACTTATTTTTATACGTGGTATACTCCCAGGTAGACATATTTCTTGAGTGAATGATTTCTATTTGGTTAAGTTTTGGATTTCCATAGCACCTGGCACAGTATATAGAGCAAATGTTCAAACAGAGTTGCTGAATGAATAATTCATAAGTGAATGAATGAATATACACATACTGGGTGATTTAGCGTGTCTTGGCACATTAAAGATGTCCCACAAAGAAGTACAGAAAATAAAAGTGAAACTCTGCAGCCAGACCTACTGGGATTCAATCCTAGCTTCATTAGCCATAAGTTCTTGGGTAAATTAATTTTAATAATTAGCTCCCATATTTCCCAAAAGGGGGATAATAACAGAGCTATTCTCATGAGTTTTGTAAGAATCAATGAGGCAAGTATTTTATTTAATACTGTATAGTAAAAGCTTATCCTCCTCATGCTCAAAAATACTTGTAAAGTTTATATGTTATGAACAGAATCAGGAAAGTTGTAAGAGTCCCATTTGCTAGATTTCTTATACATAGAGTGGACTAATATGGAAAAAAAGTCTTAAATCTAGATGTTCATGAGCTATGTAACAATAATTTAATATAATTTTCTGTTATATACCTGTCTAATTCTGGTCCTCCGTGTACACAGTGGCTTAAGAGTTAAAAAAAAAAAATGTCACTGTTTAACTCCTCTTGTGACCAGGAAAAGAGATTTGGGAAGTGAGATATAAACCCTTACAAAGGTATACAAAAATCACAATTGGAAGACAGCAAACAAATTCAGAAAAGGCATATTAATACACATTCTATTTCTTGTAACATAAATGACAGGACATAAAGTTCAACGTAATTTTCTTGACTGAGAGATTACATAGAAAATAGGGTGAAATAAGTTTTACACTGAAGTTATACACAATAGCTAAGGAAAATTAGTTGTCACACTGGAAAGCAGAGTAGGACCTTATGAAAAAAATATTTCTAAGTTTTAGCTTGTTTAAGAGCAGTGAAAGTGGACTATACCAACACTTGGCCAGGGGAAGGAAGAACAGTGGGCGTTCAAAAAAAGATGTGGAGGAAAGCCAAAGAAAACTGTATTTAGTTCACAATTGTGTGGTGCTGACTCTGATTCCATACCTCAACTGGAACATTCCAAACTACTCTGAAAATTCAGAAAACTACTACAGAAATATATCCTAGTACATGTCAATTATGCATTCGTCAGGATTTTCTTTCATGTATTCTATTTCATTGGTTAATAAGGGGATATTAATAAATTCACTACTGATGAAATCCCTGTTGGAAATGATTTAAATTGTATGTTTACAAGCACATTTATGAAAAGTCATACATTTACCATTTCTTCCATCATAAGAATATATGTCTTTAATACTTCAAAAAAAGTTAATAATGAGTATAATTAGTATCTTAAAGGTAATTTTGTTCAAATGTCCATTCACTTACTTATGGACCCATAAATTTATAAAAGAAAAATCACATAGATCATAATCTTTATATTACCTTATTTTTCCATCTTACAAAATATCTCACTGGTGTCCCACTTGAGGTAAGATCCAAGCCCTGGCACTTAAATCATTGCTCTGTGATTTTAGGCAGCCTATTTAATGAATCTAAGTCATACTTTCCTCATTTATAAAATGAGGAAAGAGCTATATATTTAATAAGCCAAATTAAGTATTTTGGAGGTTAGTGAGAGACATTTGGGACATAAACATTAGTAAGTCTTAGTGACTGGTCATATATGAGAAATGTCAAAGATGATCCCTTGGTTGCTGGGCTTGAGCAACTATGTGGGTGCTGATATCACTTAATGGGATGAATAAGACTGATCTGTCTCTGAGGACATGTGGTATATGTGGTGTGGAGGAGGGGTGATCATGAGTTCATTTTCAGACCACCTTTTTGCGGGTGCCTATGAGCTATTCTGTGGAAAGACTGAGTAAGGAGTTGGCTAATTTAGAGTGTACAACAGAAGTTAAATGTGTTGGTGCAAAGTTATAGGGCTTATCTAACATTAGCCTTTATTTAAGAGTATGTAATGGAAGGACACTGACTAATGAACTTTAAGATATTTATTTGCAAGTGTTTTAAATGAGCTAAGAATGTAACCCGGTTAAAAAAGAATATGAAAACAGAATGAGAAGATATGGACATAGATGGGTAAGATATGATAAGTATGATATGATATGGAGAAATCTAGAGAACTACACATTGGCTTACATATAACTTAGTGAATGTACTAGAAATTTCTGGAGAAATGGGCTGGAGGGATAAGAAATTGTGAGAGAAACTAGGATGCAGGAACAAATGGAGGTAGGAAAGTTTTGGACAATGACAAGATCCAGGACCCATGTATGGAAGTGAATAGGTAGGTAGCATGGAAGAGATCATTTGAGAGATGAGATCAAAGTAGGATTTTGGCTGGGTCATTCGCATGGATGCTGACAGCAGTGAGGAAAAGGCAAGAAGCTGTGGACTTTTGAGCATGAGAAAGTGTCCTCAAAAGGTTAGCCCAAGGCAATAACAAAGAAGGATTACAATGATTACAATAATTAATTGGAATGAATCTTAAAGAAACAGGAATTTGACAGAAAAGTAGAGAACAGGCAAGTGTTAGATACCTTATATCTTGTTATTAAGGAAAAAAGAATGCAAGATATAAACAGGCTTTACTGCAGCACATTGCTGTATGTAAGGTCCTAGGGGGAGAGCACAATTTTATTTAAGATAATGTGGTAGAAGAAATGTTGAAGATGAAGGTGAGGTTTAGGAGTTCACTAACCAGAGGGCTTAGTGGAAAGGTGTTAGCTGTGGGAGGCAGAGGAAGGAGATGGGTTAAAGTAGGAAAAAGACACATAAATCAGTATCTAGACAGGAAGGAATAAATCTTATATGTGGATGGTGATTAGAAAAGAGGGAAGTGAGGCATGTGTTGGAATTGAGTACTGATTTAGAAGGGGTAGGAACAATGGCTGTGGTTTAAAAATTAGCTTGTTACTATTTCTTTAAACCTAGCTTGAAAGCTGAATATTTTAGACCATTATTATAAAAACAAATAAAGACCTATATCTGTTCCTTCAATAAATCCATCCAGAGTATATGGCATATGCTTTATAAGTAATTTTTAAACTAATGAGTAGGGATTGCAGATGTAGCTCAGTCATAGAGGGCTTGCCTAGTATAATGGAAGAGGCACACTCCCCAGCACTGACCAAAGCAGGGCAGGGAGAAACAAAACAAAACAAACAACAACAACAAAAAATGACACTTGCTGGGAAGGTACAAGTCACCTTCTTCATAGGTTTTCTTTTATTTATTTTAAAGAGGTCATTTATATACTATCTCTTTCCTTCAAATTATTTTGGCATCACATCCATTTTGTAAATAAACTTTGTTTTACTAATCTTCCTTTATCTTTTAGAAGCTGACATTGTCCAGCTAATCTCTAGGTTAGTAGTGACATAATTAAATTAAAAATCTAATGTAGTCATAGTATGCTTACTCTTCATATGGTAGCAATTAATTACTCTAAAGGAAAACTCAGGGCCCTATTTTGTGTGACCTATACAAATAACTTTATTATGTGCTCTTAGGTTTGAAAGAGATGATGTGAATGATCTTTTTAGTTATGTATCTATAACAGAAGATTTATTACTAATGCATGTACTGAAAAACTTGAAGGAAAGATGATTATTCCAAGAAAGTTTGGTGCCAAAAAATAGTTTAGAAAGCCTGAATATCTAGTATTGAGTCATAGGAAGTGGGAATAAGAAAATTGGTTTCACTGGAAAACATTCCACATGTAACACATGGTACATTTCAAATGACTGTCAAGATTATATATTTTTACTACATTTTGTTTTGCTATCCATTATTTGACAGGACTTAAAAAATTAGCCAGCCATACATAATAAACTGTATTCTAAGCATATGTGGTCTTTGCATATGAATGTATTTTAGGTTGTATATCTGCCAGTTGGTAAGAGCACATCAATTTTTGCCATTTAAATGTTACTCCACAATTTGTTTCCATTTGATGGCTAATTTGGGAAGATTTGCATGTGTGTTAGCCATTTAAAAATATTTTTGGTACAAAGAATATTTTGGCACTTAATTTGTTTTTATTACTTAATAGTACTGCCAAGACTATTAGCAGGTTTACAACTATCCATCTGTCCTCATGGAAGAACAGTTCTGCTTTCTTTGCAGAGGGGCTACTGAAACTAGGCAATTACACTGTCCATTCAGTCCCACCAAAGCACCTAGAAAAAGGCACCTAGAAAGAGGAAGTGTCTTTCCTGTACACATGTATATAATACAGAGCTGGTAGGTATTGAGGTGAGATATAGGGCTGGTTAGAATACAAAACCAGAGCTTCCATTCTGAACTTAGTCACTGAAACCTGGTTACAGGAGAGGAGACTGCTCTTCCCACCATATTTCTAGATTTCTGTAACAGAAAGCAGCAGCTGTTCTTTCTATCACAGTGTTTCTGGGAGAAGCAGTAAAAGTAGTGATAAGGCACTGTTCTAAATTGTCTTTTATAATTTATAAGAATTGTTTTATAATTGTTATTGAGGAAAATATTTTTTTCCATTTTACAGATGCATTAACTGTGGCACAGTGAAGTTAGGTTACCTACTCAAAATTACACATTTATTAAGTGGTAGGCTTCTTGGATGTAAGTCCTATATAGACTATAATGTGCCATTCACAATTTCTAGCTCCAGTTTCATTTAAGTGGAGTCTTAGGAAACAATGCAAAATACGTTTTGATTTTTGTCATTTGTTCTGGCCATTTAAAAACTTCTTCAACTTGGCAGGTTTTCGTCACAAAAAGTATTTTTCTTTCAGCACTTTGAATAGGTTACCCTACTGCATTCTGGCTTCTATTCTTAAATGATAAATAAGCTAATAATCTTATCAATATCCCTTAAACATAATGAGTCACTTCTCTCATTACTTTTAGGAATCTTTTTCTCTTGCATAGTTTGTATCTAGGAATAGATATCTTTTATTTTATTTTATTTTACCTGGAGTTCACTGAGATTTTTTGATATATAATGTCTTTCACAAATTTTGGTGAAAGTGGTAAAGTGCTCAGTCATTATTGCTTCAAATATTCTCTCTTCTCCTTTCTCTCCTTCCCTTGTGAAACTCCCACAATGCATATATTGCCACACTTGCCAGTGTACCACAGGTTTCTGAAGGTTCAGTTCATTTCTCTTCTTTTTTTCTGTTCTTCATACTCAATAATCTCAATGGACCCATCTTCACTCACTTTTTGTTCTGCCCATTCAAATCTATGGCCAAACTCCCACTACTGAAATTTTCATTTCAGTTACTATACTTTTTAACTTTTGAATTTCTATTTACTTTTAAAGATTATTATTGGTGAAGCATCCATGGTCTGAAAATCAAAAATAGTCCAAAATCTATAGCTTTTTGAGTGCCAACATGATGCCACAGGGAAAATTCTACATGTCATTTTGTGATGGGTTACAGCTAAAATATCGGCACATGGCACAGCACACAGTATTAGTAAAAATACTGGATAATATTACCAGGCTAAATGTGTAAGCTGTGCATGAAATACAAATGAATTTTATATGTAAACTTGGATCCTATGTGCAAGATATCTCATTTTATATATATATATATATATATATATATATATATATATATATATACATGCAAACACTCCAAAATCCAAAGATATCTAAAATGTGAAACAAATGAATTGGATAACGGATATTCAATCTGTATTTCTCTTTATTAATATTCTCTATCATTCCCATACTTCTCTTTTGTTCTATATACATTTCTTTCATTAGTTCTTTCAACACACTAAAATAGGTGATTTAAAGTGTTATAAGTTCAGCTTGGGGGTTTCCTTAGGAAAAGTTTCTCTTAGCTGCCACTTTTCTACATATGGGCCATACTTTCTTGCTTCTTTGCATGTTTCATAAATTTTTGTTGAAAACATTTTAAATGATAGTTTTATAATAATCATAATATTTAACACTATTATAATATTAATAAATAAGTGTGAAAATCAGGTCATGGCCCTTCCCTAAGGTTTACTGTAATTGCTACTTGTTTTAGTTGTTGATACTTATGAACAAATTTGGTAAAGTCTGTAATCTTTACCACTGCTATGATTGGGATATTGTTTGTCTCCACAAAGGTTGATATATTGAGGTATTAGGTCCCTGTGTGGTGATGTGAGAGTGGTGGACCTTTTACACTTGGGTCACTGAGGAACCATGGTTAGTTTTCGAAAGACAATTCTTGTAAAATGGAAAGCCTGGCCCCTGCCAGACTTTCTCAGGCTTCCTATATTGAGATGTAATCATATGCCTCAAGCAAGCTTAAAATTTATAAATTGTGTTTTATAGTGGAACCTTACAAACTCAATTTGTGAGGGCTGGTTGTAACTCAAGTTGCTTTTAAGTCAAGACTATTTTTCCCCTTAAAAAATAATGGAAACTGTTGGAGCAGTTGAAGCTGAATACACATGGAGTGCTGTGGCAAGGCGTGACTGAACTGAGAATGAGATGCCTCAGAGGGCAAGACAGGCCCCAGCTGAGGACACCTGGAGACTTTTTCCTAGGATAGTTCTCCTTAATTAGCATCACCTGTTGTTTGGAGGGGTCTTTGAACCCCTCCTTAGGTCCTGCTCAGGTTTCCTACATTTTTCACTTTAACCCCTTCCTTGTTTGAATACTAAATAAATATGGGCTACCCAGAGACATTGTCTGTCTCAGCCACTAGAGTTAAGAACTCTGCAGAGGGTTTTGGTCCATCCTCCTGGAGCCCTAAAGACCATACCACTTGTCTCATTTGTTGGGGCCTTTGCCATACACTCATTTGGGGATCTATGCACAGACCCCAATAGGAAATATTCTTAATTCATTCTGAACCTCCCAAAGCACTTTAATTAACCTTTTCATAATAAAAAAGGATTTTATAATACATGTAATTTACCAGAAACAACACTGATATTCCTAGTGTATTCACCAAAAAGTTATAAAATGTGCTTAGTTTATCAAAAACTGGTGCTGTAGTGTTCTTTCTCTCTTAGGCAGAGTCTGCAGTCCACTAGGACCTGCTTCTGGCTCCATCTCAACCTTCTCAGAACTAAAAACTGGTCTAACATCTGTTTCTGACTTTTTTTGATACGACGCTGTCATTAAGCAATATAATGATTGGCTTTTTCTCTGTCTGGGTAGGTCTTCTTTACAAATGTTTATAGCTGTGTCCTTTTTTTTTCAGAATTTTCTTTATTTCGGGAGAATGTTGCTGCATTGATTGCTGATACTCCCCTGTCTCTTCAGAAAGCTCCTCAGTTGCCATTCTCTGTTGCCCAGCCAGAAGTTGCTGAAGTTCCTCTGTAGACAATTCCTTTGAGTGTTTCTCTACCAGTTCCTCAACATCACCACTGTTTATCTGCAGGCCTATGGACTCTGTTACAGTGACAATGTCATCATCCACAGGGTCAGCTGAAAGCTCAGGCTCCCCTACACAGCCTTTAATTGGATAATTTTAGGTCATACTTTCTTACAGGTAGATCTGTGTCCTTAGAGAGACAAGATTTCTCAATTAACCTCACACAGGAAAGGATGATATGTTCCTTCAGAACCCTTTAAGGGTTAAATCTGTATGATACCATCTAGAAGCTCTTCAGGAATAGTTTCCTTGGTGTACAGCTTCTTAAAGTTAGCCATACCTTGCTGTTCCACAGGCTGCAGTAGAAGAGTTGTATTAGTTGAGAGGAACTTGACTGAGAACATGAAAATACTTCAGTCAATTTTTCCAATCTTCTGGGTGAGCAGGAGCAGGAGGAGGACAGCATTGAGTGGTAAATATTTGTCTTCTAGATATTTCTTCCTGGTAGGAGAGAAAGCTTCCCTGATTCATTCATGAAAAAGTACCATACTCTAGTTACCCAGGTTTTTGCATTAGACCTTCACATAACCCCTAGCCTATTCTTCATGACTTTCTGAACAGTAGAGGTCTCAGAGTGATACACAAAGATAGGCTTTATCTTGAGGTCACCCTTCACATTGGCATAGAGCAGTAAGGTTAGCTTATCTTTTTTTAGGATATTTTCTTCTCTTCCTCAGTAATGTATGTTCTTCTGTGTATTTTCTTTCAAAAAAGGTCAGTTTCATTACACTTGAAAGCTTGATGAGAGCAAAAGACATTTCCCCATGTATCATTTCAGTGGCATAATTTTCAGTGGCTTTTTTCTCAGCACTGGCTGTTTCACCATGACTTGTTACACTATGAACCCCAGTTCTTACTTTAAAATTCTGAAATCACTCCTTACTGGCACGAATGTTCCACCATTGTCACTCATTGATGGATTATCCTCTATGAGATCTGCATGTATAGCCCTAGGTTTTTCACAAAGTATACACTCAGATAGTCTATAACCTGTCATCTACCTTTCATTTATCCACACTAATAACAGCCTTTTTGCTTTGCCTACCACTGTTGATCATGACTTACTAGTTTGGGTAACACTTTTAGCAACACAAGCTTCCTTACAGAAAAATATTTTCTCTGTAAGATTGTTGAGATGGTGGATTTCGACATGCTGTACATATTAATGATAGGTCACATGCATATCACTCTCATATTTCTCTACAATTTCCTCCTTTTCAATTGTGATTGCTTTCTTTACCATCCATTTCTTCCTTAGCTTCTTTTTTAGTTTTCTTTTCTTTCTTTCTTTTTTTTTGGTACTGGGGATCAAACTCATGTCTTCTTAGTTTTCTTGGAGGTCCATTTTGATAGCAGTAATCATAACAATTATATAAACTACTGACTGAAATCATGTCCACAAACATGTATATCTGGGCTCAGGTTGATGCCTATATATGCTTTTCTGGTATCATGAGTTTTTGTTTACAACTGAACAAGTGGCCAGCATTCAGGTCAATAAATCAAGACTCTGGTTGTAAGTTAAGCCTAAAATTCCAGTCATAACCCAAGTTGTTTGAATGTAAGTCTGGTTATAACTCAAGAGTCCACTATACTTGTTTTTGACATATACCCAGGGGGGTTGAGAGGAAAGTTCCAAATAGGTAACATTTGAGAACACTTGTGAAACTCTTATTTTGATAACAAATGTTATCAAAATGTTATAATGTTACCTCATTAACAATGTCGATATATTCCCTAATGGACAATGCACTAGAAATGTTAAAACAAGTAGATAAGTGAAAAACTTTTTAGCTGATGACTGGAGAATATGTGATGAGCTAAAAAAACAGATCTGTGCATGAAATAGACATTTCAAGTGATTGAAGGAAATAATGCCTATGCAGAAGTAGAGATTGGTAGACAGCAATGTATATGTTTAATGAAGAAAAGAGCTTTGTTTTTAAGTAATGATAGGTTTTTTTTTACTGTGTTAGGGCTTAATTGTTCTAAACATAAATTCCATAACTTATAATCAGTTATTTATATCAGGAGACATATATGTATCATATAGAAGTGTGATTGAGATTGACTAACGATACTTTCCCATAGTTAATAATTAAAAATAAAGTGCATTCTGATCATATAATCAGTTTATTTTGTTTGTATCTCACTAAAAACAATTATCATTTAATAATGAGATAAAGGGCCAGGGATTTAGCTCAGCAGCATAAGCGCCTGCCTTGCAAAAAAAAAAGAGATTAAAATACAAGTATGGGGCTGGGAATTTAGCTCAGTAGTGTAAGCGCCTGCCTGGCAGGTATGAGGCTATGAGTTTGATCCCTGGTAATATCTATCTATCTATCTTTATTTGCAATCTCAGATATTTCCTATGTATTTCTTCTTATATGTTTCTGATTTTTACTTAATGATGAAGAAGGAAAAGAGAAGCTTCTACACATTTTCAAGAAAAAGAAGTCATGCAAGTAAAAAAAAAAAAAAGAAGAAACAAAAAAAAAATCCTTATAACACTGGAACCAGTTGAGAAACCACAAATATTCAAATGCAGGAAATCATGATTTTATAACATTTTAATGTGATCTCCTCTTGGGAAACAAAGTTAACCAAACTCTATTTCTGTACAGGAACTCTTCCAGTATACAGCTGTAATGCACTGTGGTGAAGGGTACAGCTGCAGATTTTTCACCTGTAATGCCCCACTGGTATTGTGGCTTACTGCACTGCATCAAGATTGCTTTCCTGTCCGGAAAACTCTCTAAGTACAAACAAGACTCCAAGTCCAGATTTTATTTTCCCTTGGTATCAGAATATGGTAATTTAAGAGCCTTGAGAAATACATTTTAGCCTTTAAAAGGAAATGTGTAACATTCTTTCATTAGGATCTATATTTGGTTTGGTTTTCCAAAAAACATAACATATGACCCAGCTATCTTATCAACTTATCAAGCTACCAGGTTTCAACCAAATGCAGGTGTGTAATAGGACACTCTTCCCAAATCATTTTTCCTTACAGAGAAAAAATAAAAATATATTAAGAATTGCAGGTCAAAACCAGTAAGGGCAACTTCACAGTTTCAGAGTTTCTTTTAATGAGACTCTAAACTCTAAATTCATATTATGTTTTGATCTCATATATACCTATTCATGTATTAAACTCATTTCTATCAAATAGATGAATGTATATAGTGTGCTGTAAAAATTCATAATAACTTGTCAGTTTGCAAAGAGATAAAACTAAGACTTCATAATTATAGACAATGTCTATATTTTAACACATATTTTTATATGTAATGTGTTTACCATATAAACATAAATGTATATAGAAATGTGCTTTAATTATACTACCAATTGTACTTTATCAAGTATTTATTAAATCCTTCTATAGTAAGTGAAAGCTAGGGGTTTGATGGTCAGAAAGATATACGTACGATTCTGGACTTTATGAAATTTACAAAGAAGTCTTCAATCTCTTTTTGAAGCTAGTCTAGTACTTTTATGCTACATGCACCTTTAATAATAAATAATAAATAAATAGTAAAGCATGTAAGGTTGCCAGGAATGATTTGAAGTGTCTTTTTAAAAAATGTTTTTTGCTCTTGCTTACTTAACTACATTCTGCCTACCATGGACTGTTTCCCCTCTGCAATGCCTGTCTGCCATGACACCCTACCTTGAAGCCAGTAGATTATGGATTGAAACCTCTAGAGACTGACTTCTGGGAAGAAGAGAAGCAGAGAAGCAGCCTCTCTGGTATTTGGAATCCAGATGATGGAATGTAGCAAGGTACGGAAGAGAAGGAGGGCAGATGCAGGTTCATGGGACCCAGCAAAAATCTGAAGTGAAAATTAGAAGCCATGCAGAGAGTGAAGAAAGGGACAACAATGAGGAGGAGAGAGGTGATTAAGTGCGGGTTTCTTCCTAAGTTTCAGTTCATGGCATGGCAGGAGCGGCTCAAACCGGAAGAGGCACAGTGAATACTGGCAACTACAGAGGATTCCACAGAGAAATACACCAGTGGAATGAAGCAGTAGATGTTATGGACTGTAGTTGTTGGTGTTATTCAGGTACAGGGGCCCTTCTACCCCAGAGAGGGTGATTGGCCAGTAGCCACTTTTTGTTTTGTTTTTAGAGTTCAAGTTGGCATATGAATTCACTATGTAGTCCTGGCTGGCCTTGAAGTCACGTTGATCCTCCCGACTCAGCCTCCTAAGTGCTAGGATTATGAATGTGTGCCACCATACCCAGCTCAGGTAGTTGACAGCCATTTTGGAAAGGGGCCAACATAAGTCAGAAGAGCTGATGCAGAGTTGGCTCTATCAAGCAGCTCCAAGTGTCAAGGTGAGGTGCAGTCAAGTTTAAATTGGCAGGAGGTCAAGGAGTCAAGTTCTAGCATTAGGGAGCCAAATTTAAGCTAGGAGGAGTCACTTAGAGCATTGCGGACTGAAAAACTAGGGTATCAGCCTCACTGTCAGAACCAGAAACAGCCCAAGCTTCAATGTAACTAAAGGTCCATGTCTGATGGGATTATTTCCCATGGCCATAATTCTATTGCTGGCTTGCCAGGATCAATCTAAATGGATCTGGGTCCTGCCTGTCCCCTCTGTCAACCAATAATAGCAGAGACATGTCCTAAAGTAGACATTTTCTTTTCTGTTTTTCTTCCTTTCTTTGCTTTTTGATCTTTTGCATTTTTAAATATTTATTTTCTATTTTATCTCTTCTTAGTGATTATTTGCTATTTATACACCAGTGAGGACAATGTTTCAATTTTTTTATTGATTGTTCTATTTTTGTTTCTGTTTCTTCTTTCTTTTCCTCATATTTCTTCACCAGATCCCAAAGTTTGCATGTTCTTCCTTTGTCCTCCACCTAGCTTATAATCTGTTTCTTTTCTTCTATTTCTCCATTTTGTCCTCTACCACATAAATATTTCCTCCCTTGAGGGTAAAATTGCCATATTGAGGGCATATTTACTTTACATAATTTTCTGGTTTTAGATTTGGTTATGGAACTATAAATCCTATTTATGCAGTTAAAAGTGACAAATCTAAATAGTTATCACAGCTTGTCATTTTCTCGGATATGTTTAATGCCACTGTTTTAACTGATTTTACTGCTTTATCAAGGTGATATAATTGTTCTAATCAGTTGTTCTTCATTTTATGCCAAGTTGAGACTGCCTGAGGATTACAAATAATATTATAGACCAGTGACAAAGAATCAGAGGCTAGGTCTAATAGACAGCAACTTTTCATCCCCAATAAATTGAAGAGGTAGGATCTTGCAACAGAATCAAAACCCCAAAGTCAGCTACACCTGGATGATATCTCTAAGAAGCAGATCTTTCCTAAGGGTCCTTGATACTAGCAATAGAGACACCTACCAAAAACAATTTACAAACATCAATACACAAATTAAACTTAAAAAAAAAAAAGAGAGAAGATACAAAAACAAGATGCAATCACAGAGTTCCAGCTTGCCATAGGGAAACCCAGAGGGCAATAAGGTAGAACAGTTTGAAAGACAATCAACTTTAAAGTGGTAACAACAGAAGTAACATAGCAAATGAATCAGGCTCTAGAAAAAAATCAAAACAGAAATAATTTTTCAGATAAATTCAGAGACGATGGCCATAATGAAGGCAAGATTAGTGAATCTAGAGACGACGTGGGTAAAAAAAAATAAAGGAGTTTAAGAAAATTATGGACCCATGAATGCCCAACATGGGAAAGAAATAGAATCCATGAAACAGATTTAATCAGATATCCAGGAGATTAAAAATTCTACTGAAAGCTTATGCAGCCGAATGAAGCAGTGTAAGGACAGAACTTCATATCTAAAGACAGGATTGTGGTTAGTGATCACAAAAAAAAAATTTCTTAAAAATAGAAAGGGACCATGAGAATTCAACACAACAGTTGATAGATGATACAAAGAATAACATAAGATTGATCAGAGTAAACAAAAAAACAAGACAGTGAAAATGACATAAAAAACCTGTTCACAGAATTAATGATAGATTGCACAGAAAAAGAATTTGACATACAGATAAGTGAGACATACAGAAGTCCAATTAGCCATGATTAACAAACAAGTACCTCAAGGCATATCATAATCAGAATTTCAGAAATTTAACACAAGAATAGAATATTAAAAGCTATTAGAGAAAACAAACAAATCATCTATAAAGGAAAGTCCATCAAAATCACAGCAGACTTTTCAACACAAGGAGAATTTGGAGTAAAGTATTTTGAGCCCTAAAATAAACAACCCCCAATCTAGATTGATGTACTCCACAAAACTATTTTTCATCACTGATGGACAAATAAGATACTTCCATGACAAAGAACATCTGAATGAATTCATGACCACCAAATCAACACTCCAAAATGTTCTGAAGGACATCCAGGAAGGAGATAATGAGGATTACAACTCCGTGAACCCCAATGGAATAAATTTACCACGTAAGGCAAATAACTGAACAGAGGGGAAAGAAAGGGAAGCAACAACAGGAAAAGAATGTGATAAGTATAAGTCAACACATCAGTTATAATCATCAATGAAAATAGTCTCATTTAACCAATGAAAGAAAATTAGACTGGCAGAATGGATCAATAAACAGATCCAGCAATATGCTACATACAAGAAACACATTGAACTCAACAAAGAAATTCATAAACTAAAAGTAAAAGATGGAAAATAATATTCCATTCAACAGGGACTTGGAAAAAAAGTAGGCAAAGTGGATTTCAAGGCAAGACTGATTGAGACAAAGAAGGTCACTACATCCTTGTTAAGGAAACAATCCAAGTGCAGAAGATAACAATCATAAATATATATGCACCAAATACCAAAACACCCATCTATATCAAACAAATATGAATGGAAATGAAAAATCAATACAGTTATGCACCAATACAGTTGTTTATTTATTTATTTGTCTTTTTGAGATAGGGTCTTGTTATGCAGCTGGCCTTGTGCTCACTTCATATCCCAGGCAAGTCTCAAACTTGAAACAATCTTCCTGCTTCAGCCTCCTGAGTGCTGAGATTACAGTCATGTGTCACCACACCTGGCGAACTAATATAGCTGTAAATGGGACCTCATTACTCCACTGTCACAGATCAATTAGCAAAAAGAAAACAAAAACAACAAAAAACAAAAAACAAACCCCCCCAAAAAAGAAAAACAATCAACAAAGAAATACCAGAACAGAACCAAACCTATAAATAAATGGACACAGTAGATGTTTACATGATGTTCCTCCCCATGGCATCAGAATACATGCTTTTCTCAGCTACACATGGAATGTTCTCTAAAATAGAACACACACTAGCTCATAGAACATGCTTAAGTAAGTGCAAAAGAACTGAAATTATCATAAGCATACTGTCAAACCAAAGTGCAGGGAAATTTGAAATCAATGGTAAAAGAAACTCAACACTTCATAAACACATGGAAATTAAATGACACCCTCCTGAGCAACCAATGGGTCACAGATGAAATCAAAGTCACTATTAGACAGTTCCCACAATTAAACAATAATGCCAGTACAACACACCAGAATTTATGAGATACTATGATAGCAGTCCAACAAGGGAAATCTATAGCTGTGAATTCCCATGTCAGAAAAACAGTGCAAGCTCAAACAAACCACCTAATCTTGAACCTCAACCTCAATCTTATAGAAAATGAAGAGCAAGTCAAGTCTAAAGCTTATACAAGGGAGAAAATTATAAAGATCAGATCATAAATTAATGCAATGGAGACTAAGAAAACAATACAAAGAATCAATGAATTGGTTTTTTGAAAAATTGAACAAAAGTGACAAATCTTTAGGCAACCTCATCAAAAAAGGAAAAAAATGATACAAATTTGTGCATTTAGGAATGAAACATCAAAATCCAAGCAGATCCTGCAAAAGTCCAGAAGACCATTAATTCCTACTTTAAGAATGACATAAGAGGGGCTGGGGATTTAGCTCAGTGGCAAAAGTGCCTGCCTTACAAGTGCATGGTCGTGAGTTCAATCCCCAGTATCGATTAAAAAAAAAAAAAAGAATGACCTAAGAAATTTAAAGATTCCTAGACACACATGAATTATCAAAACTGAATCAAGAATATATAAAGATTCTAAGTAACTCAATATCAGTCAATGAAATTGATAATGTAATTAAAAACCTAGCAAGAAAGAAAATCCCAGGACCTGACAGATTGAGTGCTGAATTCTACAATAAATTTAGAGAAGATATAATGCCAAACTCTTTAATGAAACTGAAGGGGAGTAATACTCCCAAACTCATTCCAGGAAGCAAGTATTAGCTTGATTCTAAAACCAGAGATGGATCCAAACAAAAAAGAACCATAGGCTAATTTCTATAATGAACAAAGATGCAAAAATCTTCAATGAAACAGAATGCAGGTGATTATACACCATGACTAAGTAGGATTCATCCCAGGAATGCAGAAATGGTTCATCATATGCAAATCAATAAGTGTAATATATTAACAGAGCCAAGGACAAAAAATGATATAATCATCTCAATAGATACAGAAAAGGCATTTGACAGTCCAATACCCTTTCATGATAAAAATCATACAGAAAATTGGGAAAGATGATCCTCATCTGAATCTGATAAAAATTACCTATGACAAACCAACAGTCAACATCATATTAAATGGTAAAAAATGAAAGATTTCACTCTAGAATCAGAAACAAGACAAGGATGTCCTCTATCATCACTTCTATTTAATATAGTTCTGGAAACAGTCAGAGTAATTAGATAAGAAAAAGAAATAAATAAGGATAGAAAAGAAAGACATTTAATTATCATTATTTGCTCTATATAGAAGATTCTAAAAATTCCACCAAAATATTTCTAGATTTAATAACCCAATTCACTAGTGTAAGTGGATACAAAGTCAACATTTGAAAATCAATAGCATCCCTGTACATAGAGAGAAAAATACGAGAAGTGAGGGAAACCACACCTTTCACAACAGCATCCAGAAAAAAAATTTGGAATACTTAATAATCAACTTAACGAGGGAAATAAAAGACCTTTACATTGAAAATGATAGTACTCTGAAAAAGGAAATTAAACAGAATATCAGAGAATGGAAAGATACTCTCTGTTCTTGGATAGAAAGAACCAATATACTGAAAATATCTATATTTCCAAAATTGTTGTAAAGATTTAATGTAAACCCCATCACAATACCAATATTATATCTCACAGAATTGGTAAAAACAACTGAAGACATAGGGTAAGCAAAGACTTTATAAACAAAACCCCTATCGCACAGGAAATACCACAGAAAACAACTAGGATATCCCCTTTTTTGTGGGGGGTACTGGGGATTGAACTCATGACCTCACGTTTGTCAGGCAGGCTCTTATACCACTGAGCCAAATGCCCAGCCCTAGGATCACATCTTATTTAAAAGCTTTTGTACAAGAAAAGAAACCACTGACAATGAAGAGATAACCCAAAGAGTGGGAAAACATTTTTGCTAGCTCTTCTTCAGACAAAGGACTACTATCTAGAATATATAAAGAATTCAAAAAAATTAAACCCTCCAAATTTAAAGACTCAGTCCAAAAATGGGCAACTGAAAGGAACAGATACTTTTCTGATAAAGAAGTAGAAATGATAAATACATATACCAATAAATATTCAATATTGTTGGTCATTCAACAAATGCAAGTTAAAACAATACTGAGATTCCATCTCATCCCAGAGAGAATAGGAATTCTCAAGAAATCAACCAATAACAAATGCTGGAGAAGATGTAGGAAAAAAGGAAATCCTTCTCCACTGTTGGTGGTGCAACCACTGTGGAAATCAGTGTGGGGATTTCTCAAGACAGCAAAATCGGAGGTTTCATTTGATCCAGCTATTCCCCTCCAGGGTATTTTCCTGAAGGAATTAAAAGCCTCAAACCACAGTGATACATGCTCAGCCATGTTTAAAGCAACACAATTTTTAAATAGCTAAACCTTGGAAAGAGCCCAAATTTCTATCAACTGATGAAACAATAAAGATGTGGTTTTACTGTGGAAATCAGTGCAGAGACTCCTTAAAAAACTAGGGTTCCAGGTCCCATTACACTCAGCTATTCCCTATCTGAGTACCTTCACAGGAACTAAAAACATCATGCCACAGTGATATATGTGCACCCATGTTTACAGCAACACGATTTCTAATAGCTAAATTTTGGAAACAACCCAAACAACCATCAACTGAGGAAAGGATTAAAAAGATGGTATTTTTCTAAAACAGAGTACCTCTCAGCCAGAAAGAAGGATGAACTTGAGACTTTTATAGGTAAATGGATACAACTTGAGAGAATACTCATAACTGAAATAAATCAGATTCACATGTGTAAACATCATATTGTCTCCCTTGTGTGAGAAACTAAAAGAGTACAATGAGGTCTAAAATGTACAACAGATATTTTGAAATGGGAAGAAATTGTTCAAAAGGAAAAAGGAACTAGGATGGATGAAAGGGGAAAGGATAGCAGGAAAAAGGGAAAAATGCAAGTCAGTTATTTTAGCAGTATCTCTAAGATCATTAGAGAGGAAGATGTGTGCTAATATCAATTGGAGAAATTTTTATGCCCGTATCATGTACCCTGAGCAACTACTTTAAAGAGAACATAATGCAATATATTAACTATTATTATTCTTCTATTGTTATGAAATTTTGTTTTACCCTTTTCCCATTAAAAAATGTATTTTTTTATACAATGGAGTACTACTGTGTTATAAAGAAGGATAAACTTGAGACATAAGTAAATGTATGTATCATATGACCATACTCAAGTTCAAAATTGTGTGGTTTCTCTGGTGTGAGAAACTCAAAGGATAAACACCAAAATGTACAGTAGATATAATTAAACAGGAAGAAAATGTTCAAGTGGGAAGAGGAGCCAGGAAGGGGGGAGAGGAAAAAGAAGGAAGGCCAAAGGAAAAAAAGAGAATAACTTCCATGTGATGAATGTTACCATTATGTATATCTAAAAATGGACCAATAAAATTAATTAAAAATTTTTCTTTAGCAATTCCATACATTTCTAGTAAACTTGAATCTATCTCTCTTTATACTCTAAATTAATGTGGTTTAATTATTTATCAGGGAAGATAGCATTTTCTCATCATATAGGTGAGTATCAAAGTATTGTTTTAAAATTAGATCTTCTACAGACCTGTTGATAGTTGGAAAGTTTCTCGTGTGATTTTGACTTTGATGAAGGTGCTAATGAGACTAAAAATTTTTTGTAGTCAGATAAAAGGATAAAGAATATATGTGGAATATTGAAATGTAAAAAAGAAGGTTTGCAGAATTAGCTCCTAAGTAAGAGACAGACTGTAGAACACAGTCTTGAAAGCAGTAACCATGGCTGACCCCTGTACTCTGTGCAAGTGTCTTAGGAGAATAAGCCTCAGAACGATCAAAATCAAATTGTGTGCAAATTCCTAATGAAGTAGGTCCCTGCCTCTTTCCAGATGGGTCTCCCACTTTTATGCTATGTATCCTTTTAGTTGTTGTCTATTTGTCTCCACAAGTGTTTACTGAACTCCCATATATCTTTCAAAACTACTGGAGTACATCAGGAAACTAAAAACCAAAAACCAATCTTTCTTTAATGGTTCAAACTAAAAGTAATTTTTCCTCTGAACTTCTAAAACAGACAAACATGCTTCTAATGGCACCTTGCAATAGTATCTGATTTTAGCTGTGTGCATTTGTGCATATGGATCTCCACCTTGGGGATTAATTCCTCTCCTCTCTTCAAAAGTATCCTGTGCACAGTAAGCACAAATGCTGGTTATGTCTTAACTTCTCACTAGAAACACTGCAAGGTTCTCTTTGTCTCTAGCCTGCTCCTTCTGCAGTTTTCACAGATCCCCAAACAGGTAACTGTAATAGTATATAAGGGCCATACATACGGTTAATGAATATACACATAAGCCCTTACTTTGGCAATGAACTTTATGCTTCTCCTGTCTTAGAATAATTTTATTGTGAATGAATACAAATTGATGCCATTTAAACTCAATGTGTTTCAAACATTCACATTTCAAATACTCATAAATCCAATGGACAAGAAATGACAATGTAACTGGCAAAAATCATTGCAGTTAAAAATGCATTGGATACATTTGAATATAAATTCAACAGTCTAAAAACATAATTTTTGCCATTATGTATGTAATAAATTTTGTTCACAATATATATATATAATGATTTTAAGTTCAAAAGATTTATTAAAATTTGATAAAGTATGATAAAGTATGTACTGATAAATCTGATAAAGTATGATAAAGCATGTTCAAATTGATAAATATGAGTAAAAGGTATAGTTTCCTAAGACAATCATTCAATAATAATAATAATCTCACTACAGTAGCCCTAAAAGAATGCAAAATAAAACAAAACCATGAGGCACAAGGACACGAACATCTCTGACATTAATCATAATTCTTTTCTTACTGTATGTCATGTCAAATTTGCCTGAAATAATGACTTATAATAGTTTAGTGCCTATCATTCTTAACCTTATTCATCCCAGACTTACCATGAGAGCAGCCACAGGGTGTTACATCTGCTTATATACCAACTGAACATGGCAAACCACAGCTCTGTTCACTTAGTTTATTTTGAGTTTTAGGTAGCTAAGAGAACAAAGAATGCTCTAAGATACCTATAATTCTCTAAGTCTTGAAAAATCATCTCTTAAAAAATCTACAAAGAGGCAAATTTCCTGAGCTGGAATGACTGGTTATTTCTTCATGAATCTGCAAAGAATTTCTGGCTGTGCTGATCACCATTATTTGGTGGTGACCTATGTCCTATTAAGTGGATCATCATGTAGAAAGAATGTAATGTGGAAAAGATGAGTTTTGAGAATGCTTTTTAGACAATTTTGTTAAATTCATAACACATCCCAGGCTAAACCAAAAGCTACAGGCACCTAACTTACCATTTAGGGGTACAAAGCAGACTTCAGGTGGGTATTTTTTCTCTTAAGATTAATAGAAAGGAAAAAGTGTAAAACAGGAAATAAATAATATGGATACAAATAACAAGAAAAAGTCCACTCACTGTCTAGCAGTATGCCTAACTAGTTATGTTTGAACAGAGTAATCAAAGTGTTTTCATCTGTCACTTACTCTGACTCTGTTCCCTTGACCCTGTTGCAGTTATTCTTAAAAACTACAAAGAATAACTTCTCCCTAATATAACCAATTCTTCAAATGTTAGTATGTAATTTAAAATGGTGTTAAATTTAGAGGTTTCCCTTAATAAAAAGATTAGCTTACTTTTAGTGTTAAAAGTATAATCCTATATAATTACACAATATTTTAAAGATTTTGAATTCCATTTGTAATTCTTGATATGAAAAAACTGACAGTTCTAAAGAATAGCAGAATGATTTTATTCCTCAATAAAGATGGTAGGGTTGTAGGTTTCCTAAAAGGTGCAATTTGGCACAGGTCTGAGGTACTGAGGGTTGGTCTACACTCTCTTGAATGTAATGAGGAACAAATTTTTTAAAAGACAATTTATCTCCAACAACAGAACCTCACTGCACCTCAACTGGTTATTATAACTTAATAGGTTGATCTGAAAATTAAAGAAAAAAGATTTCTGGCTAAAAACCCAAATTCAAGACTTTTTTTTTGGTACAATAACATTCTATTTCTGACTTCTGGCATGCTTTCCTCTTTGGATTCCATCCCTGACAGACATCTGTATTTTGTAACTTTTCTTACATTCTGGCTTGGAAGATACTCTGATTCTGGCCCAATAATCCTTTTCTGTTTGAATTCATTAGTGTGAGAACTGCAGGACTGACAAAGACTTTGGGGAGGTCGTATAGACATCAATTTGCTGCTCTGGACAAAATAAAACTCCAAACCATGAAAACAAATGACATTTGTAGAAAATGTTTTATGATACTGTTTTTCATTTTATAAAATGGTACCATATTTGGTGGACATCATGATTTTCTGTAAAATGAACTACCACAGAACTTACATTTTTATTTTAGTTCATTAAAGGAATATTTAAACTATGGTAAATCAGTTGCTTGGCTCCAATGTTAAGCAATTGTAGCAAGAGAGGTACAAATCATATTAACATCATTTTACTAACAATACACCATGCTATTGATGTTGTCATTCTCATTCAGTTTGGTCTTAGCTTTCTTTCTTTCTTTCTTTCTTTTTTTTTTTTTTTTTTTTTTTTTTTTTTTTTTTTTTTTTTTTTTTTTTTTTTTGGTGCTGGGGACAGTACTCATGATCTCACGCTTGCTAGTCAGGCTGCTTATGCCACTGAGCTATACCCTTGCCCCCCTGGTCTTAGTTTTAATGTATTTTACTTATCAATTAATATCTCCTGATTAATTTTTAAATAAAAAAACGTTTTAAAGCTTCATAACTGAGTTTACTTGCTATGTCACCTTGACAAATTAATCTGTTTGGAGTTTCATTACTTATCAAATTGCAATGACATATGGAATGCACAAGATTTGAAGAAGAGCAAAGTGAGCCATGTAGGTAAATTGGCAAGCAGAAATTGCGCAATATACGCAGGATGCTTCTTAGTAAAAAATACATCATTAAATTTAATTTTTGAAGGGTGAAGAAACTATGAACAAACCATAGTACATATTATTGGTTGCTTAAAAACAACATTTAAAGATTAATGGGGAGCAGGGCATGACTGCACATGCATGGAACCCTAGATACTTGGGAAGTGGAGGTAGGAGGATCTCAATTTGAGGTCAGCCTGGAAAATTTAGAGACCCTGTCTCAACGAAATGGGGTGTTGGAGATGCTGCTCAGTGGTATGGCACTCCTGGGTTTCATAACTAGTATATGAAAAAAATACTGATGAGGTACTTTATATTAATGACACATGATCAATTTTTACCATTCATTTTCCATTGTGATGCAATAGGAATAATACTGTGTTAAAGGGAAAGTATTTTTTCCAAAGAATTGATCTCAAATCTTATGACTATGACATTATAAAAAGGTGGGAGATAAAGAATGGATTTTATTTATTTATTTATTAATCGGTACCGGGGATTGAGTTCATACCATGGGCTTAGAAGGCAAGCGGTTATGCTGCTGAGCTAAATCCCCAGCCTCAAGAATGGATTTTAAATTATAAAAATACATTTTAAATCATAAAAATGTGGGCAATAAAGAATGTATTAAAAATATAAAGAAACAGGGAACTAGCAGTCAAAGTTTGTGACATTTTCCAGGTGAAACGATCCATTTTTTTTTAACAAATAAATGGCATGAGCAGAGAGAAAAGAAACTCATATATTAAAACAGATTTAAAAAAAAACTATACCCATCAATGTAGTGTATAAACCTAAGGGGATCATGATTCAGACAACCATCTCTTAAAAATAAAAATATTTTTGAGAACATAGGGGAGAATGAAATATAAACTATTAAAAAATAAAAATATTTTTGAGAACATAGGGGAGAATGAAATATATACTATTATTTTATAATAAGGAATTTTTCTTAATTTTATGTGTTCTGATAATATGGATGAAATTCTATGATATCTGAGACTTCCTTTAAAATATTGGAGAAGAATAACATCAGTAAAAAGTGGTCACAAGGTTTGAGGTAGCAAACCAATGGTGTACTGATAATTAGTAAAGATGGGTGCGAGATGCACAAAGTTTATTATACTATTCTCTCATTATTCTGTATTTGAGATTCTTCAGGATAGAAGCTTAACTTTAATTTTGTAAAAGGGTAACTACCAGAAGTTTCCCCCACTAAGTTGAACCAACTGAATGTTCTTGGTTAGCAGTAGAAAGAAAGAAAGAAAGAAAGAAAGAAAGACAGAAAGAAAGAAAGAGAGAAAAGAAAAAAGAAGAGAGAAAAGACAGACTACAAGCCAAAAGAAGTATAATCACTAGTAAATAAAATCAAGTGATCCATTTAAAATAATGAACTCAAAATCCATATTTAAATAAGACTGTAGTTTAATATCAATCTTACAGATTTGATTATTTTATTGTTCTGTGTTGATGACATTACTATGATGGTACTGATAGAGGTATTTTTTTACATATAGAACAAGCACATAACTGGTGAAGATTTTCAACACAGTACATATACATTTTAAAGAGGTTAGGAATTGCTTAGAAAAAAGTAGCTGTGTATAGGAGCCAAACCTGTAAGGATAAACCATGAAAAAACTCATTCTTCAAGACTATTTTTATTCTCAATACACTATGATACACTGCAACAATCAATTAGCACAGCTTATATAAGGGTTTAGCTCAGAATTTTCTTAAAGTGTCTAAGAGAGTTTTTAAAGAGAAAAAAATTTAGTAATTTTAGTACTCATTTTTTAGATAACTTTAATGAAATAGGAAGAAACTTTGAAAGCATATTTGATACAAACAAACCATGATTTAGCTTAAGAGAAAAAATATTAATTGATGTTTATAGCTCAGAGATGAAATGACTTCCTCATGGAAGGGGAAAAATGCCCTATTATGATAAAGAGCAGATATATAGGTAAGATTAATTAAAACATTGTTTGTATTTGAAAGAATGGTTTAAAATTGACTTCGAAAACATTTCTCCAAGGCTGAATATTTTTCAATCAACAAATACAATGTATTTGTATGTTTCAAGATCACAGCAATAAAATGAAGTTTGAGAGTTGTGTGAAGTGTACTTGTTGTAGTGATTGACAATGAGTCCTTGGAGAATGTTAGGTGGGTTTATATACTACAAGATTCACAAAAATAAAAACAACCATGTTCCTCATCTCTCATCACTGAAAATACTTTAATGAGTTCTTCAAGATAGTTAAGAGGCTATCTTCTAAACTGTACTTGGATAAGCAACTAATCCAGTCCAGTGCACGACAGAACTGTTAAG
This sequence comes from Hydrochoerus hydrochaeris, assembly GCA_004027455.1. NCBI lineage: Eukaryota > Metazoa > Chordata > Mammalia > Rodentia > Hydrochaeridae > Hydrochoerus > Hydrochoerus hydrochaeris. Next base: position 60,775 of record PVLA01001075.1, read on the forward strand.
AAAACATACTTCTCAGTATGCCTTCCAATAGTAGCCTAAAATCAATGTATGATTTAATTACTTTGGCAGCATTTTGAGTATCTCAATTCAGTAACTCATCACAATGTGGCTGATAAGGTAGTGAAGAAATGGCTGCCATTTGTGATTTCTATTTACATAAGTCTAGGCTTTCAAAATATTCAGGCACCAAGAGAGAAAAGCCATGTAACACCTACTTTTGGTTCAGATTCAGTTATTAAAATGCAAGAGGATCTCTTTATTAGCCAATTCTTTAAAATTAGAATATCACTTTATAATTACAAAACTAATAAAATATAGAGTATAATATAGAATTTCAGTAGAAGACAAGATTTCAAGAAAAATTTGTGCTTTTCAGAGGGAAAGCAGTGCTTTGGGACTAAATCTGGCAAGATCTGACAAATACTAACCATACGTGATGGTACATACTTCATGAAGAGCATCATCAAAATGTTCTTTTAAATTATAAGTTCAATAAGACAGAGTTATTCATCAATCTATATGAGTATATCCATTCCTTTAGTTAGAATATAGGTTCTGAAATCATAATGTCTGAGACAGAATCCTGGCTTTGCTGTTTACCGATGTTACGCCCATGGGAAATTTCTTTACCCTTTCAGAGGTTCATAATCTGTTAAATAACAATTTCTGTAAGTCTTTGTAGCATACAGGTAAAATGAGATAATTATGTAAAGCTCCTAGCATAATTGACAGTAGTAAATTATGCAGCAACAAGGTGTGTGAGGTAGAAAAAAAAAGAAAAAAAAATCAACCCTCTCAGTATCAAACTCTTAAGGTCAAAAGTCTGTTTTCTGTCTTTTGTATATTGCCACTTGTCAGGTTTGTTGGTTACTATAAAACAGCACATACATAGAGCCAAACCATCACTTTAGGATTGCCACATTAAGATTTTCTTTTTCAAATTGACACTTTCCCAGGTGTTATGATTCATACCTGTAATTTCAGGGCTAACAAACCTAGGGCAGGATAGCTGTGAGTCTGAGATCACCATGGGTTATGTGGTGAGTTCATGGCCAGCCTGAATTACATAGTGAAATCCTGTCTCAAACAAACAAATAAGCAAGCAAACAAACAAAAACAAAAACTAAACTGACATCACTAATTTATCTTTAAGGACTGAATATTATCATTCGACTCTATTTACAACTGCTCCTGCTGAACTCTATCTCCTTGTCCTAAGGATAAATTAAACCCACATCTTCTGATTCCAAATGTCTTTCTTCTCTCCTTTCATTCCTTCCATAAATATTGAGGAATTCCTATGTTTTAGTCTTCTAGATAACAGAAAAGCCCTGTCAAACAGGGATAGGACCTACACTCTGTGGGAATTACAACAAAATAATTGAACAAGGCAAGCATAGACAGAAGAAAGGGGGCTACTAAAATGGGAAGGCTCCCCCACTGATCCCTTAGTGACTAAAGCTGGACAGATCCAAGTCAACAGTGACTAAAGTTGTCAAATTCACAGCTTGCTCCCTGCCTCATCAGTCCACAATGTACTGTCTATATGTGATAATACTAAGCTTCGCAAGCTTTCTGAAATTTTGCTGTGCTTGGGCTTTCCTGATGTTGTTGTGTCCAGCTCGTCTATGTGCACTCCCTTATCGGTCATGGATCAGTTCCCTAGAGCTTTCATAGCAAATTACCACATACTTAGTGGTTTAAAACAACAGAAATTTATACCCTTGCAGTTCTGGAGGCTAGAAGGATGACATTAAGGGCCCTGTTCCTTCTGAATGTTCTAACGAAGAATATTCCCGTTTCTTCCTAGTTTCTGATGGCTCCCCTAAATCTTCGTTGCTGCAACTATCCAATCTCCCCCTCCATTTGCACATGGTCTTTTCTCTGTCTTGTTGAAACTCCCCTTGTGGTTGGTTCAAGGATATTGGCTACTGGATTATATCCCACTGTAACCTAGTAATGACCTCATCATAGCTTAATTATATCTGCAAAGATTTATTTCCAAACAAAATCATTGTGGTATTTTTATACAATGGAATATTACTCAACTATAAAAAAGGATGATCTTGAGGCCTTCATAGGTAAATGGAGACAACTTGAGACTATCCTCATTAGTGAAATAAATAAGAATCATATTTATATATATCATATTGTGTCTCTAGTGTAAAAGGTAATAATAAATGTAAGAGTAATAAAACCCAAAATGTGTAGATATTATAAAAAAGAGAGGAAAAGAAAGTGCTCTAAGGATATAAATGCATATATGTTTGAGTGTGTAAAATAGATGATCATATTGCTGAATCTTTGTTGGATCGTTGAGCAGAACTGTTTGCAGTCTCACTATTTGAATGTCTACTATGTATCCTTTAATTTTGTAACTTGAACAACTACATCCAAGATGACAATATGTAATTTATTAACTGGTGATTTCTTAGTGTTTTTTTTTCTTTTTTTCTTTTGGAATTATGTATTGTTGCTACTCTTTTTTTCTGTTTTGCTTTTTTTTCTCTTTAAATACAATTTAAAAATGTGTAATTGCTATTGTAAAAAAGAGAGGAAATAGGAAGTTCCATAAAAGATGTAACTGCATGTATATTTAAGTGTGTAGGTTTGATAAGTATATTATTAAGTTCTTGCTGGATCACTGAACAGATCTGTTTGCAGTTTCACTGTTTGAATGTCCACTTTGTATGCTTTAATTTTGTAACTTGAACAACTATTTCTAAGAGGACAATATCGAATTTATCAACTAGTGATTTCTTACTGTCTATCTTTTTGTTTTGAAATTCTGTATTATTTCTACCCTTTTCTGTTTTTTTTCTCTTTAAATAAAAACAATTAAACTACAAACAAAATCCTACTCTGAGGTTCATGGTGGAAATGAGTTTAGAAGGACAGCATTCCTAATTTACTATTCATTTACTGGATGCCGTAAGTTTTCTTGTGGTTCTATCTTCAGTTCTCTTAACACCATTCAACTCACCAAATTCTTAATGTACTATTTATTTACTGGAAGTGGTAAGTGTTATTGTGGTATATCTTTCTCTTATTTTTACTTTCTCAGTGCAATTTCAATCTACTTGCATGGCTTCAATTTTTACCTCTATGAGTATGACTCCTCAAACTATTTCTTAGATAATTCTACCTCTCTGAATTCTCAGCCCACAGTTCCAAACTTGTCATAGGCTTTGTACTGTAATTATTCCTCTAAAACCTTAAATAGTAAGTGTTTTTAAAATAGAACTTATCTTTCACATTCCTACCTGCTCAATTTTTCCTGACATTTCCAGTCACTATCAATTGTAGTGCTCCATTCATTTAACCATCTAGAACAGACAAAGAATCATCTTTTATTGTTCTCTCCCATTGCTAGCCACATTCAGGAATTGAAATCTGTTCATATTGGCTCCAGATGTCTCTCTTACATTCATTTCTTCCTTCCTATTCCAACTGTCATTGTTATTTCTGAGTAACTACAATGTATACTGAACTGGTCCCCATGTATTCAACCTATAGTATCCTCTAATTTGTCCTTTGCTGTGTGATTGGCCATGGATCTGGCTCAGTTCAGTAATCATTTAAATGATTACCATCACAGACTAAACAATTTATGGAATAAAGCCTCAATATCTCAGTGGATCTTACTTTATGCCTTTTCAAGCTCATTTACTATTATATTAGCTTCTTTCTTTGCATGCTGATTATAGTAGGTTATATTCTTCTGGATAATCATTGGCAATGTATTGTTTGTTGAAACTTAGATTATAAGCTTTCTGAGCTAATGCATGTAAGGGCACATGTAAGTATTAATCATCAACATCTCTTGGTCTTCCTCTAAAGTCTGTAGGGCAAACTAAAATCTAAATAAAAAGGATAAGGATTCAAAACTTGCAATAACCAAATGTTCTTTAATGAGTGGGGAATTATAACTGGTATATTCATATAAAGAAGTATTATTTGATAATGAAAAGAAATGAAATATGAAATATAAAAGTATAATATGAATAAACTGTGAAACATTATGCTAAATAACAGAAGTCAGTTACAAAAGACCATATATTATATCTGATTTAGATGAGATATTCAGAATAAGCAGATATATAGAAACAAAAAGTCTATTTGAATTTGCTTAGGTCTGGAGGACAAAGACAGTTGAGAGTGATAGCTAAATGGTACTATGTTTACTTTAAGGAGATAAAAATGTTCTAAACTTATTTATGGCAGTGACAAACTGTTTATGGAGTATAATGCCATGAATATAATAAAACTCACTGAATTGTACCTTTTAAATGGGTATGTGAATTGCATCTCAATAAAGGTCCTAAAGAAAAAACAGGTGATTAGCATAAAAGAATCATGATCATTAACTTGGATGTAGTGTTTGAATATGGTACTACAAAACATGTAAGGTAATCAACTTTGATGTTTTTTCTTAAACTTAGAATTGGATATAAAAAATTGGAAGGCACATGTGAATTTTTCAACTCAATGTCTTTATACAAAACATATGTAAAAGGATAAACAATTGCTAATTTGCAATCACAACTCAATTGTTCTTCAACATTCAAAATCTAGGGCAGAACAAGAGAAAGAACAAGTACCTGTTAACAGCCATCAGCAAACAGCAGAATGTAGTAACTGCTACCATTTACAGAGCATCTACTGTGTAATGGATATGGTTCTAAGTACTTTTTACATCAGGCAATCATTCCTCTCAACTTTAAGGTATGTGCTATTATTCACGTTAATTTATGCATGAGGAAGCGAAAGAATACAGAAGTTACATAACTTGCCTGAAGTCACCAGTTAACTTTGGATTTGGAATCACAGACTTTAGCTCTAGAATCTGTGTTCTTAAATGGGCAGGGCTGGAGATGTAGCTCAGCAGCACAGCACCTGTATGGCAAGTGCAAAGCCCTGAGTTTGATTAAAAAACAAGAGAAAAGAAAAGAAAGGAAAAGAGAAAAGAAAGAAAAGAATAAAGAAATGGGTAACATTGGTTTTTGTATTTCTCTTTTCTGTTCGTTGCTCTTTTAAACAATGGAGCTTCCCAGAAATAATATACACTTAATGAACAATGGGTTTTACTGCTAATTTCATAGTAAGAAATACTTTTATTTGGTTGACACTAAGTCATAAAGAGATGATCATAGACCATTCATTCATATTTAATATTGTTTTATTTTATCTGTTTTACATCTGAAGTATTTTTAATACTGAGCAGTAAACACCAAACACATTCTGATTGTTGTTAAGCATGGGTTTTTGTTTCCAGAAAGAAAAAGTCCCCCCTTTTTAAATGCAAGAATATTTAATAGGAAGAGAGAAATGGGCAATAAAATTTCTACCACCAAATAAAGTGACAGGACAAAAATGACTTCAGTGTTCTTCCAGTTTGCAAATGTTTTCCATTTACTTTAAAAGCACATCTTACTGACAGATTCCTTCCCCACCTCTTACTTTTTTTGAAAGGTAAGGAATGCTAGCATTTCAAACTATTTATTTATTTATTTTAGAAATCACATTTGCATTGTTTTTTTCCTGCAAATTCTGCCCCAGCAGATCTTTCATTGATAAAGTACAAAAGTTTTCTTTCTGTACAACAGACTAAATGATACATCTCACAATAGGCAACAGCAGATGCTGATCACAGGACTGGAGGGCATAACAGAATCTGGTACATAGGTCTTCAGGGGTTATTGGCTGTATTGTCAGCAGGGACTCTATTATCTCCAAACATCTCTCCTTTCTTCCTTCTCAGCAAATATGCCCCAATTTCCTTTTTAACTAGGTGTGGCCATGTGACACGATTCTGGACTCTGGAATATTGGCTGCACAGCAGTCCTGGGTGTGGATTTCAAGAAATACTCTTAAAGGGAGGAGGTCTGATATTTTTGGGTCCCTTTCTTTTCCAATGGCTGGAATTGCCACAAGCTGCTTGCAGCTTGTGCAGCCATTTTGGATCCTGAAAAGGAACCCATTGCAGGAGACAGTGAAGCAGCATGAAGCCAGAAGATGCCAGAGCCCTCAGAACTTCACAGATACAGTTCTAGGTCATCACCTTCATATTTTCTCATGGGTAGAAATAGCTTTGTTTAAATTACTGATGTCTGGTATTTTCTGCCTCTCATACCTGAACCTAATTGTAACTGATACAGAACTGAATAGCCCCAGTGATGTTTCCTGTTACTGGGATTCTTTTCCAAACATTCATTCACAGCTTACAGAGATCGATAAACTTCCTGAAACAGTACATTAAATCTCATCTGCTCTTCTGGGAGAAGAGACATGATGACTTGCTTACCTGTTTAGATCCTCAGCTTCCTTATCTCTAGTAAGAGGATACAGACATTCCCTCTGCAGGGCTGGTTTTAGGCTTAGAGTGTGTAAATTGCATCATGAAGTGAACGATGCTGAACATAGGCATACTCATTTCCAAAACTGTGTGAATGCTCTGTCCGTAGTTCTCATGAAGTTTACATATTGTAGCCATCTGACTTTTCTTACTTGCTCTTTAAATGACAATATTAATTATAAAGTGTACAAATTCTCCTTTACAACATCTGTGCATTCATTTCTTTTTCTGCATCCCAACTACTCCCTAAAGTTTACAGCCTTTGTCATCTCTGAGATCCCTATCATCTCTTTTCATTTCTGGTCTCCTCTTTCTCCATTTTACTCAGAGTCCTGGACTGCCAATGGTTCGTTCACTAAAGCCTATCAAATGAAAAATGAAGTCCATATTTAAGTGTAGTTAAAGCAGCACAATACAGAAGGACTACATTCATGTCCTAGTTTTACCCCACTACTTGTTTTGTGATATTGAGATTACTTAACTTTTAAGAACCTGTTTTACTTGAGCTCTAAAGTAGAGATAAATGCACCTCTTCCATAGGATTACTGAAGACAGATGTCACAAGACATAAATGAGGAGTTTGGTGCCTTGCACATAGTAGGTACCATGTTACCTTCTTCCCTCCTTGAAATGATACTGACAAAATAGCCATGTTTGCAGCTTATCATTCTTCCACTGATCCTGCACTTGTCTAACCTGTGCTAGTCAAACCTGATTATTTGTTACTTCCAGAAATGTTATGTTTTGCCTTCTTGATTTCTCAGTTTTCTCGTCCAAATCTCACACCCACCTTCCAACCACAACTGTACTTTATCTCTTGAAATCCTACTCATTTTTAAGGATTCCCACAATAGCAAAGCCTTGTCCTGATATTTCCAGTCAGTTGTAAACCCTGTCTGTTTAAAGATGCACATTCTCCCTGTGTTTTCAATGGCACATCACAGGTTATGAATGGTCTTACTTTGTGTGTTTCTTGTACCTCCTGAAAGACTACAGGTACTTTGAGAATAAAGCTAGAGCCCTATCTTTAGATCTCTCACAGCACCTAGCCCACATCCTTTCATCTGTAGTTAATGATTTAACCTAAGAATTCTCAAGCAGTGCTCTTTTAAATATATTACACGATCCTCCCTGCACAACTTTTACAATACTATGAAGACAGAATGATTTAAAGTGTATTTAGGGAATATTCTATTTTAGATTTCCTTTCTTTGTCCAAAAAAGGAAGCAATGGCTTCTGGATGTAAAACACTTTAGTAGTTGATCCAGCACCATTACCCATCATTCAGAAACATTTATTATTGTGTCTACTGGGTACATAGGATCTTTTTTTTCTTTTACTTTATTTCTTAAGAGTCTGGCTTAGCTTCTTACTTCCCCACCCCAGCTCCAGATTTTTTCTTTTCTTTTCTGCATTTCAACAACAATGAAACTCATATTTGGCTTTGAGTATCTCTCCTAAAGATGATGGATAGAAGCAAAGCCTTCTGGGACACATTAGTACAGCTGCCAGTGGGCAGGCGGTGCTTATAAAATAAAAAGCTCAGGATTCTGGGAACATATGTGTAGCTATAAGTAAACCATTCAACACAGCTGAAAAGAAACACCCAGGAATACTTCCTTTTATTCTTTTTTAAGCTGTGTGTGGAAGAGGCAAATCATATTAGATTGCAAATAACTCTCAGAAGGTTTTCTTTCTCTACTATCTCCATGTGTTAATATCATAATCTTTGTCTATTAGGTCCATGTGCTTTAGAATTATAGGAAGTTAGTAAAGTCAAGTCTAAAGAGATAAAAGTCTAATTTATAATTTATTGGATAATATCAAGTACAACTGTCTGACTTGGAACATTTTTCACATAATTATGAAAAAGAAAAGATGCCCTCACAACTTAGAAGATTTAGCGAAGCTTTAATTCAATCTGTGGAAAAACAGTAGATATCATTAGAAAACTACTGAAGACAATGAAATCACCACTAAGTTGTAGACATTAAATATCACATTGTAAAGTTATTTTCTATGAATAGAAAATTGTATGTAAAGCTCTCATACCTCTTAATGCATATTTATAGAATCCACGAAGTTGCCAATGTGCTGCACAGTCATTGCATCTAAAAAGAAGCACTAGCCAAGAACAGTAATGATGTTAAGCATACAGGGAACAAGAAATGATCTTATGTATATTTTATATGTCTTGAGTGACACAGGACCTTGCCAAACCTAAATTTTGGGAAGATGCTAGGGGACAACAATGACAGGATTTAAAAAATGATATGAAGCTTTTTTTCTAGATGCAGATAGCCTTTGATGTATAAAGAGAAACAGTGTCACCAGATATTTGCAAAGGGAAAAGCAGGAAAAACCATAGCAAAAAAGAGTTCACTTTCTTTACAGTGAAGCAGCCTTTCTAGAGACTCTCAAGCAGTCAATCACAGACCATACAGGGAAAGCTGCCCTCCACAATGTAGACTTTCAGAGTCAGACAGACAGAAAAGCAGCAACTCACAGTATGTGGTCAGTACTGACCATGAATTCAGCTAAGAGAGCTGGTGTGGAAAATAAGACCATTATGAGCAACACAGAATAGATCTCTTTGGTGACTGATGCAGAGGTCAAAATGACCCCCAATTCATACCCATGTTGGAAAAATGTCACTGAATCCTTACACTTAAGAGTTGGCTGTGGGAAAGAGTACTGGACAGCAAACTGGATCAATCAGAAATGTGCATCTACAAGGGAGGCTAGATTTCTTATGACTTTAAGAGCTCTAGGACTTGTGTGGGAAAGGTGTCCTGAGAAGCAAAGGAGAAAAGTCAGTCTATTGGTCTATTGGGGTGGGCATGGGGAACCCCAGCAAATATGGAGACAGAAGCAGAAAAAAGTGATAGTAAGTGAATACTGTCCTGGGTTCCTGTTTTGTATTCCAGGCCCACATCCTTCCCCAGGCCCAGCTGGACTCAAGGACTCCCCAATATATCTTGATATTAACTCTCCCCAGTTTTTGCTTAAGTTCACTTCAATGGAGTTTCTGTTACTTGCAACTGAGAAACTATAACTGACAGACTATTTCAGAAGCCACTTGCCATGTAGCTGTGCAAAAGTGTCTCTTAGGGCAGTCATACACCCTGCCAGCAAAAGCATTATATTTACTAATCACATGCTGAAACAGCATTCCTCAAAATTATTATGGCATTAACAAACTATAAATACAAAAAAGTCCTCAGAAAATATGGACTCCTTGGCCTAAGAGAGCAGGAATGAAGATTCTTTTATCACCAAATGATGCTGTTTATGTTGATAACGCTGATGACAATAATAATAATCCTAACAGCTACCATCAGATGTCAAAATAATTTACCGAGCTTCTAAGTATGTAAGGCATTATGTTGGATATTTTACATGTACTATCACACTCCTTATAGTTTTTAGAGATAGAAGTAGAAGTGTACTTGGAAAGGTTTGTAACACACAGAGATGTCATTTGGGAAAAAGTCAGCCTTCTGGGAAGGCAGGTAGCCAGAAGAGGATATTTAATATGATGGATTCACTGCCATGCCATATCTAGCAGTTGGTCATGCAATCTGAGAAAATTTTAGTCATAGCCTAGCACTGACTAGGATTTAGGAATGCTGACTCATGCTAATGCAATTCACTGATACATAAATCAGAGTCCAAGTTATTAATTTACCATTGCTTGGCAGATATGTAACTGCCAAGCAGCCTGAATACTGATGCTGACCCAGTCAGTGTATGACACTCTCTGGAGAGGGACTGTACTGGGAGACAAACTATTGCAAAGTTGTTTAGGTAGTTACATGATTTAAATGTTAGACATGGAGATTTAACAACAGCTACATTTGATTCTCTAAGATGGATTTAACTACCAGGTAAATCACATACTTGGGCACACTTACATACCATGTACAGTATTACCACGTTGCTTTTTATCTGTAGGGAAGAAAACATAGGTTTCAAGTAAAAAAAGAACACAGGTTGTATTGTCAGGAAGACTGGAGAAAAATTCTAACTCCCCCCCCTTATAAATTTTATGATTCAAGGCAGTTAGTTAACTTCTCTTGGCCTTAGTTTCCCCACTTGTAAAACTGAGATGTTGTCCACCTTCTACAATAAAATTCTTTTGTTCACTGTTCTTCCAATGTAGTTTTGATTTTTATAATCATATTAGTAATTTTTGTGACTTTTAAACTAGATAAACAAAAGTGAATTGGGTAAAAGTACATTGATTTCATTAGTTTACTATTCTCCTTCTCCACCAGAAATATATAAAAGGCAGTTTGTTTTTATCTTTTTTTCTCCTTGTTACCATTTCTTCATTATGAAGAAATTTTTCATGTAAGAATTCTGCACTAAATGTGAAAATACTATATAGAAGAAATCATGCAATTTGGTGAATTGACATCTGAGGGGTAAACTGAATTACAATGTCAATAGCAGTTTATTAAAAAAGGTATTTTCAAGCTCCAAAATATGTTGTCCCCTTAACATCATTATATAAATCTTTTTTCATATTTCTTTTTATTTACATTTTGTACTAATTTTTTAGAGAACTTTATTTGTAATATGACAGTAGGCCAAACTAAGTACCAGCTTTCCCTATGAGGCAACAAGAACAAATTCCATGATCTTTATAAGAATTAAAATATTTATTGCCAATTTTGCTATAAAGAATGGATTTAAAATGTGTAGTTCTGAAATGTGTATATTTAAAAAATGGAATCCTCAACAGTGTACACAGTAGGATGAGGAAAGAGAAAAATCTAATATGTTTCAGATACAGTGTCATAAATTTCGTACATTTAGGCTCACTTAAAACACATAGCACTCCTTTTAGGATTGTAAATTACTTTACAATTATTTTTATTTCATCTAGTAGATACTAATTTTTCTGCATGCCAATAAACTAATAACAGTTAAAGTTTAAAATAATAAAATTATAAACTGACAATAAATAAGTTCCCTTTTCTGTCTGTAAATGCTAATTTCTTAATTTTTATCAGAACCTATGAAAAGTTTGATTTAATATCATGGACATGTTTCCCATTTTTTTATTTCAAAATAAAATCTATAAGGTAACATGCTTATAAATCTCATTAGCAAGCATGGAATAATGGAATACAAACAGACAAATCTTAAGAGTTTTGCAGTATAACTCAACTCTATAAAGTCAATTTTTAAAATGAACTAATGCTCCTGAAGGAAAATGTCACCCAGACTTGATTCTGTTTTTAGGACTAAGGCCAAGGAGATTAATTTATCTTGCTATTTAATAAACAGCCTCTGTTTGAGGGACAAATGGGCTTGGCAGGAAATTCAATTATCTCACCAAGAGCCTGCGCAGTGTAATGACATTATTCTGTGTTTATGGTAGATGATACCACTGACAAATAGCGTGCTGCATCCTGACATGGTTCAGTTTGGAAAACCAAAATACACTCAGTACTATAAAATGGTGATGAAGAATGTGATCTTTTTGAATATTGTCAAAAAGGAACAAAGATATTCATGTATTCTTCCCCATCATATATATATATAAAATTTATTTTTTTGTACTAGAAAGCGAATCCAGGACCTTGTGTTTGTCAGGCAGACATTTATGGGTGAACTATATTCCTCAGCCCCAATTTAATATATTTTTATTGAGCATCTCTATTGCACTTGAGACTGTTAAAAGCATAAGGACAATATGATCCTTTCTTTTAGAGACAGTTGAGGATGGATACAAAACAAAAAGTTATAGATAAATGTGAGAAATAAGGTGAAAATGAGCATCAAAGTTGTGGCATAAAGTTCTAGAAGGGTCTACAGAAGGGCACTCATGCCTAAACATGTTGCCCAAAAGAAGCTTCATGGAAAAGATGGCATTTTAGCTGTTCTGGTCAGAAGAGAGGTTAGGATTTCAACTGGCACAGAAGGAAGGGATTCAAAAGAGGAAGTGGCATGCTACAAGTTGGTTTGAGGAATGCAAAATATGTCAGTTTAAACAGAGTATAGACCATGTCTAAGAGACTGAAGCCTTAAAAAGCAAAATCAGTGGGTTGAGGGTGATTATGCAGTGCTGTAGAGGTCAGCACAGCAGGGTGATAGAGCCACTGTTGGTTTACTACAGGGAACTGTATAACCCATGTACAAGATCTTAAAAGGCCAAGTTGGGAAAGAAGACAGACTGAAGGTGGAATTCTATTTAGGTGTCTTCTTTAGTGGACCAGGTTTTATGCACAAAAGAGAGGTATAGGGAAATAGTATTTATTAAGAACTCAGTATATATAAGGCATTCTAATTAACTGCATTAGCCATTAGATATAACATCCCAAAACAATAGTAAAAGGTAGAAGACATTAAATCCAACGTTCAGTCATGGAAACTGAAGCTCAAAGAGGTTACATTTGCCTAAGATTAGAGTCAGTAACAAGAGGAGCCAGAAGATGAGACTATTTATTTAGGTACTGGGGATTGAACTCATGACCTTGTGCTTACCAAGAAAGCACTTGAACCGCTGAGCTAAATCTCCAGCAGACTAGACTTAAAGGCCCATGTTATTCACACTTCACCAGACTGATAAAGGGAATTCCTTTCATGATCTTCCTGCAATTCAGAATCAGTATTCAGTATTATAGCTGTTCTTCTAGAATAAAATTAGAGGCAGACAGGTGTAGCAGAGGAATGATTCTGACAATAGACAGGTCCTTCGTGAAAAAGAAAACAGGGAGCCACTTCTACACTAAAGAATCACAGAAATTTCCTTGCTAAACAGAGCTTCCAGAATGTGGACAAGGTCTCATTTGTATCTGAAATTTCCAAGAGTAAGCCTAAATTCTAGTATTTTAATTACGTAAGAAAAAGCTACTGAGTTGAATTAAACTTGTAACTTATGTTACATATTTTCTGTTCTCAACAGAAGCTCTAAGGAAACGAAATAGTTTGCTTCGTTCTAACATTGAAATTCAGAGTTGTTTCTACTGAAGAGGTCCATCCCAAACTCTGGGGCAAATTATGTGCCAAGTGAGAATATAAAGATTACAACAGGAGCTCTGAAGGATAGCATCAAGTCTTCCTGCTGTGTGTCCTGTTCTGTTCATTCATTGAGTTATTGATTCTGGATCAAGCTCTCTCAACTTTCAGAACATGCAACCTTGTCTTGCTTCCTAGGCAAGTATCTTATCTTGGAACTTTGTCCACATTTCAGTTCCTTATTTCTTCAATGAATTGTAATACATGATCAAGACCTTTCTGACGCCTATTCTGTGTGGTGAAATCTGTCAGGTTTCATTCATGAAGTGGTTTGCTTAGATGCCAAATCCATACTTACAGCTCCTGAGACTGTCCCAGATCTGGAGTATTCTAGCTGGTCTACAGAGCCTAGCACAAACTTTTTAGAGCTTTCAATGATACAAACAGCCCACTGTGGCATGTGTGTCATAGGTTCACTGCTACTGCTCTAGTTCTTCCTGTTCTAACTTATGCTTCTGTTTGATTCAAAGCCTGACAAAGTCAACAAAGTAGTGGTAATTCTCATACTTAGAAGAATACTTGCTATGTGTTAGGCACAGTTTTATCAGTACTAATTCTGATAATTGTTATTAACATATTTTATTGTTAAAAAAAACACAACAAAAACCCAATGCTGAAAGGTTACTCATCTAATTGACACTGTTTGTAAGTGGCAGAGGCAGGCTTGGAATATTAACATTCTGTATAGTTCACATTCTCTTCATTACTTTGTCCCCTGTCTCTCAATTGGCACTAAGAAGACAGAGAACATGGCACTACTACTTTAGGTGGCCCATTAAATACAACTGACCTAATAACATCACTAATAATCATTAATTAATCATTAACATTTAGCTGTAAATCTGCACTTAAAATCAATTTGAAAGACACTTACATGAAGCTGAAATTTTAATACATGAGTATTTTCATGCTGAATGAAAATCTACAGGTGTTCTGCATTTAAAGAAGTCTAAAATGACAATAAAATTAATAATCTAAGAATACTGACAGGGGTCATAATCACAAGTATGATTTTGAAAGGAGGAAAACAAATTTCAGTATTTAAGAACAGACCGTTGACATCTTGGTAATCTGAATTGCTCTGCAAATTCAGTTGAAAAATGTTTCACTGCTATCAGTTAAGAAGATGAACACTTAAATAAATACATTATAACCAAGAATTTTAAGTCAGAATTAAAGAAGACTACAATAACCCCTATATTAAAATATTTCTTGTACTATTCTGATTTATATTACTCTAAATTGTTAGGTACAGAGCAGTTACTTTAAAAATGTGGTGAGTGTCTCTATGGACTTTTGGCTGAAAGTATGTGATCAAGAAACACAGATTCCATTATGGCAGTCTAGAAGAAACAATACTCTCATTTGATCTAAGGCATTCACTCAGTGCAGTGGTGTCTTGATTATTTTTCTCATTGCTGAGACAAAATACCTGACACCCAAAATTAAGGAAGAAAAGGTTTACGTAGCTCACAGCTTGTGGAGGTTTTGGTCCATAATCAGCTGGCTCCAAGGCAGGGTGGCAAGGCAGAGGGGCAACAGTTCACAGCAACAGAAGATAGAGAAAGCAACAAGAGCAAAAAGTGGGGAGGGCAAACTTCTTTTGCTCCTTTATATTATATGGAGGCTTCTCCTCCCAGGGTGGGTATAATATTTATACCATCTCTGTGCCCTCCTGTTGCTCAGGATGAGGATGTTTACAAAGTGAAGCTGCTTATCCCCTGCTGAGTCACTTGGTTAAACTTCTAAACTTCTCAAGTTGTCACAATAAATCAAACATTACAACATCGTAGAGCATAAACAGCAACCTAAGGGCATGGTCTCTACACTCTAGGATGTAACACTTCTGAGTTAGTTAGCTAAGCTTCTAAACTTCTCAAGCTGACATTATGAATCAACCACAGCAAGTGGTAGGAACAGATTCTAGAACTCAACAGGTTGAATATGTGTTAGCACACTGAATCATTCCTCAAGCCAAAGCACATCACAGGGAGCAATCTACTTACTAAAATAAAATAAAAAGGAATTAGTGCTAGAAAAATAATAACAGGGAATAATAAATATCTTATTATAATAATAAGTTTTCATGTAAATCTGAGGATTATTAGAATTGAGGCAAAGCTGGAGTTAGAAACTAATGGCATAAAAATTTACATGCAGAAATATTTGCAGAAAAACTTCCAAATCTAGATGATGATATCCAGGTAAATCAAGCAGTTAGAACCCCAAATATGTATCACCACAAGAGAACAATAATTTTCAAGATAGTTGGAGAAAGAAAGACATGTTCAGTAACAAAGACAAACTAAAGAAATTCATGACCACCAAATCAGCACTTCAGAGAATCCTTAAAAGCATCTTAAACAGAGGCACTGCAATCCATAACACAAAAGAGTCCAAAGCAAAGACTAAATATCACTGGGAGAGTAGTTAGAACAAAAGGAAAATAAAAAAGAATTAGCACTGGAAAAATAATACAGTAACAGGAACTAATAAATATCTTATACAAGTTTTCATGTAAATAGTCAACCCTTGAAACAAAAGACACAGACTGGCAGGAAGGATCAAATACCAAAACACACTTATATTTTACATGCAAGAGACATACCTCACTGAAAAAGAAACAAAAAGAAAGTCAAAGGATAGAAACCAATAGTCCACACAGCTAGAGCCTGAAAGCAAGAAGGTGTCGCTATTCTGATTTTTGGCAAATAGATCAAGTAGATAAAAAAAAAATCAACAAAGAAACAAAAACTATACTATAGAAGACATAGACTTAATAGATATTTACATTTTAACTAATACCACCAAAATACACACTGTTTTCAGCTGCCCATGGAACCAGTCTACATTCCTACCAACAGTGCAGAAGAGTTCCTTTTCCCCCACAGCCTCTCCAGCATTTGTTGTTGGTAGTCTTGTTGATCCTGGCCATTCTTTCTGGAGTGAGATGGTATCTCAGTGTGGTTTTAATTTGCGTTTATCTAATGACCAATGATGCTGAACATTTTTTCATGAATTTATTTGCCATTTGTATTTCTTCATCTGTGAACTATGTATTCATTTCAGATGATCACTTTTGGAATGGGTCTTTGAATTTTGGGGATCTGATTTTTAAAAATTCTTTATATGTTCTGGACAGAAGTCCTTTGAGGGACCGTTCACTAAGAGTTTTTTCCTCAATTTGTGTGTTTTCTTTTCACTATGCTGGAGATTTCTTTCAACATGCAAAAACTCTTTAATAGGACATGATCCCAGTTATTGATTCTGTTAAGTATTTCACATGCAGTTTGATTCTTGTTTATGAATTCTCTACCTATCCCTATGTCTTCAAGATTTCTACCTACTTTGTCTTCCAACAAATTTAGTGTTTCTGTTTTAATATTTAGATCTTTGATCCATTTTGATCCATTTGGTGATAGGTATGGGTCTAATTTTAGTTTTTGGCATATGGAGAGCCAATTTTTCCAACACCATTTACTGAAGGGACTATGTTTCTTCCAGTGGATGTGTTTGGCCCCTTTATTAAAGATAAGGTGGCTGAGTGTGTTTGTAGTTGTAGTTGTATCTTCTAATCTCTTCCATTGATCTTCAGGTCTGTTTTTATTCCAGTACCATGCTGATTTTATTATAGTAGCTTTGTAGGATAACTTCAAGTCAGGGACTGTGATGCCTCCTGCCTTGCCTTTGTTGCTTAGAATTGCCTTTGCTTTTCTAGGTCTCTTCTGGTTCCAGATGAATTTTAGGAGCGATTTCTCTAGATCTGTGAGGTATGCCAATGGTATATTGATTGCAATTGCATTAAATCTGTGTAACAATTTTGGGAGAATGGCCATTTTCACAATGTTTGTCCTTTCTATCCATGAACAAGGATGTCCTTCCATTTTCTGAGGTCCTCTTCAATTTCTTTTTTCAGGATATTATAATTTCCCCTGAATAGATCTTTTGCTTCTTTTGTTAGATTAATTCCTAAGTATTTCATTTTGTTGGATGCTATTGTAAAGGGTGTGGCTTCTCTTATTTCTCTCTCAGTGGTTTTGTTGTTAAGTGTATAGGAATGCTATTGATTTTTGAGTATTGACTTTGTATCCAGCTACATCGCTGAATTTATTTATTATACCAATGAGTCTTTCAATGGAGTTTTGGGGCTTTTCTATGCAGTGTATGGCATCTGCAAATACTGATAATTTAACTTCTTCTTTTGCTATCTTTACTTCTTTTATTTCTCTCTTGTCTAATTGCTCTGGCTAGTATTTCCAGCACTATATTGAATAGGAGTGGTGATAATGGACATCCTTGTCTTTTTCCTAATTTTAGGATAAAGGCTTTCAGTTTTTTGCCATTTAATATGATGCTGGCTGTTGGTTTGTCATAGATGGCCTTTATCATTTTGAGGTAAAGACCATCTATTCCAATTTTCTGTAAGGTTTTTATCATGAATAAGTGTTGGACCTTATCAAAAGCTTTTTCTGCATCTATAGAAATGATCATGTGGTTCTTATTTTTGGCTCTATTGATATGGTGGATTACATTAATTGATTTGTGTATGTTGAACAATTCCTGCACTCCTGGGATGAATCCCACTCACTCATGGTGTATAATCCTCTTGATTTGCTGCATTCTGTTTGCCAGAATTTTATTGAGAATTTTTGCATCTATGTTCATTAGGGAAAACATAGCCTGTAGTTCTCCTTTTTAGTTGGGTCTTTCTCAGGTTTTGGTATTAGAGTAATGTTTGCTCCCAGGAATGAGTTAGGGAAAATTGCTTCCCATTCAGTTTCACTGGAGAGTGTGGAGTGTGTTTGCATTAAGTCTTCCTTGAGTTTCTTGTATAATCCATCAGGATGTGGGCTTTTCTTTGTTGGTAAGGTTTTAATTAACTTTCAATTTCATTAATAGAAATTGGGTTATTCAGCAGTTTTACATTTTCTTGACCCAGGTTTGGCAATTCATATGTTTCTAGGAATCTGTCCATTTCTTCTGTGTTATCAAGCCTATGAGAGTAGAGGTTTTCAAAATAGGTATTGATGATCTTCGGTATTTCCACAGAGACTGTAGTGATTTCACCCTTTTCATTTCTTATTGCATGAATTTGAGTTTTTTCTTTCCTTTTTAAAAAATAAGGTTGGCTAGGGGCTTATCAATTTTATTTATTCTTTCAAAGAACCAACTCTTTGATTCATTGATTTTTTTGTATTGTTTTCTTAGTCTCTATTGCATTGATTTCTGCTCTGACCTTTATAGTTTCCTTCCTTCTTCTGGCTTTGGGCTTGACTTGCTCTTCTTTTTCTAGATGTTTGAAGTATAGCATCAGGTTGTTTATTTGTGTTCATTCTGTTTTCCTGATGTGGGAGTTCACTGCAATAAATTTTCCTCAGAGAACTGCTTTCATTGCATCCCACAGATTCCAGCAAGTTGTATTTGAATTTTCATTTGCCTGTAGAAATTGTTTAATTTCTTCTTTAATTTTCTTTGTGACCCACTGATTGCTCAGGAGTGTATTATTCAATTTCCTTGTGTTTGTGGAGTTTCTGCCGTTTCTTTGGTCATTAATTTCTAGTTTCATGGCACTATGATTCAATAACATGCATGGGTTAATTTCAATTCTTTTGCATTTACTTAAGTATGTTCTGTGGACTAGTATATGGTCTATTTTAGAGAACATTCCATGTGCTGTTGAGAAGAATGTATATTCTGATGTTGTTGGGTGGAACACTCTGTATACGTGTACTACATCCATTTGTTCACAAGTGTGATTCAGTTCTGTTATTTCTTTGCTGATTTTCTGTCTAGTTGATTGGTCCCTTTGTGTCAATAGCGTGTTAAGTTCTCCTGTTATAACTGTGTTATTATTTGATTTTTCATTTCTGTTAATATTTGTTTTGTATAGCTGGGTGCTTCCAAATTTGGTGCATAGATATTTAAGATTGCTATCTCTTCCTCTTGAAGTTTTCCCCTAACTCGTATGTAGTGACATTTTTTTATCTCTATGGATCATTCTTGGTTTGAAGTTCACATTGTCTGCAAACAGAATAGCTACCCCTGCATTTTTTTGGGATCCTGTTGCATGGAATATTGTTTTCCATCCTTTGATTTTCAGTCTATGAGTTTCCTTTTGGGTTAGATGGTTTCTTATATACAGCATATGGTTAAATGTTGTTTTTTGATCCATTCTGCAAGTCTGTTTCTTTTAATTGCTGAATTGAGGCCATTTACATTAATGGTTGTAACTGATATATACTGGTTTAATTTGACATGTTATCTTTCTGCTGTTAATTCTTTACCTTTCCACTGTTTAATTGTCTGCCTTGCTTAGTGGTTTTTTCTTATGTCTCTCTAGAATGTCTTTCAGTATTCTTTGAAGGATTGGTTTGGTGGTCATGAAGTTCTTCAGCTGTTCTTTGTTGTGGAAGTATCTTATTTCTCCCTCCATTGTGAAGGACAGTTTTGCAGGGTACATCAGTCTGGGTTGGAAGTCGTTTTCCTTTAGGATATGAAATACCTCATTCGATGCTCTTCTTTTTTTAAAATTTTATTTAAAGAGAAAAAAAAGCAAAACAGACAAAAAGAGAAGAAACAATACAGAATTTCAAAGAAAAAAATAAACAGTAAGAAATCATTAGTTGATAAATTACATTTTGTCTTCTTAGACATAGTTGTTCAAATTACAAAATTAAAGCATACAAAGTGGACATTCAAACAATGATGCTGCAAATAGTTCTGTTCCAACAAAAACTTAGCAACATGGCCATCAATCCTACACACTTAAACATACATGCAGTTATAACCTTTAGAGTGCTTTCTTTTCCTCCTTTTGCTTTTTAAGTACATTATCTGTGTTTTCCTTGCTTTCTTTTCCTCCTTTTGCTTTTTAAGTCCATTATCTGTTTAGTTATATCATGTTTCAGCTTGCTCAGTAATGTACTGATTTGTTTTATTGTTATTTACTTTTTATTTTTTATTTATTTTAATTTTTTATTATTTTGAAGGTAGTAAAATACAACAGAACTAGATGGAACAAAGCCAACTGAGACAGTGCAGTGAAATTGGTACAGAAACCTTCAACAGGTTACTGGCATAACAGTAATAGGTACCATAGTATATCCTGTTATCTTCACAACAGTTGTTCTTTCAATCAGGTATAGCCAAACCAAAGGAAATACAGAATATTCTAGAACCTATCAAAACAGAACATTGAATAGAGTAATAACATTAATCAGAACAAAGCAAAACAGTGATAACATTATTTGCCTTCAAAGAGATGGTAAAAGGAAATCCCCCTATTTGCTACATTGCATATGGTCAACCTCTCAAGAGATGTCTAGATCTCTGGCTCTCACTTGCTACCGGTGGGGTGAGGTGGGGTGGGGAGGATGTTTGATTCTCAGCTACACGCTGGTAGGCTCATGGGAGCTGCTGAGTGCTTCTTCTGCCTCATGGCAGGGGTGCTTACCTAGAGGGCGGGCAAATTGCCTTTGAGTGCTGCTCCCTGAGTTCCTCCATGGTCAGATCTCTGGAGCTGCTAGTTCTTTTCCCAGTTCAGGCCAAGGGCCCCTACTGAGAGGGCAGACAGATTGCCTTAATGTGCTGTGCCCTGAGTCCCTCCATGGTCAGATCTCTGGAGCTGCTAGTTCTCTTCCCAGCTCAGGCTGGGGGCCCCTACTGAGAGGGTGGGCAAACTCCCTTTCTGTGCTGCACCCTGAGTCCCTCCATGGTTGGGTCTGGGGCTGCTAGTTCTCCTCCCAGCTCAGGACAGGAGCCCCTACTGACTGTAGATTAATGAAGGTCCTTCACCAGCTCTGCTCTCAGTTGGGCTCACCAACCCCCGACTTCAGCACTGCTGTGCTTCCTGTGAGTGGCGGCAGGAATGAGTTTGGGCGGCTCTGCTGGCTGGCACGGATTCAGGCCTTTGCAAACATGGCGGGTTGCTGCAAACGAAAACACTGTATCCCATAATTTTTAGCTGTTTCAGTTGTAGTCTCAAAGTATTTGACAAGCTGTTTTCCGTTTTAATTTCTTCCTGTGTCAAGAGAATCTATCTCCTGTCTGGGTCTCTCCAGGGTGTTTTATTCTGGCAAATGAGTTGTTTCTCCTGGGAGGCTTTGTATTTTGTTGCTCACTGATCGGCCATCTTGTCTTCTCCTCTTTTTTTTTTCCAATACCATGCTGTTTGTTTTTTTTTAATCACAGTAGCTCTGTAAGTATACTTTTAAGTCAAGTATTGTGATGTCTCCTGACTTTTCTTTGTTGCCTAGAATTGCAAAAGCTCCAAATGAACTGTAAGACTGTTTTTCTGTAATTCTGTGAGATGTGCTATTGGAATTTTGATTGGGATTGCATTAAATCTGTATAGCAATTTTTAAAGTATGATCATTTCACTATATTATTTCTTCCAACCAGAGAACAGGTGGTAACTTTCCTTTTACTGAATTCTCTTTGGTCTCCTTTTTCAGAGTACTGCAGTTTTTAATGAGGAGGTCTTTTATTTCCTTCATTAGAATATATACAAAGAACTCAGAAAAATCAGACTGTCAAAATTTAAAGATTCAACCCACATGTGGGTATATGAAATGAATAGTCACTTCTCTGATGAAGAAGTAGAAATGGCAAATAAATACATCAAGAAATGTTCCATATCACCGATCATTTGAAAGATGCAAATTAAAAAAAATGCTGAGATTCCATCTCATCCCAGAAATAATTCCTATTATCAAGAAATCAATCAATAGACTTTTATACCTAGGAAACAAATTCAGCAGAGTGGCAGGATATAAAATCAAAATCAGTAACATTCTTGTACATAAATACTGAAATAAAGAAATAAATTATTCTCCACAGAGAAACAAATTAGGAAAACAATCTCATTCATAATAGCGTCAAAACAAAAAATACCTAAAAATCAACCTAACCATGGAGATGAAATAAAAAAAGACTAAAGATGTTAGAAATGGAAAGATATCCCTGTTCCTGAAAAGGTAGAATCAATATCATTAAAGTGTCCACATTATTATCAAAAGCAATGTATAGAACTAACGCAATTCCTATTAAAAATATCAGTAACATTTTTTCACACAACTAGAAAAAATTCTAAAATTTATATGGAACTAGAAGAGACTCAGAATAACCAAAGTAATCCTGAGCAACAAGAGCAAAGCATAAGGCATCACAGTCCCAGATTTCAAGTTATACTGAAAAGCTACAGTGACAAAACAGCATGATATTGGCACATAAACAGATACATGGATCAATGAAATTAGAACAGAAGACACAGATAAAATTCAAACACCTTTAACCATTTTTTTGATAAAGGGGCGAAAAACATATGCTGGAGAAAATACAGTCTTTTCAACAAATGGTGTCAGGAAAACTGGTTATCCATACACAGAAGAATGAAACAAAACTCATGGGACTCACCTTATACTAAAATCATACTGAAATGTATTGAATACTAAATATAGATACAGAAACATTGAAACTTCCAGAAGACAACATAGAGGAAACAACTGACGCCACACATATGGGCAAAAACCATGAATAGAACTCCAGTAGTACAACCAAACCAAACCAAACCAAACCAAACCAAACCAAACCAAGCACCTACCCAAAAAACAAACAAACAAGAGTGAACAAAAAGGACTGAAAATCTTCTACATAGCAAAAGTGATAACATAACAGACAACCCATATAAAAATGTTGACAGTTACTCCTCCTGTAGAGGACAAATATCTGGAATATATGCAGAACTAAAAATACATATTCCCTAAAACAAATTAAAAAAAAAAAGGAACTGAATAAAGATTTCTCCAAAGTAACTACCATGAAATCAAGTTCTGATTCTTTAGCCATTAGGGACATGCAACTCAAAATAACTCTGAGATCCCACTTTATTCCATCCAGAATAACCATTAACCATCAAGAACACCAAATGAATAAACAAATCTTGGCAAAGGTGTGGAGGCAAAAGAACCTTCGTATATTACTGGAGGGAATGTCAGCTAGTACAACCACCCTGGAAATCAGAATGGAGATTCCTCAAAAAACTAAAAACAGGCATTCCATTTGACTCAGCTCTACCTCTCCTGGGTATATTCCTAAAAGTTAAAAGTCATCATACTACAGTGGTATGTGCATATCCATGTTTATAGTAGCACAATTCACAATATCTAAGAACTAGAAACAGCCTAGATTCCTGTCAACAGATGAATGGATCAAAAAAATATACAGAATGGGATTTATACAGCCCTAAAGAAGAATCAATTCACATCATTTGCAGGAAAACGGACTGTGAGTCCATCTTGTTTAGTGAAATAAACCAGACAAAGAAAGTTAAATATCATGGTTTCTCTTGTATGAGAAACTCAAAATATAAACACAGTAAAATAAAGGAGACACGGTAGGAAACAGGCAGACTCTTTGGAAATGAGGAAAGTGTTTTAAGGGAAAGAATGAGGGGGGCAGATTAAACACAATCAATAACATATATACAAGAAGGAATTTTTAAAAATGAATGTAAACATTATGTATTGTAAACATGTAACAATAAAAAAACACCAATAGGTTGCTTTCTAACAGCAGAAGGAGAATGAACATAAGCAAGTAGTAAACAATAAATGCTTAATTTTGGGCAGCAATGTAAGAGCTAAGAAGAAAGCAAAGCAAGATAATACAACACACAGTGAAATACTGACTAGCCAGGAAATGACATTTGAGATGGTGCCAGATTGGCAAAAATGGGTGGGGGGTGATCAAGAGAAATGACTTTGGTGGCATCTCAGTGAGAATGAGGAGGATGCTGTGGCTATAGCACAGTGAAAAGCAGACTCGTGAAAATGTATTAAAAGTAGTCAAGAATTGAGGCACATTGACGTTATCAGGTAACTACTGTTGTAGGGAACAAATGATGGCAGCTTGTACTCAGGTTTTACTAGTAGGAAAGAGAGGTAAGAATGTGGAATAGGGACTTAAGAGGCAGTACTGCAAGATCTGTTGATGGGATGGATGTGCACAATTAGGGAAAGACAGTAATCAGGAATGACTCTTGGTTTTTGAGAGGATGGTTATGAGATCAGTAATAGGTGGAAGACCATAAGAGAAACAAATTTGAGGAGAGAGTCAAAAAAAGTAGCATATCAATGAAGAGAATGAAAATACAATGGGAATTACAAAGACATTTGCATTAAATTCTGGTGCTTCATAAAATTATAGGGCATATGATCACTGGTTAGAAATTTTTT
This sequence comes from Hydrochoerus hydrochaeris, assembly GCA_004027455.1. Classification (NCBI taxonomy): domain Eukaryota; kingdom Metazoa; phylum Chordata; class Mammalia; order Rodentia; family Hydrochaeridae; genus Hydrochoerus; species Hydrochoerus hydrochaeris. Next base: position 85,394 of record PVLA01001075.1, read on the forward strand.
CTTGTTTTAAAATTCAGCCTAAGGCCCAAGACCATTTTCAGCTCTGAAAACAAAAAATTAAAGTCATCACATTCTGGCCTTACATTAGTGTATAGTGAGGATAAAGTAGGCACTTTAAAATGTGTGATGAACTGAATTGAATTACACCTGCTTATCTCATTATACGTAGAGATCATGGTACCATAACCACATCAGGATAAAAAGTAGGATTCAGAACACTTAAAATTGCCACAGATCTTAAATTTGAATCACACTATTCCCTTTCTTTAAAATTTCTCTTGTACATATACATGTATATAATATAGCTATATGTATTTCTCTTTGATATTACTGACACAAGAAGTGTGCTCTAAACATTGTTCTTAATGAATGACCAGAACTTTTTCATGTTTTTATTTTTACACTGAATAATCATTACATACCTGCAGCACATCGCCTAGGTCTGCTGTGCTAATATCTGGGTCCTCCGTGGTGTCAAAAGGCACAGGAGTTATTCGTACAAGGGTGAGCACTCTAGGTTCTGGATACCTCCATAACATCATCCCTGGGGTATCTTCAGTTTCATTATAAAACAAGACTTCATAGACACCAGGTAGTTTCAGAGGTTCTGTCAAATGACAATGTATCACATGATTTTTAGGGAACATGTAACATGTTATCTGGGAATGGGAGTGCAAACTCCCATTGGATGTGATCCCCATACTCTGAAAGGCTGTGGCAGGAGGATCACAAATCTGAAGCAGCTGGGCAACTTAGCAAGACCATGTCTGAAAATAAAAGCAAAGAAGAAAGGGCTGGATGTAGCCCTGTGCAAAATCCCTCAATTCAATCCCTGGAGTATTATGAAAAACAAAAACCAACCAAAAAAAAAAAAAACCCAAAAACCAGAAAACAAAATAAAACAAAACAAAAAACCCCAAAAACATACATGTTGGCTTCTTAAGAGCAAGAACAATTTTGGGAAGAAAACAATATAAAGAAATTAGGGATATAAATTTGATCATTTATACTGCAAGTAAGAATGAACTTTATAAGTGACCTTGATGTGTTATCATTTAGGGAACATTCATTTAAACACGTGTGCACACATATACTTTCGTGCAGGAGTTGTTGTTACTCACCAGCATCTTGTATATATTGAAAAAGACCTGTCCGTAGATCATCTGAACTTTGTTCTCTTTTAAAAGCTTGATTCTCTTCCATACATGGCATTTGAGACACTGGTTCAGAAACTTGTGCTTCAAAATTTTCTTCCTCATTAAGATATCCACTGAGTAAGTCATGTAGGAGAACTAAACAATTCAAATGTTCTTGACCCCAGAAAACCTTTAAAATGACATGAAAAATTCTTTTGACTTTTAAATATAAACATTTCTTGAGTATAATTAAGTACAATCATATCTGAATTGATGTAAATCCATAATTATCTTCAATTTAATTACTGATAACTATCATTTCTTTTTTTTTTTTTTTTGCGGTACCAGGGATTGAACTCATGACCTTGCACTTGCCAGGCAGGATAACTATCATTTCTAATTAATTTATAAAACAATGAAATTCTATTACTTGAATACATATATAACAAGAAAATCACTGTTTTCATCTATGTGTAAAGAGCATTCATTCATTCTGGAGGATCAAACCCAAGGCCTTGTGCATGCCAGGGAAATGCTGTACCACCGAGCCCCAAGTCTCCAGCCTCCAAACTATAAATTTAAAATGCTAGATCCATTATGAAATTAAATTCAACTGAAGTAATATTTATGAATTGATTTAGCTAAGATGACAAAGAACATCTATTATGGTGCAAGAGAAGGCAATGAAGATCCTCTAGGTCAGCAATAGATAAACTTTTAGAGCTTTCAATGATGTGGTGTGGCACATGGCCACAGGTTACCCATCACTGCCTAGGCAAGAAATGTTAATAAAATAATAATAATAATCTTATAGAACAACTCCATACATTTTGTCATGAGATTAAATAAATAATCCTCATTACACTATTCCTTTCTGTATACTTCAACAGTTAAGAGAAAAAGAAAGGGAAACTTACTCAATAGACTTAAAATTTAGAAGGCTCCCAACTTGTGTTTAGTGAGGAAGTGCCAACATATGAGATTCCACAGCCCCTCCTCAAGAATCAAATACCCAGGAGCTACAGAATTTCAGAGCAAAAGCATGTAGAATTTCCTATATTGGAGTAGACTTTTTCTTTTTCTGGTTTTGAATAAAATTATTCTGTAATAGATATATAACCAGTGGGTCACAGTGATTAATGCCAGAGTGTTAAAAATGTCAATAATGATGAATTTTTGAATATAGTGGGAAAAGACAATATAACTATTATTTCTAAAAGAACCAATTAGTATAGAGAAAAGAAGATAGAGAGAGAGAAAAAAGTGGCTCTATACTTTATGGGTAAGTTTAAAAATCTCAGGCTTAGGTTCTGCAAATAAGATACAGCACTAACTCTACTTTTGCTCTCATCAATATGATTTTTATTGGATGCTGAAAAATGGAGATAAATAAAATTTATCCTGGGGAGAAAAATACCACATTTCAGCCTTTGCACGTCAAGAGATAGTCAATAATTAGAACATAGAGATGATATATTTTGTTTTGACTCTTATTTTGATTTTTTGAGTCAGGGTTTCACTACACAGTTCAGGCTGGCCTTGAACTCACTTTGTAGCCCAGGCTGGCATTGCACTTGCCTTCTGCTTCAGCTTCCAGAGTGCTGGAATTACAGGTGTGCAGCAAAATACCTGGCTTTATTTTTTGTTTTAATGTGTAGCTACTTTTCTGCATTGGAAAGGAAAAAAAAGGGCTGGGATTTAGCTCAGCGGCATAAGCGCCTGCCTTGCAAGGATGCAGTTGTGAATTCGATACCCGGTACCGATAAAAAAAAAAAAAGCATGGAAAGGAAAAAAATTCATGTTTACTACTAAATATGTTAAGATTGATGATGACAGATACTGAAAATTTCAAAAGCAATACAGAGTGTGAGTTATCAGGATCTCCTGAAATCTTGATCTGTGTCAGTAAGAGTAGTGAAAAGTTGAAGCAATACAACTTTAAGATAAAACATGAAATTCACATTTAATATGCCTTCATTACTGACAAATTAGTCATTTCGAATTTTTCTTATTGTGAATCTTGTGAGGTTTTTGGATTCATGACAAGTTTAAAGGACATTAAATCACATAAGTGTCTGACTAAGAATCTATCCATATATCATCAGGAAACAAGGTGGATAGTCTCACACACTCCATATATGGCTATCAGGCAAGTACATAAGAGTGCAATGTGACATAGAGGTTAGTCACCCTAATAAAACTGCTATTATTAAATTGTTTTTATGTATTGCCAGTGATACTGTGTCTAAAACATGTTGACTAATTTATAATTAAAAAATTCTACACATTAAAAAAAGTTTGACCCAGCAATTCTTCTAGTTATATTCTCAAGAGACATGAAAGTATATGCCTACAAAAAAAAATTTTTACACCAGTATTACTTGTAAAAAAAATGTTTACACCAGTATTACTTGTAAAAACTCAAAGTGGAAAGACCACAAATGTCTCTCAAGTGATGAGTAAGCGGTAAGGAAAATGTTTTAAAACTGCAGTAATGATCACAGAACTCTGTAAATGTACTAAAAAAGACAGAATTTATACTTTTTAAATAGATAAACTATACCTCAATAAAACTTTTAAAAATGTACAAAGATAGCAATCTGACAATATATATAACTTTTAACACACAGAAGACTTAAAATGTCAAGAAAGAGTTAAGAAAGAAAAGCTACTTAAAAGCTAATGGGAAAATAGGGTTAATCCCCACAGACCTGTAGCAGACCACCTCTTAGATCGATGGATACTTTTGGTAGGGATTGCTCCGGGCTTGGATTGCCACTGTGTTTACACCATTTAGCTTCCAGATTGGCAGTACCGCAAAATGGCCCTACCAAAATCCGACTTCTTTCTTTCAGACTTGTCTTAAGGAGAAAATCATTTATGCCAAGTAAAAATGATGATCCAAGAATTATGCCTAAAAATAAATAGCAATAACTATATATTACAATTACTCTTGAAAAAACATTTGGGAAAAGGATTATTTATATTTTTATAGAGCGTCAATTCACTCTTTGTCACACTCTTTCTCAGTTTGCTTTCCACAACAGTTTGATACATTTGCATATAATTCTAGTTACAAAGCAGGTATACCTCATTCACATTTCTAGCAAAATACCATTTGCCAAAACGTTATGACATTTTCCATGTGTGAGCATTTTATATTTTATGAGTAGAGACATTTTCATTAAACTGGGAAAGTTTTTCAGAAACTACCTTAAGAATAAGAACAGCTGCTTCATTTGTCTGTAGTTAACATGATGAGAAAGGGCAATTTTCTGTGATTTCTTACAGCAAAAGAATATACTATATTACTTTTCTAGACACTCAGCCTTTTAACTGGCCCATGTTAAAATTCAAAACAATCAAAATATATAACATGTGTTTTCTAAAAAATTTAGTTTAATCCAAACTTCACACATCATAACCACTTGAAGTTTACAAAGTCTTAAAAACAGATAGTGGCAGGTTAGATTTATGAGAAAAACTATATGTTATAGTTCAAAGTAAATATACCCAGAAAAAGAATATACTTTAAAATGTAGGTTTTCTTTTGAACTTAAAGTAGGAGTGCGGATCAAAACCTTTTCATAAAACCAACAGCACATTTTAAGATGTTTAGATGCAAAGTTAGAGTGGTGAGTTCACTTTCCTCTCAAGGAGCTCATATTCTAAATTGTCACTGTGAATATTGAATTTCACTAGACCATGTTTGTAATGCTCCAGGTTTATTTTTCTAATGCTATTTGATCCTTTAAAAAGATGAAAGATTAAAATACAGTTTAAGCCCACAGTATACACATATTTCAAAGTACTGGACCCACATTGACTTTTCAATTCTTTGGAAATTTGAAAATTTCAGATATGTTGGAAGTTTCTACTGAAGTAACAAGATACACAACTTCTAATTCTCCATAGAAAGTATCATAATTATAAATGCATTAGCACTAAACCTTTGTTTAAAAAGTTATCATGGTGGAAATCAATTTCTTAAATTTATTTCATTAAATATAATGTACCACTGAATTTCCATTTCATTTATAGAATAATCTTGATTAAAATCTACATTTTACTTAAAAAACTCAGAAAATAAAAATAGATTAAAAATACTTAAGAATTAAAATCCAACTTTATTAATGAGATTTATAACCAGAAAGTCATAACTTTCTGACAACTGTATTACATTTCCTAACTTCTCAACAATAAATATTTGTTAAATGAAACACATCAATTCATCATCCAGAAATTGTCATAACAGGATTATAAAGTATAGGTTTAATGCAGTACAATCATCTAGAAACTGGGCATCAAGGGACTGTTACAATTACAACCTCCTTTATCCTCAAATACATGCATCTTCCTATTCTCTACACTGACATACCTGGTTATTTAGCAGTAATCTTACTGTATATGTCCAACTAATCCTTGAAACACAGTATGCTTAAACTCAAAGGCCATCTAATATGGTTAGCAGATTTAATGGTGATCATTATTTTTCAGGAACCCAGACTGAAAACACTTGGACTTTTTTGAGGTCTCTTCCTTGAATAGATCTCTAAGATCTTTTTCCTCTTTCCCTCCTTTATTCTGGCACTGGGTAATGAATCCAGCGTCTTAACATTGACCCAGACCTTTTAAATCATTGTATTATATCCTCAGCCCTTTTTTTAATTTTTATTTTGGGACAAGGTCTTGCTAAGTTGCCTAAGCTGGGCTTGAATCTGCCATCCTCTTGCCTAAGCCTCCCCTGGGGTACTGGGATTGCAAGTGTGAGCTGCCATGCATGGCTTATTTATATTTCATTCTGTCCAATGCCATTTCCCCCCTAATTTCATTATTCTAAATCATCAAGGAACAAAAACCATACTAATTTAAGTGACTGACAGAGATAACTACATTATCTTCAATCTCTAATAGAGTCAGCACCCTATAGGCAAGAACCATCTTGCTTAGTGAAATTCTGAATACTATATAGCTAATTAGGATCTGCTCCACTGACCTGAACTCACAGTTTAGAATATGATCCTACTTTCAGCCACCTCAACATGTTTAATTGGTAGACAGAAATTAAAAGTGCTTAAATCTTTGACATTCTCTACTTTGCATTACTATAAAAGACAGAATACTAGGACTAGATGGAAGAGACCTTAAAAGCCATTCATTCCAAATCATCTTTTTAAAAAAACATTTTCTTATTTTGTAATAATTTTGGACCCACATAAATGTTGCAGAAATGCAGAATTCCTAGATAGCCTAATCCAACTATTGTAACTGGAGTACAAATATTGAAATCTGTGAGTTCATACTAATATAATGATCAGGTAATCTACAGATACCATTTAAAATTTTCCATTTCCCTCATAAATATCCTTTTTCTGGTCCATTATCCAACCCAGGATTCCTTAGGTAATCAGATCTCTTTAGTTTTTAACATGCAACAGCTCTTTAGATTTCTTTTTCTTCTACAACCTTAAGATTTTTGTATAGTTCAGACCAACTATTTTGCAGAGCATCTGCCAATCTGGGTTTATCTGATGTTTTCTCACAAGAAGAATGTTACAGACTTTTGGCAAGAATCCTACAGAAGTGATGTTCTTAGTGCATCTTACTGGGATATGTGATAGTGTTATTTTATTACTGGTAATATTGACTCTGGGTCACATGGCTAAAGTAGACTTTGTCACTTTAGAGTTACTATTTTCTCTTTTGTAAATAAATATTGCATGGGGGAGGGGGTGACTCTTTAAGTTTCAGCAAACATCTTCTTTTTCTGCTAATGTTAGCTTCCTCAATGGGACTCACCTGTAATGATTATTACTGTGATGCGTGACACTGCTGGTTTCCCATTTCCTTTATTCAGAACTGTCTTTTCTACATCATTTACTAGTTTACTTATTTACATTAGTATGAAACGCTGAATATTTATAAGTTATAATCCAATATTACCATTACTTTGATGCTTAAACTGAACCAGCTTTGGCTACTGGGGGCACATTTAGATTGGTTCTTATGTTCTTTGAATATCCTTCATCATTATTTAAGACCCTCTTTAGGTCCTGGCCACAAGATATTTCAAGTTCAACTTCTATTTTCTCCATCCTACTTAGGCATCAGTCATTTTTCAGTAAAGTTTTGGATTTTTTTTTGTTGCAAATGCTATCTAGAAACCAAAATCTGGCTGGTAGGTATGCTCATTGTTACTAGAGTTATCACTGATTCTAGGCCCTCCCTAGAATAGAGAATGCTAACAAGTGTATGGATACTAACCAATGTATACACACATGTATATTAGTTTTTGTAACTATTCTTCTGTATATATACTAAAAAGTCTGAGTTCATACTGATACTTCTGGTTCTAATTCAACAATAAAGGGAAATTTCTAGTCTTCTACTTTTATTTTTAATTTCTGTTACTGTTAAAAAGTTGCTGAATATCCCCTTCTGAATGCTTGTTTCTCACCTACTCAAAAAAATCAGATGGAGTGAGTGGTCAAAATTAAAGCAAGAGAACTAAGATAGACATAAAGGACAACTGCAGGGAGACAAAGGTAATTAATTATCAAAGAAAAGACTATTAACAGAAAAAAAAGATAATTCTTTCTGGAAGTTTCTTTAAGAATGTATTTGACAGGGCTGGGGATTTAGCTCAGCGGCATAAGCACCTGCCTCAGGTGGTCATGAGTTTGATCCCTGGTACCGATAAAAAAAAAAAAAAAAAGGAATGGATTTGACAACAATTTGTCTGAAGCATACCAAAGAATGAGATCATCTTCCTCATGCTGCAGTAGCTTTATTTGTAGAAGAATATCTACAAGTGTAAGATAAAATTTCAGCTCTGTAGAAATAAAATAGTGATGTACTATCTAAATTAGTATATGAGGTTTTGTAAAAAAAAATCTAGTAGTGGAATAAAATCATTATGACATGAATACTCAGAAAGCTGCATATCTCCACTCAAAGGAGAACTTAAGTAGAGTTGATGGAAGGCTCTTCTTAACTCTTAACTTCTTGCTGGTCAGTATTTACTGACTTGTAGAAGATGAATAACAATGTCTCAACTTGAATTATCACAAAACAAGTATAGAAACATTCACAGATTTTGTGTAACTCTATGCACCATGAAATCATAAACATTTCCTTCCTGTTATAAAAAAAATTCTTTTTTTGGCTTGAGCAAACAGAATGGGATATCTGGACTTCCCAAGAAAGACAGACCAGGGTTCTAGAAGGCCCCACCTATTAATGTTCCACAGTACTTCTCATAGGTACTATAAGGGAGACCAAGCCTTAACATGGACATTCAAACTATAGCAGTAGAAACTGAAACATCAGGAAAAGAATTAGGTTAGTCAAGTCTTTTAAGAGTGAATGACAAGAAACAAATGGGCTAGACCTGCCTGAACACTGAGGAGGGTGGGAGAAAGCACAATGTACCTAAGATATAGTCTCAACGATTGAGGCAGATTCAGACTCAACTACTGCCATCTTCCAGTGGAGCAGAATCCAATGACTGGTTTTTTTGGACTAGGAAGTTGCCATGTTTAGTAGATTTTCTTGATAGTCACTGGAATTTGACTTGGTTCAGATATGAGAATGAGATCCATCAAAAATAAATGGGGCATAATACTACTTTTGGGAAAGTAACTCTTCTTGCTTTTCAGTCTTAAAATTAAGAAAAAAAAGGCACTGGAAACCACCAATGGAGCCTGCGGCTGAAGCACAATAACACAGAATGAAGAAACCTAATGGATTCCACCATTCCTAGGTACAGGAGTGATTTGAAGTTTTTAATCTCCATGACACTGCTTAATCTATTTTAGATCCCCAAGTGCCCTGACCAATACACAGCTTCTTTCAATAGGATTCTGAAGGGTAACTCACTGTCTGCCATTTCCCCAATTTCCTATTTCAGATTTAGTAATAATTTCTATTTCACAGATTTAGTAATAATTCTATTCTCACAGATTTAGTAATAATTTCTTTTTTGACAGGTCAACCATAACCAGGCCTAATTTTAAAAAAAAATTCTACTATGCTTCTGTCTAGAAGGAATTTGGACACTCTAGATCAATTTGATGTTTATATATACATGTATTACTGAACTATTCACTCATCTAATGTATACTGGTATGCAAATATAAGTAATTCAAAATTTTCTTTCACATCAGATTTTCTCAAATTCTATAATTGCAGTCAGCAGCAGAGGGGAAAAAGTAACTAGTAACATTTATAATATTAACTGCTGAGTATAAGAACTACAGAATAACATGAACATGTCTTTGTTATCATATAAATTATTTTTTTGTTTTCTTTTTATTCATTTTAGCTATCAGTTCTTTTATGCAAATTATGGACTTAGATGAGTTGCAGTTCTTTTTTTTGGTCCTTTTTCATTCTTTTCCTCAATAATCTTTCTCCTGCTCTACTCTTCTTTTTCTAATCATCTAAAGCTTGTTCTTCCTTTTGTCTTCCAGTTTACCAGCACTGGCCATGGGCTTGTTTAAACATGATGCTGAGAATCTAATATGCTAATGGGGGCAGTGAGGACACAGAAACAGGCACTGCTTAAAGGAATCAAGAAAATACATAACCTACTGGTAATAAATGCGCCTGGCTTGGTTCCTTTTGTCCACATACTTTTCTTTTGTGCCATGTAACTACAAGGATATTAGTCACAGCTCACTTACAAGACCAACTCAGCTCATTCCTGTGTGTCTTTCTTGATCACTACATGCACATTACTGTGACTGTGCTTCTCAATAACAGGACCTGGTTATTTGTGGCTTCATAAACAGTTCATCTATAAGGATGACCTTTCAAGTTTAAAACAGAGTCAGCTCTTTTGAACATTTCCTGCTACATTTTTAAAAAGCTGCTTCATAACAAAATCATATGTTAGTTCAAGTGGTCTTAATCTTGGTGTAAGTGACCAATAATAAGAGACAGTGATGAACTGTAATAACAGAGCAGTGATGAATTTCAAAAAGAATAATCTCTGGGCATGTGATAGGGTTATTAATTCTTCTTTTCCTTTAAGAAGTTTGCCTATGGGAGATCATTCTTTCTTTTTTTTTTCCTTCTATTTTTTTTCATCAAAAGACATACTATCTTTCTTGGGATAACATGAATCTTACTTTAAATATTAACACACATAAGAAGCCCTGGGCAACAGAGAATATTGAAGAGTTCATGTACACAAGATACTAACATATTTAAAATCTGGCATAAATGGCAAAAAAAAAAAAAAGTGAGTGAAGCTATGTAGTGCTCTTTCTCCTAGTGGTGCTGGACAAAATGCCTACAAGTAAAATTACAAAGCTACCTCTTTAACAATGGAACACTGGAAAAGGCTAATAATTTTGTTCTAGTTTTACTCTGTGCTTATAGCAAACAAAGTGTTTATGTTGTTCTTATTGCTAAGTACATGGGTATCTGATACACTATCCTTTACAACTTTTGTACTTCAAACTTTTCTAAAAGTCTAAAAATGTGCAGAAAGAAAAATTTAAATGAATGTTGTTAAAGTTTAATATAGGAAACAAAGAGACAGACTTTTGTTAAATGGGAAGGGGGCTAAGAGATGGACAGGGAAAAGGACATATAAAACAATAGTATGCATCATGTGTATATACCAACTACCTACAACAAATGTATTCATGATGTACTGCAAACATGTACTAATAGAAAAAACTAAAAGTTTTTCATAGGTTTATAGATAAAGATGTTTTAAATAAAAAATTATCATCTCAAAGCATGAAGATTATTAACTACTCAATTAATTATTAAGTTAGTTTTTAAAAAAAATTAAAACTCTGGACTAAACTCTAAACTTTTGGCAAAGTTGATATCCTTCACCCAGCTTTCCTCAGTGTTAATAACTGATCTAGAACTAGAGTATAATTGTCAAAAATGAGTAAATTAATAGTGATACAATACTACTCATTAAGAGACCATCTTTGAGTCAGATTGGTTTCTCTCCTCTAATATGTTTTATTTCTTCCAGGATCTTCAGCTTTTAGTACTTGTCTGATCAGGTCATTTTGACCAAGAACATGACTTCTTCTCTCTGTCTCTTTTCAGTCAACAGAAAGCTTTTCTGCTGGATTTTTTTCATTGACTTCTTACAAAAGTTTGTGTTTATATTTTCAATTTCAGTTTTAGCAAACTAATGGCAGATATTTAATTAAACTAAATGAGGTGTAGCAACATTGAGAAGTAATTTCAAAAACTGGCATGATAAACAAACCTTAGTTTGCATACCAACATATTTTCATTAAATGTAAAAACTTAGTTCATTCAAGGAACAAATAGTTTCATGATCTCTAAAATACCTCATAAGACTAATAAATGCAAGCCATGTGTCTTGGAAAATATTTACAAAATATTGCCAGCTCTACATCACCAGTATCTACTAGATTCTAAGTCAGCTCCTCTTTCTATATGCTGACTGAACAAAATGCAATCTGAATCAAGCTTCTGCATATCATTAGAAAGAGTACTCAACAATGACATATACTAGGGAAGCATATCCAGGTTTTTTTTTTTTTTTTATCCAGCTGGAACTAATATTAAGCTACTAGAAAATCAGAAAGCATGTGTTGGAAACATACAGAAGCTAATTTGTATAAGAGAAGCATAGAGTGCCTCAAAAAGTGATGTGGAGACAAATTTTGTAAGTATGATACATAAAGACATGCCTTTTCTTAAAGAATAAATCTTCCTTGATTTTTAGTTCCTTCTATTAATTATTTTATATAAAAAGGGCATTTAGGTGCTGCAACCATGAAAAAACATTGATTAAAATGCATAAATTGATCTGCTATTACTTAATTATATTTAACATTTTAATAAGCCTATATAGATACAAACAGTACCTATTAATATAGTAAATTAAAATATAGGATAAAATTGACATATGGAACAGAACATAACAAAACAGAGAGCCTCATGGACATTTGAGTGGTAAGGGATGTTAGTGCTCCCTACCAAACTAACTTAAATCTCTGGTCATAAAATATGAACCCAATTGGATAGCCTACCTACTAGCACTTATTCCTTCTGCAAAGCACCTAATGCCTTCTCATAGTCAGGGCCTGCAGTATCCTTCTGAACTCTGACACTGATGAGTGAAAGCTAGAATCCCTAGTCTAATGAAAAGCTCATTTCTAGAAATAAAGAAATAGAAAAATAACAAGAAACAAGAAAAAAGTTTTTTCTTTAACATATAGAAAGGACAGCTTCTCATGAGAGGAGAAATGACTACTGAGTTGGCTACTTATTCTTGGATCTTTTCTAAAAGGTATTTTGTGTGAAATAGTTTAAAACTCTAATATCCTGGAAAACGTTTTAATTTGATAGAAATACCAAAGAGTGATAGAGGATAAGCTTTGCCTCCTTATTCTCCAACCTGAAACCATGTTCACTTTTTTTACAGTTGGATCAGTTTACTGGAAAAAGAAAACTTGATTTGATCATGTGGCTGTATTTTTTAAAAAAACAGACTGGTACATTTGAAAGCATATTGGGGAGTGTAGGACGATTTTCTTATGAAGGAAAGAACAATAGCAAATGCATGCCTAAAAACTTTCTGAGACGGATACAGTAGTTGGTTAAATATAGGTAGAAATTGCAGCTGCTAAATACTTTTTACGTCAGTCATGTGGCTAGAAGAATTGGTATAAACTTAATGTTGAAAATAACATGACATGCTAAACAATTTACTACAATGGTTTAGAAACTTGTCTTCAGCCACGTAACACAGGCTTTTAGAAACTGATAGAACAGAGAGATCAGAAGTCAAGAGAGATCCATTCTACCTCAGAAAGTTGCAAATCACTCAATCTCTGCACTCTTTACTAAATGCAGTAGTTAAGTAATCACTTAACAGTCTACCCTTGGGCAGCAAGTTTACTTCTGTAGTGACTATCCTGAGCATCATTTGGGCAAGTGTCATTTCAACAAATCAACTGTTATCACAAGATAGACACATACATCTGTTTATTCATTTTATATCTACTGTTTTTTAAAACAGTAGTTTAGAACATTGTATTTGCCTTTGATGTTTGTTTCTAGTGAAATGTAGTAAGTGCTGGCTCTTTTACTGATTTGAGTTTATCTTATTGTGCAAAATAATCTATAATTTTGTGCTACAATCCATAAAAACTCTTACTGTAAGAGTACAATAGATATAATTTTTATAGTCCTCCAGAACTCAGTGATAACTCTTTTACAATACAAATGGACACATTTGGGACAATGAAACTGAATTAGGAAGGAAGTGCCAAAAGATCTTGGAAAGAAAAAGAAAAACAGAGAAATGTTAGTGTACCAAAGAGGAAAAGTCTGCCTTATGAAATGGAAAGACAAACAAACAAACAAAAAGTCTTCTTATTGGCAAGTAGTCATAATATAGAAATAACAGATCTTGAAAGAAGAAGTGAAACTTAAAAAATTCCAATAATGGTCAAAGAGTATAGTTTTATGAGTAGTGTTGACCAACATCTTACAAGCCATCCTGTAATCAAAAAGCAAGGAAATAGGAGGATGGAAAAAGATGGTGGATTGATAGGTAGCACAGTAGAGAGCCTCTCCTAGAAAAACAACTCAGATGCTAGAATTTAACACTATGGAGAAGACCAGACGAAAGGAGATGGGATTCTCATGACCCAGGAAGAAACTGAGGAAAAAGAGAAAGAAAAAACACATGGACAGAGAGCTGGAGCTAAGCATGCTCTCTCTGGAGCTAGTCCTGTGCTGTGCTGGGTGGAAGGCTGGAGCTGGATACCCTGCCATCTGACCCAGTCCTGCGCTGTGCTGGGCACGTCTAGGAGTCATGCAACTCACTATCAAGCTGAGGTTGCGGTCCTGCTGAGATAGGGTGGTTGGTGAGCCTGAGACCTTGGGCGGGAGGATGTGCTGCAACAGGGAGCGGAACCGAAGTGGCAAGCTGCACTGCCCTGTGGTGAGTGCTGGGAACTGGGCTGGCAGAGGGGGTGACCAGCTAGGCAACATATTGGAGTTGGACAGGACAGGCCTGAACCGGCAACTGCAGTGGTGTCAGTTGTCTGCTCCTGGCCCAAAGTGGACTGATGGGATCTGCTTGGGCTGGGTCACACCCCTAGTCAGGACCCAATAGCTAGGGATGAAACTCTCCCAAACCTGTGACATCTGCAGGGCACAGACTAACGTGCTGAAGGCACTCACTGGTTTACTGGCTCAGAGGAGAGAGGCCAACCCACATCACCCCTGCGTGCGCCTCACAGATCAACAGCAAACTGGAGACGGCAGCAATGCCCTACCCAGCAGAAGAACCATAAGCAATATGGAAAGGACCTGAGACCTCTATCATATAGCTGTCTGAAAGATGCCAGAAACATGACAAGAGAAAGAAATAAGAAAAAGCCTCCAGCAGCTGACCCAGGGAAAATAAGTCCAGGAGAGGTAAATACAGAAGAGATAGAGGGCAGCAAACATGCAATATCGGACAGGGCCTCAGCAGACATAAAGAAATACTTCTGTCACCTCACTGATGGACTTAAATCTCCAATTCTAACTCAAGTGAAGCAAGATATAAGAAGATTAATAAAAGAAATGCTAAGCACCTCTCAAGAAGACACAGATGGAAGAATGGAGGAACCCAGAAAAAGGAGAGAAATCTTTGATGAAAAATATAAACAAAATCTAGAATTCATGAAACAGATCCAAAGAGAATAGCAGGAAATTAAAAACTCCATTGAGAGCTGGCAAAATTTCTCGACAGAAACTAAAGATAGACTTTCAAAACTTGAAGATAGATTTGCAATGTGTGAACGCAAAAAGAAAGATCTCTTAAAAATAACAAGGGAACAGTAACAATACAAAGGCCAGAAGATGACAAGAGGATCTATAACTTAAGAATAAAAAATGTGAATGAAGAAGCAGGGGCAAATACAAATGAAATAAAATGAAATGAAATAAAAAGGCTATTCACAGAAATAATTAAGGAAAACTTCCCAAGCATAGGAAAAGGAAATGATATTCAGAGATATGAGGCATACAGAACTCCAGCCAGCTACAACCAAAACAGATCTACACCCAGACATATAATAATCAAGATCCCAGAAATTCATCACAAGAACAGAATATTAAAAACTGTCAAAGAAAAACAGATCACCTATAAAGGAAATCCCATCAGAATCACAACAGACTTCTCAACACAAACCATCAAATCAAGAAGAGTTTGGAGTGAAGTATTGCAAGCCCTGAAAGAAAATAACCTCCAACCCAGATTGATGTACCTGCAAAACTATCTCTCAAAATTAATGGAGAAACAAGATGCTTTCATGACAAAAAGGGGGAGTTCATGACCACCAATCCAACCCTACAAAAAATAGTGAAGGACATTCCAGAGAGAGAGAGAAAATCACCAGGATTCCAGGAACAATGGCAGAGAGGCCTCAATGAATGGGGCAGACAGTGGAATGAAGGAGAAAAGTAAACAATGACGACAGAAAAATAGCATAGCAGAGATTAGGCAGAGACGACTGGCTATAATCTCTAACACACATGGCCTGGATACAATAACAAAAAAGAAACACAGGCAGAGTAGATCAGGAGATAGGGTCCATCAAGATGCTGTGAATAGGAAATACAATCAACCTGAAAGAGGCTTAATGAATCGAAAGTCAAAGGTGATAAAACAATGCTCTATGTGACAGGGAACCAAAGAGAAATAGGGACATCTCATCCAGAAGCTGCAGATAGATTGGAAACCCATGACATTTTTGTGCAGTGGAGAGCTACTCAGCTATAAGGAAAACCTTGAGGCTTTAGTAGGTAAAGGAATACGGCTCATGATCAAGCTCAGGGGTAAAAAGTTCAGAACCCCTTAGGTATATAGAGGGTTGCACCCCTAATCTAAAAACTAAAGGAGTTAGTGGGACCCAAAATGTACAAAGCACCCAAGAAAGTGAAAGGGGAGGCAGAGGATATAATTAATAGTGCATTAGGATTTAAAAGCTACATTATTCTTATCGCCCTGTTTAGTTTGATTTTATTCTGTTTCAGTCTGTCTACTCGTACTAGATTTGAAAGCACAGCAGCTATCCCAAAAATAGCAGAATATACTATGGTAACTATCCTTAATTTGCTATTAACTTAAACTGAAGCCCTGTATTACTTACACTGTCTTACAATGACTGATCTTATTTGAATCTGGTTTGTTAGATCACTGTTTTGTCTTGACTGATTTTATTCGAATCTGTCATGCTTCATAGTATCAAATCTGAGAGTAGAGGCAACTACTCTGAAGACGACAAGATTCGATAATTTACCTATACCGGCTTGATTATGCTGTTTTGTCTTGACTGATTTTATTTGAATCTGGTATGCTTGATAATATCAAATCTGAGAGTAGAGGTAACTATTTTGAAGATTACAAGATTCAACAGGATACCCATTCCAGTTGGATTATTAAATGCTTTTGAAGTCATATAGTGTCTCCAAAGTTTTGTTTTTATTAATATTGCTATGTACTGCTATGTCCAATTATACTATGCCTGATGATATAGACAACTCTATTGAAAATAACAAGAGACATCATAATAACTACTGTAGATCACCTAGTATTGTGGTTCTATATGACTTTTTCATTTCTTGTTTTTCTAGGAATTTGCTTTATTATCTTGTTTTGATTTGTTTTTCCCTCTAATACAGAAAGGATAGGTATACATGCGTTCATAGAACTTTACAAGAATTGATTGTAGTTATTGTAAAAAAAGAGGAAAAGAAGGTACTCTCAAGGATATAACTGCATGTATGTTTAAGTGTGTAAGATTGATAACCATATTACTAAGTTTTTGTTGGATAAGTGAACAGAACTGTTTGCAGTCTCACTGTTTAAATGTCCACTTTGTATGCTTTACTTATGTAACTTGAACAACTACTTCTAAGAGGAAAATATGTAATTATTAACTAATGATTTGTTACTTTTTTTTGAAATTATGTATTATTTGTACCCTCTGTTTTTTTTTTCTTTAAATAAAAAAAGCAAGGAAACAGTATTATTATAAAATATTTTTGCACCATCTGGACCAAACAATATAGAACTCTTTTGTTCTTTATTCAAAACAAGGGAGTTCAAAAAGTCATTTACAATTTAGATTATGTCTAACAGGCCAAATAACTGAAAAATAGAGGATAGTGAAATGCCAACCAGGACATTCAATGTTGATTTTTCACCATTATATTTAGTGGCTAAACATTTTACTGAAATTATAGCAACCAAAGAAAAAAGAAAAGGCCACCATGACAGTATAAAGTGTGTTTCTCAAAGAAAGACAACAGTTCAAAAAGAATTTAGATACTACTATCCAGATTATCACATTGCATTGTATACTATGTTTCAAGATATACCTTATACAGAAAAATTATTCAATAAATGTGATAAATTGTTTTTATATTTCCTATTATCTTATAAAAGTTAATGAAAAAACATGCAATTCTTGGTTTTCTTGGATTTAAATAATTGGACTTGTAAGTGGTTAAAACTAGTTCAGTTGGGGCCGGGGATTTAGCTCAGTGGCATAAGTGCCTGCCTGGCAAGTGGGACGTTGTGAGTTGGAACCCTGGACTAAAAAAAAAAAAAGAGAATAATTTTTTAGCCTCTAGCATGCCGCTCTGGTAAGTGGCTGTGGCCTGGCAAGCTGCGGCCGCCCCAGGGCGAGAACCGTATCAGTTTCCTGAGACCAGCGACGCACCATGTTGGACCTTGGGGAGCTGGGAAAATGGGCAACCAGTTCACCTCTCTGGTGGGCAGCTGTGAGCTTACCGGGGCGCGGGCTAAGAATCAACATCCATCCATCCCCCCCTCCCCCACCAGCAAGTGAGAGCCGGAGATCTGAGCATCTCTTGCAAGTTTGAGTATATGCGAATTAGCAAATAAGGGGGATTTTCTTCTGCTGTCCTTGAGGGCAACTATTTTTATCTCTGCTTTGATCAATGGTATTGCTCTATTCAATATTCTTTTCTTGTAATTTTGGTATTTCCTTCGATATTGCTCTGCCTGATTGAAGGAACAACTATCGTGAAGAAAACAAGATATACTATATTGTACCTATTGCTGTTGTCCCAGTAGCCTGCTGTGAGATTCTTTGCCAGTTTCACTGCACTGCCTCAGTTGGCTATGTCCTATCTTGTTCTGCTGTATTTTACTACCTTCAAAATAAAATAAATAAAATAAAAAAATAATAAGAAAAAATTTAAAAAAGTAAATAACAACAACAAAACAGATCAGTAAGGTACTGAGCAACCTGAAACATGATATAACTAAGCAGATAATGGACTTAAAAAGCAAAAGGAAGAAAAACAAGTGCTCTAAAGGCTATAACTGCATGTATATTTAAGGGTGTAGGATTGATAATTATGTTGCTAAATTTTTGTTAGATCAGAGAACTGAGCAGTTTGCAGCCTCACTGTTTGAATGTCCACTTTGTATACTTTGATTTTGTAACATGAACAACTACATCCAGGAAGACAATGCGTAACGTATCAACTAGTGATTTCTTACTGTCCATTTTTAATTCTGTATTGTTTCTACCCTTTTTTTCTGTTTTGCTTTATTTTTCCCCTCTCTTTAAATAAAAATTAAAAAAAAAAACTAGTGCAGTTGGTTTCAGGCCTGGGTTCTTTGACATTTAGGGTATCCCATATAGAAATGGAGGTCCATGAGTTAATTTTAATATCTCGAAGAGCTCAGACACGAGTCTGCCTGAGACAGGGTTGTGGAGAATAACTGAAAATTTTTTATTTTTAGTTATAGTTACATCTGGTTGGTATAGTTGGCTATCTAAATGCAGTATTCTAAATACTAATTCTAAATGCAGTATGTTTGGATCATAAGGTCTATGCAGGTAAAAGGATAAAAAGAGTTCTTGATAAAGAAAAGCATGGCCTTTAAGATATTTTTAGTTCAAAATTTAATGATCTATCCAGGCACAGTGGCACATGCATGCTTGTATATATAGTACTACTATGGAGGAAGAAGCAGGAGGATCAATGTGCGTCTGAGGCCAGTCTGGGCTACATAGTATGTTCAAGGCCAGCCAGAATTACATAGGAGACCTTGGTTCAAAAAAGCAAAACCAAGCAAACAAAAACACTGAAAAAATAAAACCAAGTAACACAAAAAATTAGTGACCCTTGACTTTAGCAATCAAATATTATGATTCTGCTGAGAGAAAGAGGGAAGGAAGATACACGAAGATCAACATTTTCTGACTACTAACTGGTGCTCTGCATTATGTAGGTACTCTCCACATGCTATCATGTAATCTCCTTAACAGTCCTGTGAATTATTCATGCTTTTATTTGGGAGATGAACTGTCGTATATTTTTTACCACAATTAATGTGTTAGTAAGTAGCAGGCTGGAATGCAGATTCTGTCAGCCTCCATTAAGCATTATATTGTTTTATAAAAAATTCTATTAGCTCTTAGTAATTTCATTTTCCATCTAGGAAAGGGTTTTAAATAAATTCCTTTTCCTGATCTCAGTCCTCTTATACAGGCTCTGTATGTTATGCTAACACAATCAACAGGTCCAGGGGACTGGCCAGTGTGACTCTGATGTGTTTTCTGTCACTTATTACAGCTAGGGCTTATGTGGACAAGTAAGTAATTTGCTGTGACCACTAGTAAGACTAAACACTGTCACAAATTCAGCAGAGCAGGGGATAGAGATTTCTTTTAACCTTTGCTTTTTACTGTAGTTCCAAGCTTAGGGTTATGACAATACATGTCCATTTCACTGAAAACTAACCTAATGGGTCCTGTCAGTAGGACGCAAGAGTACTAAGGGAAAAAAAACCCTCTAATAGTTAATTACTCCAGTAACATTGAGGACTGAGTTATCTTCATGTTAATTGATAACTTTTTTTTTTGTCTCAAAAGCATCTTTTTGTTCTGCTCAAGAAACATCCTGCTTTAGTACATGCATATGTGATTTTACATAGTTTTTAACCAAATGCAACTACATTTAGAGAAATGCATTTTTCTTTACCATACCTTTGTTAAAACTAGAAGAAACAAAAAGCATTAAAACTTATTTCTCCTAGCATACACAAAGCCCAGGATAATGGGACAAAATTTTAAAAATGTATAACCCGAGGCCAACATCTATATTAAGTTTGGAATTTGGTAACTAAAACCTATGGCAAGAAATAGACTAATTTAGGTAGAGACAAGATTTGGAGGTGGATTTACATGGAACGTTGCTATAACTGTACTGCATTTCTCATTAGAAGGGAGCAGAATCTTATGAAGACTTCATATTCCCCAAGAGAATCATATTTATACAATTAACAATTCTTTTGTTGAAAAAAAACAGCTTTTCATTATTGCATATGGACACATGTGGGCTGTGTAAAAACACAAGAGATGTGTAACACACGGTAAACAGAAAGTAATGATTTTAAACAGGCCACATCCTTGAACTCGTCATTAATAAATGTCTCTTCTACATTCAGCTACCCAGGCTGCTGGGAGCCTGTTTTCTTCAAGTACTTCAAACACTGAAATCCAGGAACATTTATTATTTTAATCCATTACAGGCAGTGCTTGATTTAACTTTATTGGTTGTGGTGGTGGTAGTGGTTATAAGTGGGGGTACAGCAATGTTCTTTTACACATCATTTCAAAAGGGCTTAATTATATTTTATAGTTTGGGCCAGGAATTCTGCTTGTTTTTTGTCTAGCAAGGTTCAAATGGAGTTCAGGTCAGTGATGAATCAGAAGAAAAAGTCAGAGATGGTTATCTCTCTGTAGTGAGCTCATCTCCCTCTAGAAAGACTGGGCAGGTACATCATGTTCACTGTACCACAGCAGAGGAGATTGCTCCGATAGCCTAAAATTCTTGCTTATTAGAAACTTTTCATTTTGCATGCAGCATTGAAATTAATACATCAGAGATTCAACTCTGTAGTTACTTTCTGTGTCTATGAAGCTACTGTCCTATGAATTAAAAGATTTCCTTTTAGAATCCAAAACAGCAATAATAACCATAAACACTAATACAAAAATGTACCTGAAGAACAAGAATTACATAATAGACATTTTAAGATATATATAAGCTCTTTACAGTGGAAAAATGAATATATGTCATAAAACAGAAGATATACAAGGCTGCTGAACATAATTTGCCTAAACAAAACAATAACTGCATAAATATTCCTGAAAAGAAAAAAATCTGATTTTTTTTTAATGTCAAACAGTCCCAATCTTTTTTTTTTTTTTTTTTTTTTGAGGAACAAAAAAGACCTTTTCTAAGGTAGTGGTGTTAAGGTCATTAGTGTCCAAAATTCTAACCACTCATTTTGCAATCCTGGGAAGGAGAATAAAATTAATACACTGAGATTTCTTCTTCTTTTTAGCTGAAAATTATTTTTAAGAAGATGAGAATTATAGTAGCTCAAATATGGTTTTCATCTTCCATATTAGTAATAAGGTGAGAAGTTATTTTGAGGAAAAAGTTATAATGGTTTTTCTAGTTCTATTTATCTCCCATTCAATTTTTAGAACTTCCTATTATGCTTTTTTTTCTTTTTTTTTTTTGAAATGCTTCAACAATTTACCAGAAACTACAGGAAAATATCACCATTGAAAAAAAGTCTGTGACCTATACATAATTTAAAGGAAAAAAAAAGGTTCATGCTAGTTCATCAGTAGCAACTTTGAACCTTGTTATAAAGTAATAGGAGGGAGTTTGACCAGGATTAATAGTGGTACTCAGCCCTGGGATGAGGGAGTGTCATGTTTCATGGATTCTAAGCCATCTGTTCTGCCCGCCTACATTTTACTTCTGCAAAACCATAAACGTACCTCTACCTCAGGGACTATAGAAAGGCATTAGAAATCTTCTGCTTTTCATTATCACAAGATTCAGTAACTCATTTCATTGCCAAGATAATCCCCTTTTACTCTTTCTTTTGCGCTTGCGGGGTATGCCAAAATGACAAATAAAATCCCAGATGTTACAGACCCAATGAGGTCTCCACCTTTCCTTGAGTGTTGGTTTTAAGCTACTTGGGACACAGTGTCAACAATGACAGAACCCTTATGCCCACACCCAATATTCATTAAGGTTTGTTAGTGATTTGTATAGCTGTCTACAAGCTATACTTCCACTTCAATCCTCAGTGGCTACTTAAATTTAAGTCTGTCCTCTGGCTTTTACTGTCAAAGAATTCATTTCCTATTGTTCAGGCACTGGAAAGAGATGCTATTTCTTTCTAAAAGTAACGAGGGTCTTTGGGGTATTGTAAAATGCTCATTATTGCAACATATTATTTTAGGTAGTCATATCTAATTTAATGTTTTATTTCCTCTCAGGCTAACTTGCATCCCTGCAGCATCCAAAGGCTATGATGACGTCTTAAGAGATTTTTTTCAAGAGATCCAGTTAAGTATGGAATGAAAGACTTTGTATCAATTTTACTTTTCGGTATATGAAAAGGAACTTGTTTTAAATATTTTATTGATCCTGAATTCTGAGGCATTTTGTATACATGAAAATAATGTGGCTGTTTTCTTTCTCTTGTTTTGTTTAGCCACAAAGATAAGTACATCTGGATGACAGCACTGCAGGTAATGAAAGTTATTGAAACCACAGTTCTTTTACTAGAAGGAGCTCAACTCACATGGGTGACAAGTCCCTGACGTACCTATTAACAAGAGTCCTTACAACTTTTTCCCAATTCTGACTAAAATGTCACCAAAATGGTCTTGCTTAGGTTTTCCCCCTTTGTGCTGCCCTAATTTTTTTTTTATCCTACTTTCCTCTTCCTTATGAACATGGAGGTTGCCAATATCAGTACTCCAAAGAAAGTGCAAGGCAGCCAAGAGTACAGCAATTTTACTGCTCTCAGCTGCATACTCTTGTTTGCTCAAAGCTAGGAAGAGCTGCCCTAATAGGGCCATGATATCTTCTGATAAAAGGAGCTACAGTGTGCAGCTCGCTCTCTACCCTGCTGAGGTGGAAACTGCTGTGCAGCTACTTCAGAATTTATAACTACAGATTATGGTTTCTCCAAAATGACACATTTCTAAGGGTAATGAAGATTGTGTTGCATATATATAGAGAGAGGAAAGACTTTAAGATTTTTTCAAACAACATGTTATGGAATAAAGAAATATTATCTGCCTTAAAACTTTTCAATATTTAATTTCTAAGTAAGATCCATTTTGTTACTGACAATAAGAATCATCAGCTTTTCTGAAATATATACCACATATAAAAATACAAGCATTATGTTTACTAAGATTAGAATGTTTGGGTTATCTTATCAAAGACACTTGGGAGAATGTAAGCATTCTATAGCAGAAAAGGTTACATTATTATTAAGTCACTGCTTCATAAGCATCTGCAGAGTAAAATTTTTAAAAAGTTCCTTGAAACTCTCATACTTTAGGGTTACAAAATAGTACTGGAGGCTTAGAAGAATTGTTGGGTTTTTTTTTTTTTTGTAAAGTAGAGAATATTTAACCACTTCATTTTATTTTGACCACTTCAGTGAATAATTTGTAAATATTTGGTTTTAAAAATGAGTAAATGAATATGAAAGCAGTTCAGATTATTTAAATGTCAGGGCAAAACATTAAGTTTTTTGTTTAATGCTTTTATTATTCACTTTTCACATGCTTCCCATAAGACTATGACAGTTTGATAGAAAAATGTTATCATTAAGTGAACTCAAATATTTTTTGTATCACTGACAAGTGAAAGAACATGCCTATAACACATTTCAGTGGCATTTCTCTAAATATTACTTAACATATAAGATTCTTGTAGCATTACAAATTTTTCAGCTCCTAAATTAAAATTCATCTGGAAAAGACCATTTCCCCCTGTTTATATAACATTGTCACATAAAGAGTGTTAAAAAAAATTCACTAAAAATAGCTTGCGTAAGTTAGGGATTAGAGTAGTTTCTGCTGCTATAATTGCTCCTTTGTAGTTTTTTCCATGATGTTTTGCACAGTGTTTTTGACTGTGTTTATTAAAGTCAGCCCATCAAAAAGGATCAAAGAGAAAGTGAGTGAGAACCAAAGAAACCCCAAGTGTGTTGTCTCATTGAGTAGCTATGCAGATTCGAATAAACAAGTGCAAATTGTTGAGGTTTTAATGAAAATTTCTACAATTATTTTATCTTAAGTCATTCTATACAATAACATCTGTACAGCAGATGGCTACACTGTACCAAGGCAATGCTCCTTTTTTTTCCCCTCTGTTTAATAGTACATCTGAGATGACTACTTTTGTCACTGTGCTCAATTTGGTTCAGCAAACAATTTGAAAAGTGCAGCTGCTGCAGATGGTCAAAATAGTTATATAAACTGGAAAATCAAAGACAGAGTTAAGTATTTCTGTATTAGATTCAAAATATAAAAATCTGGTATTAACCCTTTGAGTTCAAAAATATAAGTATAAAAACTTTGCAATCTAGAATGATGTCACTTGAAAACTACAAAAGGAATAATGATTCTGTGTGTGTGTGTGTGTGTGTGTGCATGCACGTGCATGTATGTGCACAAGCACTGTAGAAAGTTTTTTTGTTTTTTGAGACAGGATATTGCTATGTACTTCAGACTTGCCTTAAACTCACCGTGTAGCCCAGGCTGGGGTTAAAATCACATTGATCTTTCTGCCTCAGCCTCCTAAGTGCTGGTATTGCAGGCATGTGCCACAGCACCTGGCTGTACATGCACTTTGGTGATGGATACTATTTATCACTTATCGAAACTCTACCTTGAAAAAATATGTATTTGCTTATATTTAATATAAACTATAAAGAATGACATTTCAAGATATTTATCAACATAATGAAAATCAAAGTTTAAATTATTTTAAAAATAAAATCAATTGTTCAAAAATATGAAGCAATTTTTGAATTAAAAATTTCCTAGAAATCATCTTTTAGCTATAACTAGAACTTGATTCAATCTTTTTTCACCTAATTAAAATTAATTATTTTGCTGATTTTATCTTTTAGCATACTATCAGATAAAGTTAAAATGTATAAAATAGATTTTGATGTTTTTTTAATGGTCTCAAAATTTTTCCTATTAAATTTCTAACTTAATTTGGATTTAATTTGACATAAATAATTATTTTAGAATGTTTGCTGGACCATTACCAGTAAAGGTTTATAAAGTATGTCTTAGAAAAAGGTATTAATTTATATTTCTAGATTTAACTATATTTAAGAACTGTAAAGAAGGTACGCAGTTTTTTGAGAAGATGAATTCAAAATAGACTGAGTCTATTAATTTATATTGCTCAGTGAGACATTCTTAATTATATTTTAGAGACAAATGTTTACTAAGGATAGACACTATTTTAGTGGATAAAATATAAGTAGCAAATAAATTTAAAAGCAATAAGGATTTCTAAAAAGAAAGAAAAGGATTTAGAATTGAATACAGTATGCTTAAATTCTTCCACAGTCCTAACCTTTCTTTGCTATGAACAAGGTACAACTATAAAGGCGTGGGAACCACTTCAGTGTTCTCTAGGCTGCAAATTATTTGTGGATAAATTGGGCATTGTAGCATCCAGTGTTTAATAGTCTTTCATGTCCCATGAAACTTACATTTTTCATTTCTAACTTTAAAGACAATAAAAAATACAGAGCTTTTAGTTGGCTTGGTCACAAATATTTCTGGTGAGAAAGAAATAAATCATCTATTTTTTGGCTAAAGATTCATACATCTTAACAATAAAAATTTCTTTATCTCTTAAACTACCTTGCCCAAGTAGATCTGTGGAACTAAGTTATAGTTAGTCTCCAGCTGCCATGTAATTATATTTTGTAAGCAACTAGGTTATACATAGTTTAAGAGCTTATTTTACCCCTAAACTACCTCATAGCCCCAACTTTCCCCCTCTACAAATTAAAGTGGAAAAAAGATAGTTCTCTTTTACTACTTTTACTTTCAGAGTAAATTCTCTGGCATTGTGCCCTAAATTTTTACAGTAGCAGTTTCTGTGATTGAAAAGTATGATTTTCCACCTTTGTGTTGCCTTTTCTCTCCCCCTCCTCACATAGCTTCTGCCCACCCTTTTTGATTCCGCATGAAAAGCACATAACAACTTAGTCATGGTAACAGAAGAGAAAAATGTAGATGTCACTGCCAGTTAACCTTTCACTTCTCCACCCATCAATGACACTCAGTTTGCATGGTACAGGCTGGTCACAGAAGCATAGCTTTTCCTTGCCAGGTGTTGTTACCTGAGAAAATGCCTCAAAGGCATCCTTAAAAGCTGAACCTTAGTTTCTATCATACTTTGCGTAGCATATCTGCAGCCACAGCAATTTTTCTTTTTTAACTAAACTGTTACCAGTGAATTACTGCAGTGCATTAGAATCACCTGTGGTGCTTACTGAAGTAGAGTGCTAGGCTCCCTGGTCAGGATGGAGTGTGAACATCTGCAGTTCCAACCAGGGTCCAGGTGATGCTGATGTTGCTGACCCTGAGGTCACAGTCTAAGAACCACCATTCTGACAGATCAAAAAATTTGACACTCTTGTTCCAACACAGATTTCTTACATGTAAAGAAATCTGGATTAACAGTTTTAAATATGGGTGTAGGAACACACCTCAAGAAGTAGATAGAAACAGTTTAGGGCATTAAAACACCCAAGCTCAAAGGAATTGTTAAAAAACTATTTCTGCAATAAGACCACAAATCAGAATTGTTCCCATTGTTAACAGCCTTTAAAAGTTGAAATTTCTACATAATTATAAAGCTTCAAAATGATGCATTTTTCAGATAACAGCAAATCATATTGCTTGCCCCCTCTCTCCCTTTCCACCTCCATACTTCCTTCTGTGTTTTTGTGACTTACCAGGTACTTTTTGTGCTGCTTTCACACTAAGGCTTCCGCTGAGGTTGGATAGTGATGCTAACAGGCATGGTTTGTTAGGATGAGGGACAGGTTCCATGGAGACCACAATCTGAGTAGTATGGACAGAAATTTTTTGAAAGTAGGAAATAGCTCTCCACGTGCTTTCTTGAAATGAAATCTTTTGCACTCCACCACAATGAACTTTAGGTTTAGACAACTTCCCATGGAAGCTGAAGACTGGAGGCTCATCTTTATTCAGGATGGTGTCTGACAGGGCTGAATTTTCCTTGTGATGTGCAAAGCCATGTGCATCTTTAATCTTTTTTAAAAAGTGGTTTATTTGATCCAGCTTTGTAAAACTCAGGTTCATCTTCAAAGGCTTTGATATATCCAAGCTGATGTCTGCTATAGAAGTGAAAAAAAGATATGAAAATCAGCACAATTAGCAAAGCTCTCATTAAATACTCAGTAGGATGCCAGAATGTTATACTTCTTTCACTGTAGTTTCCATGTGGTTACTTGAAGGAACATTATCCTTGGACTTCTTAACTGCCTATTTTCCCAGCCAATTATTCTGATTTCCTCTTAAAGCAAGGGCCACACATGGACATCAAGGCCATTTATTTCCATTTTTGCCTGCATTGCCCAAGACAAAGTGAAACAGGCTTTTCAGTTTACCTGCCTAAAACCAACATTTTTTTCCCAAGGTAAAAAAACAAAACAAAACAAAACTTCCCTTAATACCCAGAACAATTATTTGATACAAATATTGGTGGCAATGAACACTGATCCAAGTAACTTACTGAAGCAGCCTCCCTTACCATTCTTCAGTTGAGTTTTGTGGAAAATATTTTGTTTCGCCTGCAAGCCAGAAAAGTTCTTCTACTTTCCCCTACAGTCTGCACTGATAGAAGTTGAAATACTTCATTTGACATAGTACATGGAGATTCTTAAAAATCTACAGTCCATTTACATATCTCAGATATAAGACGTTGTCCTTGTTGCTTAGTGGCCTGACATTAAAACAAACTCAGCTTGTTATTTCTATTTTATCTTCTTATTTAAGCTTGATTACCTTCTTTTTTGCTTTTACTATCAATAAGACTTTAGACAATAGCAAATCATATTGCTTTCCACCTCTCTCTTTTATGAAGATATGAAGACAGACAATGCCATACATCTTTATAACCCAGTGTTCAGCATACTCTGTGTCACAAATGTATCTAACAGTGAATGTTAGAACTTACCCGAACATAATAAGTGTGCATTTCATTGAAGTCTAAGGATGTAACAGAAGATATAATCCCAATGCAGATAGGAATAACAATTATTTTTTATTTTTAGGAATAGCAGTTATTGAGTCAAGTGAATGTTCTATGTCTACTTTTCTAAGGTGGGCTTTCCTCATCTTCCTTGGATTTTGGTACCTCTAGGATTCCTCCTGTAGAGCCAGGCTCTCTTTGGCACCATCCTTTTTAAATATACCCTCCTTCCTGCTTCTTCACTTGTCCTATGAGGCCTAGCAAAATTTGGAGAGTCCTGGCTCTAGCAAGTGGTCCACTAGAAAAGATCAGATATTGGAGTTACTCTTACACAATAATAAAACATTCTTGTCCCCTCATATTGTTTTGAACAGAAAAAAACACCCAAACTTAAAGGAATTTTTATTAGTGCCTATTAGTTACACAGAATAGTGGGTTTTATTTTATTTCAAACATGCATGTAAATACTTTGATCATGTTTATCCATCCATCAAGTCCCTTCTTTACTTTTACCCATCCTCTTCCTCTTCTCTAACAGCCTGTCTTACCTTGGTGCCTGTCAAAAGGTGAGTGGATAAAGAATATATGGAATATATGCACAGTGGCTTGAATGCTTGAGAGAAGGGGAGTGGATTCAGTGCAGTTTTGGAAGTAAAATGGATAAACCATAATCAGTGGATTGGGACTGAGGAAAGTGATAATAAACAAAGGTCAAGAAAGATTTCCCAGACGTGACTCAAGGACTGAGTCTCAGAAGACAGTAGGCAAAATTTTTATCTGTGTTCCCCAGCCCACAACGGTGCCTAAGAAATGAGGGTCCTCATCAAGATAGGAGCTGTCCATTCTCACATATACCACCCTATAAATGCTATGCCAATTTGCAGTCAGGGAAAAATGGATCTTCTAGGTTCATCAGTTTCTTTAGGTGAATATTTGGCCAACTTCCTGGCCTATTGTATGAGCTTTTTTAAAAGGGCCAGAAAGAAGACAATAGGGGAAGTCATAGAGATATAAAAAATGGAGGCAGGGGAGTCTTTATGATAGTTTGCTGCTGTTTTGAGGATGGTGGGAGTCAAGTGAGAAGGAATATGTGGTCCCTAGAGGACCCTCTGGGCAAGCTTTGGATATCAAGTGACAAGGAATTGGGAACCTCGGTCCTACAAACCATAAGGAATTATGCAATCAACTGGAATGAATTTAGAAGTAAATCCTTCTAGGAGTGTCCAGACCTCACCCAAATGATATACTGAGTTTGGCCTTATGAGAGTCCCTGAGCAGAGAACCCAGCTAAACCCACTTGGGCTTCTGTATTATAGGATTGTGAGAAAATAAACCTGTGCTGCTATAAACTGTATTTGTTGTAATTTTCTATGCATTAATAGAAAACAAATATAAATTCCATATGCACAATTCATATGACATTTCCAGGTTTTGATGTGAATATCAAAAAAGGTGCAAGGCCGAGGAATATTTGTCTCAGCTTTATCTTTCCAAAAGCAAAAAACACCTAATATTCCTATTAGGTCTAATATATTCTTCTGTTCCTTAGTTACCTTTTTTTTTTAAATCAAGATTCCAAGAAAGAAGAAA
Source organism: Hydrochoerus hydrochaeris (assembly GCA_004027455.1). Lineage (NCBI taxonomy): Eukaryota > Metazoa > Chordata > Mammalia > Rodentia > Hydrochaeridae > Hydrochoerus > Hydrochoerus hydrochaeris. The sequence goes on from PVLA01001075.1 coordinate 115,258, forward strand.
CCCTGTCTCTCCTACTGAAGAGAATGCAACCATATAGTCTGTACAGAATAGCTATTTGAGGATTTTCAAAAATAAAGGATAACAGGTTAAGGAAGAACAGAATTCAAAATACCATCTAAATAGGAATGATTTTTTCATTTATCCTGTCCCTTGCCCCTAGCCTACTGGGTGTCATGTGCAGATAAAGAGACATAAGGAGAAATGCCTCTATTTCTGAATTCAAAGAATGTGAAGGCCACCTCCCTACTAATGCTTAGAGACTATGGAAAATTTTTTCCCCTCTTTTTCTTCTTGTTTTCCTCATTGTCTTGTGTGCCAGAAGAAAAGAGGAAAGAACTTTCCTCAGTTTAAGTGACCATTACTATGCCACCCCAGGGGGAGAACCAACCAGTGTCGCCCGAGATCCACACCATGTTGGACCTTAGGGCACTGGGAAAGCAAGCAACCTACTCGCCTCCCTGGTAAGTAGTGATTAGCCTACCAGCACATGGGCTGAAAATCAAACATCCCAGCTGCCCCTACCCTCCCGTTAGCAAATGGGAACCAGAGGTCTGAGTACCTCTTGGGAGGTTGACCATATGCAATATAGCAAATAGGGAGGGATTTACTTCTACCATCTCTTTGAAGGAAAATATTGTTATCACTGTTTTGCTTTGTTCTGATTGTGTTGCCATATTCAATATTGTTTTGATAAGTTCTATAAGCTCTGTATTTGGTTTGATTTTGCTATACCTGATTGAAAGAACAACTATTGTGAAGATAACGAGATATAATATGGTATCTATTACTGTTTTCCTGGTAACTTGTGACATTCTGTACCAATTTCACTGCACTGTCTCAATTGGCTTTGTTCTGTTGTATTTCACTACCTTCAAAATAAAAAAAAAAAAACATCACTACTAATATTGAAAGCCAAGATAATATATGAAAACAAAGATGCTTATATTCTTTGTTCAGAGTAGTTTTATCCTGTTTTGTATTGTTTAATTTCAACATACATGAAGATATGGACAGCTATTTTGAAGAGAACAAGAGATATTATGGAAGCCATTTTTAATTTTCATATTGTCTGGTTTTGAAGGCCTGTAATGCCTTCATTACCCTATTCTGATCGGTTTTATACTATTTCATTTCGTATGAATTCATTATGTGTGAAGATATAGACAACCATTTACAAGAAAACAAGAGACATTATGGTAGCCACTTAGATCTCCTGTTCTCTTATTTTGAAATCTGTGTCACTTACATTTTTTTTCTTTTGATCTGTTTGTTCTGTTTTGCTATGTTTAGTTTTACCTTTTTTAAAAAAATAAAATTAAATTAAAAAAAGAAAGAAAAGAAGGCACAAGCCATGTGGGGCTCAGAAAGAGAAGCCAGAAAGTGCATCCTGTGAATCCGCAGAAGCTATGCCAGGGCTGGGAGGAGCCCATCAAGAAGAAGAAGCCAATTAGCTTCTGCTAAGCCGCACAAGCCATGGAAGGTTCAGGAAGAGAGAGGCCAGATAGTACCTCCCATGAGCTGAGAATCAAGAACTGCCCCTCTACCCTCCAGTGGGAAACAGGCTGGTTCGTAGCACAGGCTGAGTTGATAACAACTGAAGTACGAAAAGCAACTGAATGCTTGTATTGTTTGGTTGACTTTGCAAGCCTAGGGCCAGTGGTCTGAGCATCTATTGGGAGAATGGCAGTATGCAATATAGCACATATTAGGGGATTTCCTTCTGTCTTGTTTTTGAAGCCCAATATTGTTCTCACTTGTTTTGTTTTGTTCCAATTTATTGTTTTGCTTTACTCAATATTCTGTTTTGATTGGTTTTATTCTGTTTTGTTTGGCTTGACTTTGCTATGTCTGGAGGAATGAACAACTATTGTGAAGGTAACAAGATACATTATGGTAGCCATTGTTGATGTCCTATTGTCTGGCTTTGAAGTTCTGTACCAATTTCACTGATTTGTTTTGATTGGTTTTATTCTGTTCTGTTTTGCTGTGTCTTATTATCTTTAAAAAATATATGTATATATTTATGAAAACACACACCTATAACCCTCATGAGCAGTGGTAGCTGGGCATGAGAGTTCAAACCTGTAAGCTCAGCATTTAGGGAAGTACAGCAAGAGGATCCCAAGTTTGAATTCTGCCTGGACAATTTAGTGAGATCTTGCCTTAAATAAATAATTATAAAAAGGGAAGGGGCTGAGGATGAACATCAATAGTAGAGCATTCCTAGATTCGATCCCCAATACCATAAACAAAACAAAGAAACATAAAAATCCTATTTATAAAAAAAGAAAAAAGGAAACCCAGTAATATCAAACAAGGTTTATCCTGGGATTGCAAGGGTTAGATCAATCAGTGATCAATCAATGTAACAAATTAACAGTTACAGCTCACCTAAAGCTAACATCAAAATGATGAAAGACTGAAAGCTTTTCTAAGATTTGGAATAAGGTAAGGAAGTTCATTTTCATGCTCTGCATTTAGCACAACAATGGAAACCAAAGGCAGTGAAATAAGGCAGGAAAAAAGGTATTCAAGGCATATAGATTGGAAACAATAAATAAAACAATGCCTATTTGCAGATAACATGATTGTACATATAGAAAACCTAGTAGAAAATCTCTGGAAAACCATCTAGAATTTGGTAAGATACTTTGACAAAATTTCAGAATATAAGTCTACCACACAAAAGTCAATGAAGTCCCTAAAAAAGAACAGTGCACAGGTAGAAAAAAAATTTATAATAGAGAATAGCATTTAAATAGTACTGAGTAAGAGAAATATTTAAATGTAAATCTAATAAAAACACAGAATCTGTATGCTGAAAACCACAAAAAGCTAATAAAAAGAGGCTGAAGTTGAAGCTGAGTGGTGGAGCTCATGTTTAGTAAGCATATTCCACCTGGTTCAATCTACAACACTTAATAAGTAATGAACAAAATAATGGACAGAGACACCATACATATAACATATATATGAATTGGAAAATTCAACATACCAATTCTTCCTAAATTAATCTATAATTTTAACACAATTCCAATAAAATTCTAGCAGTATTTATTTTAGATATAGATAAACTGATTCTAAAATTTATATAGCAAAGGAAAAGAACTAGAGTAACCAAAAGACTTTTGAAAAAAATATTATTAGGAGACTCAAAGTACTTGATTTTAAGACTTACTATAAAGCTGCTAGGATCAAGACAGTAGTCTTTGAGAAACGATATATATATATATACACATATACATATGTATATGTGTATATATATATACATGTATATATATGTATATGTGTATATATATATACATATGTATATATATGTATATGTGTGTATATATATATATATATATATATCCCTCTATATTATCAGTAGATCAGAATAAGGAATCCAGAAATAGAGTCGAAATAAATGCTGCCAAATGATTGTTGAAAAAAGTGGAATGGCAATTAGGTGGAAAAAATAAGTTTTATCAACAAATGGTGTTCCATATATATGCAAAAGAGAAAAGATATTACATTGAATCCAGCTTCATTTCTTTTTTTTTTTAACCAGGGACCTCATGTTTGGCAGGCAGGTACATATGCTGCTGAGCTAAATCCCTGGCCCAGCTTCATTTCTTATATAAAAATTAACCCAAATGGTAATAGATTTAAGTATTAAGACATGCAACTGTGAAGTACTTTTAGGAGAAAATATGGCAGAAATTCTGGAGACAGGTAACTCTACAATACCCAAAAAGTATGATTTATTTAAAAATTATAAATTGGACTGTATTAAAATTAAAAATGCTAACAGGTAGTGGGGTAAGAGAATGGCAGTGTACAAGGTAATGTCAGGAGAATTACATGAATCTAGATGTGTTAAAATTCATAGAATGATACACTAATTTTTATACAATTTTACTGTATATTACTTTTAAAAAAATTATACCTCTAATGAGGGGATACAACATTTATACTCAGTCCTACTACAAAATAAATTTTAAAAGATATTTCTTTTTTATCAGTAGAGTTCAAATTCTGATAATTCAAAAAAAGAAATATATACTAATAATCTAAACACATCAATTAATTTCAACTATAAATCTATTTGAGCAATACTGTTGACCTTATTCTATAAAATATAAGTTCTGAATAGTCTAAAATCAGAAAGATACATTTCCCAAAGGAACCTAAACTAATGGCTTATAATTTTATTCAAGTATATTAGCCCAAAATAAAGCTAGCAAACATGTAATTTAAATTATAGTTGCCTTTATTGTTGTATCTTGTAAGAGTTAGGAATCTCTTTTATACCATGAGTTCACATAAATGACTAACCAGCTCTAAACATATTTTAGAGTCAGGAAAATCTATAGCACTATGCTGGATCTCCATTCCTTAGTTTACCCCAGAAGTGTGTGGTTTTAAACTTTAGTAACTTTAAAAGCAAAAATACTACAGAATATGAAACAAATTATTCGAAAGTTTATGTGAATTTCTTATACATCTACCTTGTTTCATGAATTGGCACTGTCCTTTGTAATGTTAACCTCAGAACCACAGATTAGAAGGGAAAAAGCCACTTATTTGGACATATCAGTCACTTGCTCTATTTTTCTTGTGTTGTCAAAACTGCTCTGTATGCCTCAAGTCTCCATTCTCTGGTGCATCTTAAATTTAGAATTACAAATAAAATCTTTTAATAACTGCTCAGCAACTGATGAAAGTTTTTAGAAAGTTTGAAAATCTCATATAACTATTTGTAGTACAAGATAATTAACTATTACCAAAGATATGAAATTGTTATTGAAACATTAAATCATTTTTCAAATGTTTCCTGTATGTTTGTTTACATACACTGTATCTTCCATAGGAGGTGTACCACAGTGGACTGTCTGAGCTGTCTTGCAAAAAACATTCTGTTCCATGTGTAAACACAATGGCTGGGGAAGCAGTTTGGACAAGTTGGACAGGACTACAGGACGAGAGGAAGAAAAGCAAGTCTGAAATGAAGTTATACTATAATACCAGGTATTTTTTTCCAAAGCACCAAGTCCACCAAGAAACAAGAATCATGTACCATAAAGAGAAGCACCATATATTAAATCCTGACACCTTTTGCTGCTATGTAAGGTTTACCAATATGTGTAAATATTTCAACTCAAATCATCATAAAGTCATTGTCACATCTGCTAACTCAACAGATTTGTGCTGATATTTTTATTACACAGTGTCAATATACTTTCACATCATGAATTAGCCAGGCAGTTTTTGGCAGAAAATTGGTGCCTTCATTATCTCTTCAGTCCTATGACAGGAAAATTATTTTTAGAAAAGGGAAAAATTATGCAACAAAAATTTTTGGCATTTTTAAACAGCAATGGGCCGCCACAACCCCTTCTGTAACAGGAACCGAAGTCGCCACCGCCGCCCTGGTCACTGGCTGCCCAGGGTCTAGCTCGGGCAGTACTTGCAGCCATGGAGGACTTCGTGATCTCAGAGACTGAGGTTTGGAGAGCTAGGTGGGGGTACCCCCTCAGGCCGGCCGGCCCTGAGGCTCTGCCAGGCCCTGTCGTGGACCCTTGGCGCGCTGCCCCGATGGACCCTGAAAGTTTGCAGTTTCTGAGCCTCCTCTGTGAACCTCTTCCTCCTGTGCAGCAGTTCAGTGCTAAGTGTTAAGTGATCATTACAGAATGAATGGTATGCAAGACCAATTAACTTACAATGCTGTGTTGCCGTGGTTGAAACAAGAAAGATTCTGACTACATCTCAGAAAAGAATTGAGTTGAGCAGCTGATAAGGTGGGCAGACAAGAAATTTTTCACGGCAAGAATCATCCAACTTCCTTATAATTGACTAAACTGGCCCTCTTGGTGAGTGCCTTCGTCTAGCGTGAGCCAAGAGAATCAGAGAGCGGCCTGGAGATCCCGCCATGCCTATGCTGGAACTAGCAGGCTGCACAAAGAAGCCATTCGCCCGCCCTCTAGGTGAGCGCCTTCCTCCTGCGTGAGCCAGGAGCAGGCCCAGTAGTGTCTCCTGTGAGCCTACTGGTGCATGGGCTCGGAATCCAACATCCCCAAACCCCACCCCCCTCCACCCCAAGTTAGCAAGTGGGGACAGAGATCTGAGCATCTCTTGGCAGGATGACTGTATGCAATATAGCAAACATGGGGGGGGGGCTTCCTCTATCTTCTCTTTGAAAGCAAATGCTGTTTTCAGTTTTGATTCATTATGATTAATTGCTTTACTGTTTTCATTATTCTCTTTCGATACATTTTATAATGTTCTGTCTTTGGTTTGATTTTGCTATACCTAATTGACTAGACAACTACTGTGCAGATAATGAGATATATTATGGTACCTATTGCTGTTAACCCAGTAACCTGCTGTGAAGTTCTGTACCAAATTTACTGCACTGTCTCAATTGGCTTTGTTCTGTCTTGTTCTGTTGTATTTCTACTACCTTCAAAATAAAATTTTTTAAAAATTGAAAAAAAAAACAATATGAAGCAGTCCACTTTTTAATCATTTCTACTTTAAAAAACTAATGAAATACAGTAACCACATCACTAAGATAAAAACACCAAAGAAAAAACTAAGAACCTCTTTTTTTCCCCAATGGAAACATAATGGGAATTATGTAATGTTTTACAATAACTGGAAACATAAATGGAAGATAAAGAGCCAGGCATACATTGTTAATGTGGGTTTTATTTCAATTACTAGCAAAGTATTGTGTTTAAGAATTTTGAATTTTTTCATAATCCTCATTGTATTTTAATTAATAGATTATTTTTGGACTTCAGATTTTAGAATGTGTAGTAACTAGAGAATCTCCCAGCTAGGTCATCTACTTTTCTGCCAGATCTAATTTCTCTTCATCCCTGGAACATATTCTGTATCTTTTAGTGATCAAATAAACTTATATGTGTCAATTACTAGACTCTAATTACTCTTCAAAACTTCCTGAATAGCTACCAGGAGACAGAATAATGGAATGACTATTGAGTTAAAGAAGATTAGACAAATATAATAAATTGCAGTTATTTTATGCTCCCATCACCCTAAAAGGTGACTTAGTAGTACAAGGAAAAGAATCATATTGCAATAATGAAATCAGACAGGGAATTCAAGCCCCAGAGGTGATTTCCCTAAGTTTATGTTAATGCACACCTTGTGAGGGACCAAACATCAATTGGAAAAGTTTTCTGAGAACTCTTCCAGCTATTTTCTCACTTAAAATGTTCCAACTTTACTTGATCCATTAGTCATCATATTACTTACATTTATGATGTATCATGAAATCTATTACCAAAAACTCAATAGGTTCAATATGGCTTGTTATACTCAAATCATAACATTTGTGACTTTGTTAAGTGATTCTTCCTTTGGAATTTTATTTGCAAAACACATTTTTAAAAGACAAATAAGGCCTACTAGGAAAACATTCAGTGTATGCACGGGTGACTATGTACAGACACAGGAACGGTGGTGTTTTTACTCATCTTAGAAGTAAATGTAAAGCATGGATATAACAAATCTACAATTCAGCTTGACTTTATAGTTTATAATAACTTTAGTAAAAACATTTTATTACTAAATAATGGTCTTTTTTCTCTTATCGAGCAATTCAAATTCAGGTTTTTGTTACAATGCTAAAGTAAAGGTGCTTGTAATGACAGTGCTCAGTGGAGGCTGAGTCTTCAGAGGTGTGGGAGCTAGAAAACTGGAAAGCTGCCCAAGACAATGAGGTCAGTGTGTTTTTGAAGCATGGCATGTGAAGACTAAAGCAGAAGCAGATACGAATGATGGCAAACCATGTGGAAGTGGGTCCTGTCCCACCCAGGTGCTCTGAGGAGGGCCACAGCATGGACTGATGCAGGTCCTGACCTGTGTCAGCCAGTAGCAGTTCATGGTGTTTATCACTTAGATTTAGACATCATTACTGCTAGCAAATTATTCAGCTACATGTTTTCATGATCAAGAATTAACTTTTCGACTTCATCAAAAAGTTAGGATTATAGAATAATTGTACTGGTTTTCTAAACCAAATGCAATGAACTGGATTCATCTAAATGAACTTGCCTCTTTAAGTGGTAACAGTATGAGGATAAATAACTCGAGCTCTAATAATTTTGGTAGCTTTTTGGTGTCTATTGTCTTTATTTTGCTATTCTCAAAAGTGGCATACATTCATCCTTGAAGACAACAGAAACAAGTTTTGGAAAGAGTCAAATGTTGAATTAAGTTTAGCAAAATAGTATTATTAAGTGCTTCTTTAAAAAAAGGAGAGATCACTCAAGAGATAGTTAGTGGAAATAACAAGAAGATCAATGAAGGAAAGGGACTTAGGCTAAACGTGGTAGCAGCTCCAAACTAAGGTGGGCATAGAAAAAGGATGTAAGGATTCCAGACAGAGAGCAACAAGATTTAAAGCACAGAAAGCCAATTTACAGAGGCTCTGTCTTGTCACCAGTTCAGACAGGGGAGGTTCACTTGAGATTTAGGCAGCCTGAAGAGACACATACATCATGTAAATGCCTGAATATGCTTTTATTCTCAAGCCTCTGGCTTGTCTACTTGCCTTTGTAGCAGTCCAAACATGTATTGTATAGGAAGGAACCTATACAATAGCGGGTATGTGCCAATAACAACCTTGGTTGTGTAAGTTATTTATACTGGAAAGCATAGACCTTGGTTATATCAGTTATTTATACTGACACTGCAGAATTGTACCTGTGCCAAAATCTTGCTGACTTGAACCTAATGTTCACCAGAAATCACCCCTACCAACGTGAACCAAAGTGTAGCCATCTTAGGCTTCATTTTCCTTACAGGTTCCCACTCCCCAATAATGTGAAAATCTGAGGATCATTAAAAATAATAAACTTACAATAACATCAACCATATCAATTAATTCGCCATCATTGGGATATGCTAGAAGACCAATTCATTTTTGGAAATGAAAGGAAAAGAATGAAGCATTTTATCTCGCCTTTGTGGATAAACAGTACTACTGAGTAACCAAATATTTGATAAGGAAATGCTTCTCTTCATAGAAGACTTGCAGCAAATGTATCAAAAAAGAAATGTTAAAAATAGAATATTAGTGTTCACAATCACCAATAAATTTAGGTACTAAGCACCAATGGCTTGCTAATATCACAAAAAGAGAAATCTTCAGACATTATGTACATCCTCATGGAACAGCACAAAACCTTTAACAAAGCAGCCTTGGCTTAAAACAAACAAACAAACCTAAATCAGATTAAATCAAATACTAATATATATGTAGAAAATATAGAGGACAGGGGCAGTGAAAATAGTGCTGCAGAAAACTTTGCTTAACTAAGGAACATAGATGGCCAAGATTCATGAGATTAGCAGGAAAAGCCATCTTGTGAGGAATTATTAGTTGTTCAGTCAAAAAAGGATCTGAAATTAAGGCTACTAGTAAACAAATTGTGGAATTTATCAGGGATTCCACCTACACCAAGGAGGTAATAAGTATGATGGAGGATTATTTTAAAGAAAAAAAAATTAAAAAGACCTCAAATACAAAGAAGGATCAAAAATGAGAGTGCCATTTTGAGAGTACATGACTAGAATAATGCTGCTATGAGTCATTGTTTTAAAGATATTTCAAAATTATAGTAAGGAATGGTGAAAAACAGGCAAGAAAAGGGAAAGTAATGTGGACATGTTTAAAAACTGAAACAAATTTACCAGGTATATGGAGAAATAGTCTCGGAGTTAGATATAAGTCAAAACTAGAGTGAGGCAGTTGGAATCTGTTATTAGTGTAACAGAAGACAGTTGGGGCTATTTTTCAGAGACCAAAACAGAAAGCTCATTACTGCACCCTTTGGAAGGCAGAGGGCTAGAGAGTTAAAGGAAAAAGAGCTATATATAACCAACAGCTAGGGAGGTCAGATAATGTTTTCTCTTCCATCTTAGCCTACTCCAAGTTTCTACCACAGCAGGGTATCTCCTAATTCTCTTCATTCTCTTCTGTACAAGAAATGGGCTCCATGAAGAAATTTAAAATAAAATTAAATAACTGCTACTCTAGTGACTCAGTGTAAACTAGTGCTAGCCCCTTACAGGCTCACCATCCCATGATCAACACCTGTGAGTCTCTGGGGTCAATTAACTATCTAAGCAGCAAAGAAGTGCAGCCCCTCAGAGGGTGCTACCATTAGCTAGATTTTCAAAGGAGACTTAAATCCCTTAATTCTACAGTCCAGGAATGTAATATGCCTTATTGATGCATTGGTGGGAAATTAGTCACTAAAATTAAGACTGTTCTGAATGAAATAAAGTTTAGTTTAAAAAATTAGTTAAAAATCTTTTTAAAAATTTCTTCTTAAAATAGAAGTTACAGTTGAAAAACTAAGGTTAAAATATGAAAGGTTTTCCTGCACTTCAAATACTCAGTCTATTCTCTATTTGAAATCCTGACATCAAGTTTACAGTTTTATTTGAGGGATTTAGCTCAGTGGCATAAGCACCTGCCTTACAAACGCGCGATTGTGAGTTCAGTCCCCGGTACCGATTTAAAAAACAAAAACAAAAACCGGTTGAATACAGTTTTATTTGATACATCAAGGGGAAAATAAACTATGATAATATTAATGCTGACGCTGGAAACTGGACCCCATAAAGCCCAGGAAATGTAAACATCAAGGTTCTTATGATTTTATTAATTTACATTCCTTAAATGTAGAATATATAGTATGGCTGTAAAACTGAATTAATTTAGTGGCTGGTCTCTAGTGGCTAGAGAATGGACTTTACCCCAATTCATAGAATGAAAAAGAGATAAAATGCAAAATACCAGGGAAATATTAAGAGAAACTAATTAATTAAAATTAGTTTTTGAAGCTTTTTTCTTTAAATCTTCTTGCATTTAAAAAGTGTATTATCCAGGAATAATGGCAGATCCCTGCAACCTTGGTTACTTGGGAATCTAAGGCAGGAGGATGGCAAGTCAGTCCAGGCAATTTAGCAAGACCCTCTCTCAAAGTTAAAAAAAAAAAAAAAAAGTTGGGAACATAGTTTAATGCTCTCTGGCTTCAATCCTCAGTATAAGAGGGAAAAAATTATTTTATTTATTCTTCATTTTTTTGGGGTCACCTTTTTCAGGAATCTTAAGTCTCCTTGAATCAGTTATCTTTAATTCCTATCTAGTAATAAATTTAATGAGAACAATATGAATGCAGAGCTCACCAAGAAAAGTAAAGAAATTTAAAAAACAATTTTTAGGGGAAAGTAACTTAAAATTTCTACTTTATATTTGTGTAAGTAAATGTATTTGTTACTATACCTGGAAAGTCTTTATATTTTACAGCACTTAAGTATACATTTTCATTTAAATCTAAGAAGTTTGTGGGAAAAAAAACAAAGAAGTTTGTAAAGGTACAATAGTTTAGGATGTTTAGGAATTTTTAAGCACAAATTAAAATCATTGTAATACATAAAACAGCACAAAAGTTAAGAAAACAGTATTTAGAATAAAATTATAACCAATTAAAAGTCAAATAGATTTTTTGTGTAATCACACAAATTTTTAAAACAAAAATCAAATAAAACCGGAAATGGAACCAATCTAACGCTAAAATGAAATTAGAAAAACTGAATACCATATAGGTAAATAATGAACAAGTTAAACAGGATGAGATTAAAAATAAAAAGACATCAGTGACCATGTGTTGACTATTGCTATGTGGATATTGAACCAAAGGTGACGTGAAATTGTATTCATAACTTTGTGTTTGATACAACTACATTATTTAAATTATATGATGAATACATGTACACTAATCATTAATTTACGACAAAACAGAAATGACTTGAGAATTTGTGTTGATTTGGCATTTTTATTCTTTGTTGTTATTTAAATGTCATTTCATGGCTACAGTGAGGTGTGATTGCAAAATTTTTCTGCAAAAGAACAATGAAAAAAATACCAGGGAGCTCCAATGTTTTTTTAAATGACCCTGAGTTAATTAGAAAAATCTGTACCCTTTCCAGTTCTTCTCACGTGTCAGCTCTCATAAAATTAAAAAAAAAAATCTCATTTCAAAGTTAAGAAATCCTATGGTTAACAAAACTTTTAAACTGGGATCAAGTGGACACATTCTTCCATTTCTGTGTGATGTCATACCAAACACTTTACAGCTGAATTTGAATTTGCAAGAGTACGAATGATTTTTCAATATAAGAAGTATCTGATTTAACACTAATTTTTTCTCTGTAGGCGAACTTTGCTGGGAACAGGTGGTCCTGCTTTCAATTACGGAGGGCTAGCATGCCAGTGTGAGGCCTGGATTAGTTCACCTTCTCACGGGGAATTTTCCTCGGTTGGGAATGGATTTATTATGGCTTCACACATGGAATAGAGCTCATGTCAGCTGAGGGCAGTGACACATCATATGATTCAAATTAACCTGCTGTGGACTGTTCCGCAGGGCTTAGATTGTGTATTAAAATGACGACATTTTAAAAACAGCTTGAAAGAAACCAGGATTGCTGAACTGCAATGGTTCCAATTTGTTCCAACTAATCTATCACCTGCTGGAGATATTATTCTAGTGAGCTTTTGGTAGCTGCTGTTTTCCAGGTTTCTCCAAGCCACTGACCTTGCTAATGGGTATGGTTGTTGCCTCTGAGGAAGGAGGTGGGGGCTGGGAGAGCATTGTAGTTTTTGGAGTAGAACTTAGGTCTGGCCATTTGCCTAAGGTAACTCGAAATGAAGAGAGGAAATAAAGGAATACTGCAGAACTCTGAATTGGTTTTCCAAATACAAATTACAGAATTTGTATCACCTTGTTCACAAAAAATAATCCCTAAAAAATAATTTTGAAAGGCTGGATTCAAGAACTTTTAAATTCACATTATTTGAAGAAAATTTAAGGTTAGGCAGTTACAATCACTATTTCCTTATATTTCAGCATCATAACTATTATTACTGTAACCTAAACTGAACAGTACAAAAAAAGTTTACTTCTTTGGATATATAGCAGTAAGGCATTCTTGGGAATGATATGTAAATAGATGTATATATAGATTAAAAAACTGATGGCAGAAAAGTTTCCTAATGATAATACTTAATGAGAACATTGCATAAGAAACAAGTATTATTTGTAATGCCTTAATTACTATTTGTAGTGCTTCTTGTTTTTCAAGGGAGGGAATAGTGTGGAGAATAGTACAGACTGTGTTTTCCCCTCTTCTCAGCATAAATAATATCCTTCCTTAGAATCATATTATGTACAATTTGAAAAAATTTTCATGGCTTGTCAAAAATCTATAAAATAGATAATACATTCAATATGTCAAAATCATTTTAATTTTTTTTTCTTTTGGTACTGGGAATCAAACTTGGGACCTTGTGCCTGCCAGGCTGGTGCTGTGCCACTGAGCTACATCCCTGACCCTTAATGTGTCTTGTTATTGTCATTTAAATAATGTTACTATTCCCTATAGTTTCTTAATTTCCAAATTAACATAGAGTGGCAGTCTGACAATATGACAGAAGGTAATTAACTATCTGTGGAATATTTAGTTATCTATTCAAAATGACAAACTTCACAGTGAGGAAATCTTTAAGATACTAAATTTAGGAGTAGTTCAAGGTTGTTAGAGGAAACCCCACAGAGCTGAAATAACATTCAAACTAAGTTTTTCTTAATTTTAAAGAAAATAAAAGTACTTTTAGTTACAATGTACATTCTGCTTAATTTCCCACAATAAAAGCACTATTATGGAAAAAAAAAAAAAAAAAAACCTTTTTTTTTTTTTTTTTTTTTTCCGTACTGGGGATGAAACTCTGGCTTGCCAGGCAGGTGCTTATGCCATTGAGCTAAATCCCTAGTCCCTAAAAGCATTATTCTGAAAACTGTTCTCTTGTGCCCCAAAATTTCTGGAGTTGGGCCCTCAAAACTGTGACTGATGTTCTTGGAAAAGTCAGGTATGACAAATAATCATATATACATACCATAATCCCTAAATAACATTCACTTCAACTAAGAATTTGTTGAAATGCAGATCTGCAAGCCCTACCTTCCATACAAATCACAATTTGCAGTTTAACACAATTTGCATTTTAATATATTTTCCAGAGATGCTTGAAATGCAGCCTCAAGATTGAGTAGCATTACTGCAAAATAACTATTTCAACTCAATTACTTAAAAGTCTCAATTTCTGAGTATATTTTCACTATTACTGAATGGACATGAAATTAGAAATGCTGATTCCCAATTTGGAAAAGTACTTTAAGAAACTTTAAGGTTTTGTGTTAAGACACAGAAGTACAATTACCTTAAAAATCACATTTCTATTACATAATCATATCAAATGCTGGAGGAATTAATATACAGTTTTTATGTACTCATTGGTGTTTCTTTTATGATTCAATTTATTTGGTTGCCTTGAGAATATGGTGCTGAATCTACCCTTGCTTTTCAGATCCCTGTTCCTTTTACAAATAAATCAAACAGAAACTGCAAGACAATCAAACTCAGTGAAAGACTGGCTAAAAATAAAGAAATGCTGAGACTCAATGAGAAATAAGATAAATGAAGTTTCTGTCACTCTTTTATGAACTAATCCTATTTCATCTGTTCCAACATGTTAAGTCTTTCATATATGATTACTCCAAAATCAGGAAATGTCCTACATCTGATATAATAAAAGAAAGCACTGTATCATTTATCATCAGACTTTAAGTTTCTGTTCTTTAAAACCACGTCCAGATATTTATCATGAATGGAAATAGTTCTCCATACTAGCACTGGAGGTACAAGTGTACAATGAACCAGGCCCCAAATAGGGCCAAACATAGGTAGTTTTAGGCTCTGTTCAGTCCAGACATTGTGACTGACCCTCTCCACCTGCAGTCATGCATCATAGACAGGTGCACTGATGTACCAAAACAAATATACTCCATAAGGTCCACATATGGACATTTTCCTGGTCAAAATTCATGCTTTGCAGAATTGACAACATAACACTGTTGTACATTCTTAAAGAAAAAACAAATATTCCCTTGATGATAAATACATTCTAAAATACTGTGAAATATAACAAGCAAAACAAAAATATAATATTTTTTGTTAAACAAATTCCTAAAACTACATTTAAAAGAAGAATAACAGAAGAAGGGACAAAAGAATAAGAAAAAGTGGGAAGAGGAGGAGTAGGAGAAAGAGAAGAAAAATATTTATACTAAAAGTAATGTCAGATATTAAGCTCTAGTCTTTGGAAATACAAAAACTTAAGATTTTTCAATAGTGCTTTATCACTATGAGTGTAGGTAATTTCCTTCACTTTTCTAAGAATTAGCTTCTTTATTTATAAAACAGGATAACTGTAGTGCCTATTTCTTGGGTTTTTATGAATCTGTAAAGCACATTTGATATCTGTAGCTGTTTCTCTCAAACTCATTGCTTACTGTCTCAAGCACTTTCTTAAGCATTTGAAATAAGTGTACTTAATGATATGATCTAACAATCATATCGTTATCCTCTGTATGAACATCATGTATCCCATCCATCCTTCCATTCATTCTATTTTCTTCATAAACAGGTAGAAAAGTGAGACACAGAGAATAAGATCAATTGCTTAAAGAGTACACAATTAAGAAAAAAGGTACAAATAAAATACTGTATCTTTAGCTTTAAGCCAGCTATTCTTTAACTGCTTTTTGTCAGGCTAGAGGTAATTTAAAAGCCTATTTATATTTGTCTTTTGAGCTAAAATGAGCAGCCCAAAGAGGGCACATTTTAGGAAAGCAAGTGAACCAATCATTGTTGGCAAAAAATGTTAAAATTTGCAATATATCTTATATGTAATTACTATAATCACCTGGTCCATTAAGGAAGTCTTTAATTTGTAGCGTTATAAGGGATGGTGGTATACCGCTCTTACTGTCTGTTTCTCCAGGCACTGTCTGTAGCCACACAGTGCTGTAATCAAGGCCTTCAGGCAGCATCTTCCCAGGATCTGAAGGGACAAAATTAAAATTAAAAACATAAGTTACATTATTAACACCTTGTTTTAGTGTATGAATTTTTTGCAGTACTTAATAATCGCATGCATTGTGGAGAATTGGTACATGTACACAACACATTTTAATTCTTCTTTTTCCCCTTTCCCTTCCCCCTCTTTTCTTGCCAGCATCAGATACATTTATTTATAAATTCTTATAAAGTTCAGTGTATCAATTTAGGGTTGACAAACAAACAAAAAATAGTTAAATAATTGCATAGAACCTTCACTGTTTCATTATTTGTGCACATACTGTATATGAGTTACTTGTATGGAAAAAGATAAACTGTCTGTATAAAAGAAGGTCACAAAACCCTTGTTTTCCAGTACTAGGCTAAAGAGAAAAAGACATTTTAAATCTCAACTCATATCATCTTTAAACAAAGGTAAAGTTTCTGCACTCTGAGCTACTGACTATTAACAGTTTAATAGATGGATTTTAAAAAATGACGTTGGAAACAAAGAAAAACCAGCAACTCTGTCAGCTTGAAAAGGGACACACATGTTCAAAGATGCAGTGCATTAGGACTACTTAGGGGTTATTTGATCTGTTTCAGAGTTTCACCAACATTACAATCACTTTTTACTACTAGGCTTTTGAAGTTACCTTCAGTAGCTTTCCCATAACCTTCTTTAATGATAAAACTCAATCTAGTTCCAATCTTGACTAAAACGTGAGTTTTTCTATTTTGACACTTTTCTGTTTAATGTTATATATTTTTTGACTTTTTCTGGTTAATATTGTATATTTTAAAGAAACTATATCTTGGCTACTGGTATTAGCAAAATGAATTTGCTTTTTAATTCTTGGAAATAGTTTTTTTTTAAATTCAAATAGCTCTTTAAATAAAAATGACTGCTGTGTCTTGGCATATAATAAGTAGACTTTAAAAATTTTTTTAAATATTCAGTTTTGTTTCATGACTGTTTTACTTTCTGTGTTTTAACCATCTCTGAATGTCAATTTTATAGGGATATTCTTGCCATGGAGCCCATCTATTCCATTTTCAGTCTATTTGAAATGTGTTATTAAAGGGATATTTATTTTAGGTTTTATTGATTGGATTGCTTTCAAGAATTGCATTTACATACAGTGTATTATATTCAACATATGGTTATATAGTATTACTGTCATATGTGAACTGGGCATATAAATTCTGCCTTGGAATTTGTATTTCTTGACCTTATCATGTGATCCTTATGAAATTTGGCACATAAGAACCTTTATATGATTTCAAAGAAAATACTAAAAGCAATTGATCATGACGTTAGATCTATGTGGTAAAGATCAAACACTAAACTAGTGCATTCTTCATTTTTTATATGATTGGTGAATTTAAAGCAGTGAAAATATGCATAGTAGACCTTCTACACTAGTCTGTCTTTTAAATACAATGGTTAGATCTGGAGAAAGCATTAGAGCAATCTGATGCTGGTGCATGCTATATTCAGTGTAGGAGATATATAAATGACTAAGACCTGAGTATTTATTTCTAGGATCTCATTATCTAAATATCAAAAATGTTTTTTATCAAATAAGTGGTACTTGTTAGATCTCCATGAGAAGACATAGTTTTTCATTTTTGAAAGAAAAAGTTATGCAACACAAAACAACAATAATTAATGAATAGAAATGAATTAAAATAATGAACTAATGAATTGTGTGTGTGTATGTGTGTGTGTGTGTGCATATTTGAGAGTGAGTCTCAATATGTCTTATGTACTGGTCTTAAATTCACTATGTAGCTCAGGCTGACCTTCCTGCTTCAGCCTCCTGAGTAGTGGGATTACAGGTATGAGCCATCACACCTGGCTAGATGATTATATTGATATAGAAATATTAACATAATGTATAAAAATGGCAAGTAAAATAGGATAAGTAAAATAAGTAATAGGAATTGCATATTCCACTTGTATGGAGTATGAAAAAACTGTTATGTTTATGGCATTTAAAAATACAATCCATTTATTATGCTTTTCTAGAGATAAGGATTCTAAGTAGCAGGGGAATGTGTAATATATATAAGTATGTGATCATATGAAATATCAATAATAGTAAGACTCCAAAAATAGAAAACGTAAGACTGACATATTGTATATAACCATATAAAACTTTGTCAAAGGATATCATGAATAAATAGTCAAATAACAAAAATGACAAAATTGCAACATATGTGACATTGACAGAAAAGATAACAATATAAGGAATTTACACAATGTGGATATCCATAGTAAAATTAGGGGACATTACAGTAAGAAATTAATAAAAGTATTAATAAGCAATACATGAAGAAAAGCAGATGACATATAAACGTTATTAAGTTTTAGCAAAAATAAACAAATATTTTTTGTTTTTTGGTATTGAGAATCTAACTCAATACCTCATGATTGCCAGGCAGGTGCTGTGCCTCCGAGCTATATCCTTGGCCCAACAAATATTTTAAGATAGATATTTTCATCTGTTAGCTCAAAAATTGATAATGCCTGAATTGGGGTTTATGATTAGATGCCTACTCTTATGCAATAGTAGGCCTTTATGGAGCATAATTTTATAACACATAATGGATTTTCAATTATTGATCATTTGATCCAACAAATTAACTTGTAGGGATTTAGTCTAATGTAAAAAAACAGGCAAGTATACATGGATGTATTTCCTTTTTGTATGCAGGTTGTTTTACAAATATATTCTGATGCTTTTTGCATGGACACTTTTTAAAAAAATCAATATGATAAAAATATATTAGTATTATTTCCCCTACTTATCTCTAGGTAATTACAGATATTCTTATCATTTCTTTTTTCAGACAGATTCACAATGGCCTTTAACATACAACATACCCTAGGCTGACTTCAAACTTGCAGTCCTCTACTTCAGCCTCCTGGAGTACTGCGATTATAGGTTAGTGCCACCGTACCCAGGCCTAGTATTTCATAGATTCTGAAGCACTATAAAGTCTCATTTTAACTTTTAGCTTTTTAATCTTTATGGAGAGTACTGCTTTATGAAAAACAAGAAAAATCTGTTCAGTTTCACTCTTTAGAATATAAAAATTAAAATTAAAATGAGAAAGAAAAGTTTTATTCATTCAATTAGATAAAAGGCTATAAATATCTTATGGAGAGGTGAAGAGAAGTGGATCCTTTCATGCATCATGGATACGAGTGTATGCATGCAGTACAGTATTTTTTCAGGGTTGAAGTGACTGCCAAAATTCTATATGTCCATGGCCTTCAAATCAGAAAAGTCATTTGCAAAATCTGTCTTAAAGAACTACTAAAGAATACACAGATTAATGTGCAGAGAAGTGAATTGCACTATCATTTAAATATTAAAAATCTGGCAAATATAAAATTAAACATCTATAGAGAAATGGTAAAATAAATAATGGCTAAACTATGAATATTACATAGAATACTATGCTGCTGATAGACTAGAGTGAATCTCACGCACTAATACAGATTTTCAGAGGGTATTGCTTAGGGAATAAAACACAACTAGCTTTAATAAATACTAATCTAAGAACCCATCTTTATACATACATACACAAATACATACATAAATATCCAATTTATTTTTAAGCATTGTAGGATGACCACCTTTGGAATGGTCCTAAACATAAGAAAATACATGGACTTATCAGCAGTGAAAAAAAAAATAGGACTCTACCAAGCATTTACAAAAATTAAGGAGGAAAGCAAATAGTGTTTCAATAGATATTTAATGTCTTTCCTTCATCAAGGTAAACACTAGGTGCTACAAATTCTGATAATGTGTCAGGGAGGACTTTGTGTCTTTTTTAATGGTAGAAGTTACAGGACCTGGGCTTCTGGCACGCTGGCTCAAATACTGTCCTGAGGCAATTATGGAAATAGAGGAGTTACCATGAGAGAAATGAATCAACTGCAATAGTAGGTAGCAGAATCGGAATTAAAAATTAAAACAACCATAAGTCTATAAAATCTCTCTGGAGAATTCAAAATTTTGATGACTTTTCCCCAGCAGAATATTAGAACAAATGATTTTAAATATATATCTAACTTTAGAGGATTGATAAAACAAAATAACCAAAAATTTAAACATCCAAAAAACATAGGTTTATGATAGGTGACTATTCAATGTATGATAGAACTGGTATCTTCTCTTCCAGTTTTGGCTAAAATATCTACCTCATGTATGTCTGCAGTCATGATGATTTGCTTAAGGAACAATAGCAGAAAGGAAAATCCGAATGCCAGAGAAATGGCTCAAGTTCCAAAGGTACCATTTAGTCTCTTACACTTAAGAGCTAGATACTAAGGAGCATGATTTATAGATTTCCTGTATTATATTCATTCTAACTTCCCTTAATTACACCAACAGGACTAGAAAATGAAGTATATTCACATTCACTAGGTTCCATATACTTGGGAAAGGACCAGATAAATTCAGTTTAAAAGGGCTTATAGAGCAACAAATAGAATTGTTTCGTAATGGAAGATCATTCAGACTTCTTCATACCCAGTAAACACTTATTTATTAAAGTACAGGAAACTCTCTTAATAGAATAAACTACCGATGTTGATGAGTACATTTATACTGTTGTCCTTAAAAAACAGGACAAAGTTGTATCTTATGAGGTAGGGAAATAGGTCAGAATAAATGACAAACAGCTCATAGCTATAAAGCTTTTTACAAAATGAGTCATAACTCACTTCAAAAAGACACTGTTACGGACAAAGTTGCAGTATTTGTTTTTCTTTTGGGCTGACCTGGCCTCCAAAAGAAAATACAATTTCACCACAGCATGTCACAAAGAATATCTAAAGAAAAAATATACCAAAGCCTTAACTAGATTAATCAAGATACTGACTTTCAAAAAATTTGATTCAGATTCTATTCTTTGTTATGATTAACTTGCTCTTTTTCAGAAAAGCCTTATTTTTACTACTTTCTTGGAAGAGTTCTCACTGACTGTGACGTGTGCTCTTTCAGAATGCTAACTGTATTTTGTTTTTTCTATATGAAACAGACAATCATGGAATAAAGTATATTTTTTCCTTGCCATCTGGAAGGAAACATAATACAACGCAGTCAACTCTAAAGAAAAAAATATATATTTCATAACAAAGTTAAGTTTTTCACTAAGGTAGTAAAGAAAATTATTTTTTCCATCGATTATAGTGATAGCTTTCTCATTTTAAGACTGATGCAACACTAAATATACAATGAAGTCCAATTACTTTTACATTGGATACTTCTCAATATGCTACATGTTACTGAGACATATTTTTTTTTCTTCTTTTGTCTTTTTGAGACAGAGTCTCACTATGCAGTTTAGGCTGGCTTGAGCTTACTTTGTAGTCCAGGATAGTCTTGAACTTGCAACAATTCTCCTGGCTCAGCCTCCCAAGGGCTGGGATTATAGGCATGTGCCACAAGGCCTACCTGAGACAAAACTTTTAATGCTTTTTACACTATGAAAAAATAATCTTAAATTAAAAAAAAAAAACTTCCATAAAAGTCTGTTCACTTCAAAGTTAAGTACCTAGACTGAGACTCCTAGCTGACATCATTCTCTTCATATTGCTTCTCCCCTCTCATCCCCTATGGTACCTGGAATCCAACTCATGACCTTGCCCTTGCCAGTCAGGCACGGTGCTGCTGAGCTATATCCCCAGCTCCCTCTCTTTTTAGTGGTTACTTGCATCAATCATAGGCTTACACTATACTACAGAATATGTGCCTCCTTCTGCCTGCTCTTGACTTAGGAGTGCCTGGCAGAGGAAATGGTTAAGGAATGGTAAAAAGGAAAGGACATTCATTTCCCTTCAATTCCAGGCAAAGGTTTTTGTTTTGGGGGATGCTGGTAACTATAGTCACAACAATGTTGTTTTCCCTTAAATTAATTTCCTTACTGACACTTCTGTCTTTTATACTTCTGTGGACATGAGTACTAACCTAAATATGAAGCACTGCCAAAGAAACAAAACTTTTTTTCTTCTTCCTTTTCTCCTTCAAATAAAATGTATTTGGAAAAGAAACTAAACTTTTGAATAGAGGAAAGTTTTCATAAACCTGTGCTACTGAAAAAAGTCTATTTCAAATTTAAGGAATGAGTCCAGAAAAATAAACCATTGATTAACTAGGCTTTAGAGTACATAATTTTTCATTTTTTTCCTTTTTGTTTTTTAGTACTGAATATTGAACCCAAGGCTTTTGAACTGAGATACACCCCAAGACGTTTAAATTTTGAGACAGATTTTTGCCAACTCATTAATTTGTCTAGGCTGGGCTCAAACTTGCAATTCTCTTACCTCAATTTCCCAGAATATTCTGAGATTTAAGGAGTGATCCATCCCTTTATGTGTGTCTGTGTGTGTGTGTAAGAGAGAAAGAGCAAGAGCAAGAGAGAGAGACAGAGAGAGAGAGAGACAGACAGACAGACACACACAGAGAGACAGAGACAGAAAGACAGAGACAGAGACAGAGATGGACAGAGATGGAGACATTAGGTCTTGCTATGTTGCCCAGGCTGGTCTTAAATTCCTGGGCTTAAGGATTCCCCTATCTCAGCTTCCACTGAAGCTGGACCACAGGTGCAAGCCATTTTCTTCAGATTTAACCACATTTCTCCAGCAAGCAAGTACACTATCAAATCTGGGCATCAGCTTCTTGCTATATTAATCCGATCTTGTTTGCATCTGTAATCCTTAATAATTTCTTGTCCAATATTATCAATTTTTGAAAGGACACATGCTTAAATTCCCAATCATACCAATGCTAATGTTAGCATTATAGATGATATATGATTAAAATCACTGTTTTCCCAAAAAATTATTAACATAGATTCAAATTTCAGTGATATTTTTGCTCTGATGTCATACTTAATTGACTGGATTTTTTCCTTCTGATAGTAGCATATGATAAAAACATCATAAATTTCCCAGGAATGTAGTAAAACAAACGTTTGTGTGATGTAGCACTGGAAATAACCTCCAAATTTACTTCCTTTTCCATTCATCAGTTCCATTCATCAGAGCTACGTGATTTTTAAAAATGAAATAACATCCTGCATTTTAATTTATTTTTTCATGAAATGTTTAGTGAACAGTTATATGAGCTACAAGTATAATCTAGTCCACCATAACTAATGAAGCCAGGCCCAACTCACAGTCACAGAACCAAGGTGACATCTACATGCTGTTGGTCTGAGGAATACTGGGCTGTCATACTCATGAAAGAGCATTTAAATGATTTTTGGTGAATGCCTGAGGGCAGAACTTGAAGGTGATATAGCATCCTGTAAGAGGCCTGAGAAATAGTTACCAATCCAGGACTTCACTGAACAGACTTTTAATGTCACGAAGCTTTCACACATTTTGTTCTATAATAGTTTATAACATGGGCCAAAGTGTGTAATGATGTAGTCAGATCTTAGTATAAGTCCTGAACCCTTTAGGTAAATGTTTCCAAAATAAAAGTTGTGAAATATTATGTAAAATAATGTATGTAAACTGGTTTTATAGGGACTTGTCATGGTAAGAATTAAGCAACATTTTAGCCAAACTATAAACAAAGTGAATATGTATAGTTACTTTGTCAACTATCTACTTTTCCTGTTTTAAAACTGTTCTAAAATCTCCCATTTAAAATAAGAGAAATATAACAAAAGTGGTAAAAAAAAATTAAAAACTTTTGTCACCAGTAAAAATTATACCTGGTTTTAGTCTTAAAACTGGTCAGCCTTTTTATAATAATTACGGAGCCTTCAAACAATATTCAATGTATTCTACTTCCCTATTAGTATTCCAGCCACAGACCTGATAATTTCCTTCTACTTTGGTTCTAATGATTATCAAAGTTCCTTTCCTTTTTTTTTTTTTTGCCCTTTTCTTTTCTTTCCTCCCCTCCCCATCCCCACTTTCTCTCTGTCTCTGTCTCTTCATTTTTTTTCTTGGTGTGTGTAGTACTCAGGATTGAATTCAGGATCTCCACAACAAGCTACATTCCTAATCCTTTTGTTATTTTTTATTTTGGGACAGGGTCTTGCTAAATTGCTAGGCTTGCACAAGCTGAGCTAGAACTTAGGGATCCTGTTAACTTAGCCTCCCAAAGTGTAGGAATTTCAGGTGTGTGCCAACTCTCCCAGCTCAGAATCATGTCTCAGCTCCTTTCCTATCCCTTAGAGACCTGTTGAACCAAGGAATCAATGATCTTCAAGCCAAAGTATCCTGCTTTCCATTTTCTAACTAGAAGCTAAAAGCAGTTTAGGTATATAAACCTCTGCACAAATAGCCTGAATGAAATGAGATTTTGCAATACTTTACCAATAAACATGAAAAGTAGATCAGGATTTCAGTTTCACAGACCTTTTTTTCTTTCTAAAGGAAGACCAAGTAAAAGTCACAATTAGCCAGAGTAGGGTGGGAGAAAATACATAAACAGGAATCAGGGTAGCAGGAGAACACTTATGAGAGGCTTTGCTCTCCTACCCTTTCTTTTGTTTGGAGTTGTGATTTTTTTAAAAAAAATTTAAAACAAAAAAAGAATAAAAATGATGATGCAGAATTTCAAAACAAAATAAAAGGAGACCGCAATAGTTAATACATGGCAGGTGTGGTGGCTCATGCCTGTAATCCCAGCACCCCAGGAGCTGAGGCAGGAGGATTGCTGCAAAGTTCAAGGTCAACCTGATGTGCATAATAAAACTGTCTCAAAAAACAAATAAATAAACAAACACCTAACCCAAACCAACAAAATGATAAAACAATGGTTAACACATTGCATACTGTTATTTTCAAAGTAGCTGCTCAGATTACAAGATATAGGCATGAAAAGGATCAAACAATGAAAGCACAAACTGTTCTTTCTGACAAGCTAACACAGATTAGTAGTATAATTATCATATATGTTACATGATATATGTGACATACAATTATATATCATATACATATTACATAGAATATATAATTTATTATATATAGTGCATAAATATATAAATATATAATTTATTATAATTATATATTATATGTGTGTGTATATATATATATATATATATACACACGTTATATATATAAATCTTTTCCCTTCTTTCTTTTCTCTTTCCCCATCCCAGTTCTTTCCTTTTGAGCAGTTTCTTCCCCTTTTCTTTCACAGTATCTATTGTACATTTTGGATCTTACTCTTTCAGTGTTTTACACTACAGAGACAACATGATGCAGGGATGGTTCAATATACAAAAATCAATAAATATACTACACCATATCAACAGGGCCAAAGACAAAAATCACAAGATTATCTCAATAGATGCAGAAAACGTTTTTGATAAAGTTCAACACTCATGCATGATAAAAACCCTAGGGAAAATTGGAGTAGATGGTCTCTACCTCAATCTGATAAAAGCTATCTATGACAAACCAACAGCAAACATCATACTAAATGGACAAAATCTGAAAAGTTTCACTCTTAAATCCTAAACAACACAAGAATGCCCACTATCACCACGCCTATTAGAAACAGTTCTGGAAACATTAGCTAGAGCAATTAGGCAAAAGAAAAAATAAAAAGAATAAGGATAGGAGAAGAAATTAAATTATCATTATTTGCAGATGACATGAGACCCCCCCCCCCAAAACTCCACCAAAAGACTACTTAGAGTTAATAAGCAAATTCATCAGGGTAGCTGGAGATGTGGTTTAAGCTTAATCCTTTAATGTTCAGCCAAAACTCCAAGGGTGTTACTTATAGAACTCATAGAAAATTTGAAGGAAAACATTTTGGAGGACCCACCACACTAAATCTATTTGCCTCTATCTATGCTGTTGGAACTTCCAAGGGAACTCAGTCAGAACCTCAACTGTATTTGGTTTTGACTATATCAATGACTCAAAGTACAATTCCTACCATGAAAGGTCACCATTAAGACAATCACCTCCTGGGCACTGGACATGTAGAAGGCAAGGCTCTAAGGTTTTTAATTTTCATTTATTTTTACTTTTTATCATTGGTGTATACCTGCAATTTATTTACTTTCATTTTTATCATTTATTGTATTTTTATCATTAGTGTATCTTATAGTATAATAGCTATATTAATTTTGGGGAATTGGTACATGTATATAGCATATCCTGATTATTCTTCTTTTATTACTTCTTTTATGACTCAGCTTAAATGGTTACATTCATTTTTTTTTAAAGTGGCCACTGAAGCAAATGTACTTGATGAAGCCTCCGTAATACCTCAAAATTAAATTGTGAAGGAATATAGATCTATGAAATACCACATTAATTCAATGTCAGGAAAGGAAAATCAATGAAGAAACCAACTCAACTGCTTTCAATGCAGGGTAAATGGCAATAACTCTTTGCGGACCATTCTACCTGGCCTCCATAAGCATTTTTTCCCTGTGCTCTGAAATTCTGCATCTACTCTGCTCCTCCTAAGATATGATGGAAAGGACAAGTGGAGATTTCCTGTCTTGAAATCCCAGATCTGCAGCCTAGAGGAATAGGAAAAGGAAAGGATTAAAGTGTTACTGGGATGTTTGGCTGTCACTGTTCACTGGTCTTACTTTTAGGAACAAGTCTACATCTTTTTGGAAGGAAATATGTTTTTTCTACTTAATAGTGTTAACCAGTGGTTAACGAATGAAATATTGATACAATAAATTCCTTTTGGTTTATTTTCTGTCCTGTTTTACGATTTTCTTGATGTTTTCACTTGGTTGTTTTCATGTTAAATTCTACCGTGGGCTTCAAATATTTTACAGGATAACGTGATTAAAACTCAGTGCAAGTTAAAATAGTAACTGTAAAAAAATATAGTGGAATATCCAAAGATGAACTTAATTCCAACTGTAGCCCTCTTCTTTGCTCTACACAAAGTCTGAGTTCTGTAACATTAAAATCAATTTAGTGTCTTTAAATGAATTCTTCATTCTTCATTTTTAGATGCTGATGAAAAAAAAAAACAGGTATCCCAACACTCATGAAACAAATCATGTCCAAAAGTGAGGGTTTATTAAGTTCTCCTTTTTAGTGCTACTAAGAACAGAAATTTGAACTTACAGTTGAATAATGCTGTATATTTCCAAAGAATTTCATAAATATCTCATCTGAAGCTCAGATTAATTACCCAGACCAAATATTATTTTATCCATTTTAGAGATAAAGAAATTAAGGCACCAAGAAATGGGAGTTATCTGTATCAA
Organism: Hydrochoerus hydrochaeris; assembly: GCA_004027455.1. NCBI lineage: Eukaryota > Metazoa > Chordata > Mammalia > Rodentia > Hydrochaeridae > Hydrochoerus > Hydrochoerus hydrochaeris. The sequence continues at coordinate 142,480 of PVLA01001075.1, forward strand.
AGAGCTTTGGCAACAGAATCAAAACTAAAAATCAAGTTTTTTTGACTTCCTTTCTTTAATATAACACCATTTTTCCCCTGGCTTCTCCAGGGTGGCTGCACTGGGTCATTTTTTTATTTAACCTTCTCATTACCCTTCTCCCTGAGTGATGCACTACAGTGCTTCTTATTTAAGAGACTGACTTACTTGCTGATGCCTGTCAAAGTAAAGAATTTTGTTTCAAATTATTGGACAGCAAGAATGTTCCCAGCAGCTAAATTTTCAGATGAATGTTCAAGTTGTGATCATTGTGACATGAAAGTCACAGGTTAATTCTAAGCCTTTCCAGGGACATTAACAAAAGCTTTAATTCTAAAGAGACATGTAACTCAACTCTCTCCTTAAAGTCAAAAATAACTAAATGAAATCAAGATATGATTTATGAGGTGTAAGAAGCTAGTTTATGATTTTTTCAACTGTTGGTTTACTCAAATATCCTTGGTACATTTTTTGCAGACCTATTCATACAAGGGTAAAACAGTTGATTATGGCAGCTAAAAATTTTTAAACTATGCAACAGTTATAATTATACTTCAATTATGTGAATATTTTCCTTTGACCAGTTACAACCACTATTTTATAATACATTTAAAGGTGGTGACAAAAGCAATTAATAATATTTTCATTCACTAAGATTTATGCCCCACATTTAGCTAAGAATTTCTTCCTCAGGAGGTTGTTAGCAGTACTATCCTGTATTATGGATAAGGAGACTGAGGCTTAGTGAGATAAATTAACTTGTCCAAGGTCAACTAGCTGTGAACAACATAATGAGGATGAAAACTCAGACTTCATCATCTCCAAATCTAGAGCTCTCTTTGGACTCTAGTCCATATTTTTTTCTTAAGTGGACCTTAGGTCCTATCTGTCACATTACAAAAGTTTAAAAATGCAGAAATGAACTATACAACAAATATTACATCTACAGTGTATTGTCTGACATAGTGTGTTATTACCTGCATTTTTGGTGTGATACGTTCTAATAATCTTTAACCTCTGTATTTTAGTCTAGTTGATGTTTGAAAGTTACAATCAGCTAAAGAAGTTGTAAATGGATGAAGAAATTATTTGCAACTGATTTCTTTGTTAGATGCTATCACATACTAATGGGTAATAAGATACTAGGCTGGCTATATGCTAAGGAAGTGTGGCTAAGCTTCTCCAGGGTGGCTGCACTCCTTCAGACCTGACCAGATGGCACAGTCATTTCTTCAAAAAACAAACAAAAAAGCCCTAAACAAATAAGAAAAATGACATTTTGAGGCTGCCTTTGGCTGCATAGTCAAGTCATGAGGCAATTTCAAATCTGGTGTTCATCACCCTAAACAAAACAAATACCACTTTTTAAATATTTATAAACACAACTAATACAACTATGTTAAAAACAACTATATACATCTTTATTTAAATGAGAACTGCCAATAATACAGCTGCTATATATAAAAGTGCTGGCAGAAGATCTTAGTTCTCTTAGAGGTTTCTGCAGGTGGAAAGGGCATAGAAAAGACCATTGCCTTATTATTTTACTATTTTAAAAACCTATTAACTTACAGATGTATTATCTGTTTGGATGAGATGGAAAATCATTTGAGGTAGAGCATTATTAATAACTAAAAGAGAAATTCAGGCTGATAATTTAGTGTTTAAATAATCTGGCAGTTTCAAATTAAGGAAGTAAAATATAGTGCTATATGTACTTATGGTTAGCATAAAATTAAATCATTAAATTATTCAGATTGAGGATTACACTTTAATAATAATTAAAAGAATAAGTAATTTTTATTTTATTTCATTTTAGCTTCCTAAACAGATGCAGTTAGATTTCACTTGTCATCTATGCTGGGTAGAAGCTCAAAGAATTTAAGAGATGTGTATCTATATCCACATCTACATTTATATCTATACAATTCACATGTGCTGAGGAGGGCATATAGACAAGAAGGACAATTTCACAGCACTTCCTCTTTTACACTGATTTTTATAAGGTACGAAAGAAAGCCCTTAGGAACACACAGAGAGAATGTCACTGCCGCCCTTGGAGTATTTGGGCATGTTCTCTGCTTCATAGTGACAAGGACAGAATCAAGTTAATGCTGACAACTCCTGGGGAGCAGTAATTATTCATTATAAGATATCTAATTGACCTATGCTCACAGATGTAAATGTATAAAAGTATCAGTTTTGGTAGAAATCTTGTATTAAGTTTCTCAGAAAACCAGGTCCTGGCAAATGAACTAGAAGACATTACTTTAAATTTATAGAATGTCTGCTGTCACCAATAATGGAAAAAGCTCTCTGCAGCCTAATTCTCTGGCTCCTTACAATAATAAAACACCCTACAAATATTACAAAAACCAAATCTCACTGTACTCTGAAAAGTAAATAAGAATACAAATTGGGAAGAAGAGTCACATTTGTGGATATGACCCATATGGTAAAGAGTACCCCAGTTTGTTTTGGTGTTTTCTCCTTTCCCTCGCAATTCTAACTTGACAGCCCTAAGCAGAGGTGCAGAATGACAACAAGGAGAAAGCCAAAATACCAATAGAAATTCACCCTGAGAACTAACCCTATTGCTTTAAGACTGTGGAGGAAACACTGTTGTTTTTCCTTTATTGTCTTTTTTTCTGGCCCCCCCATCCGTTTCTGGCTTTTCCCTGAGAGTTGGGTATGTGTATGTGTACAAGTGTGTGACAGCTGTTCTATGGTGGAAGTGACACATGCCATGAAGACTTTAAGTGGCTATTGCAACTGTATTTCATGAGATAAATATATACATACTTGAAGCAAATAAAAATGAAGAAGTTTTCAACACAAACTATAAAAAAACAAGAAATTTTAGAACTGAAAAATTCAATAGAAATTATCCAATCTGAAGAACAAGGGTGAAAAGAGAAAAAAAATGAGAAAGTCTCAGAGATCTCTATGACAGCATAAAATTTAGCACTGGAATCCCAGATGGAACAAACAAAGAGAATGGTATAAAAAATATCTGATGAAATAATGGCCCAAAGTATCCAAATTTAGTAAAAACAAAAATACAAATTTACAGAATCCAAAAGTTCAGAGAATACTAAACAGGATAAATTTAAAGAAACTTAGCAGAGATATGTCAGTAACAACCTAAATAAAACCAAAGGAAAAAAAGTCTTTAGTAATTATAGATGAATTACACACAGACACACACACACACCACAGTAGAATAAACACAGATTTCTCAACGGCAAATCGAAGAGCACCTCTAAAGCTTATATCCCGCAAAAATATCCTTTAGGAATGAAACAAGGAAACAATGCCATTCTCAGATCAAGGAAATCTACAAAGCATGGCTAGCAGTCCTGTTCCTAAAAGAAATTCAAAAGAGAGTTCTTAATGCTGAAGGAAAATGTATCCATGGGAAACAAGATCTTCAGCAATGAAAGAATAGTGGACATGGCAAATATCTGGGAATATAATAGACTAGTGTTTGCTCTTCAGTTTTTAGAAATAGATAGGATTACTTAAGCAAAGATTAAAACAAAATATGCCATATATTAGCTGACAAAACATGTTTATGTAAATGTAGAAGACTTGAAATATCCCATGCATACTATCTGACCATAGTGAAATGAAACTGGAAATCAAGGACAAATCACAAACTTCCACATTAACACATGGAAATTAAACAATGCCCTTCTGAATAACCAATAGGTCACAGAGAAAATTAAAGATGAAATTAAACAATATATATAATTAAATGATAATGCCGTCACAACATACTAAAACTTATGGAACACAGTGAAAGTAGTCCTGCAAGGGAAATTTATAGTAATGAACTCACACATTGGGAAAAAGAACAAGCTCAAACAACCTAATGTTGAGCCTCAGATTTCTAGAAAAATGAGAATAAATCAAACATAAAGCTCATACATGGAGGAAGTACAAAAATAAGAGCAGAAATTAATACAATAAAGACTAAGAAAACACAGAGAATGAATCAATCGAGAAGTTAGTTTTTTGAAAGAATAAATAAAATTGATAAATCATTAGCCAACCTCATCAAAAAGAGGAAAAATATAAATTCAAGCAATTAGGAATGAAAAGGGGGAAATCACAACAGATCCCACAGAAATCCAGGAAATCATCAATACCTACTATGAGAACCTATATTCTAATAATTTGGAAAACATAGAAGAAATGGACAGATTCCTAGATATAATAGCTATAACTAAATCATTAAGTTATAAAAATTCTAAAACCTGATATTAGCCATTGAAATTGAAAATGTAATTAAAACTGTACTAAAGAAAAGGCCACACCTTGACAGATTCACTGTGGAATTCTACAAGAAATTTACCTAAATACTAATTAATTTCACCAATGCTGAAACTCTTTAAAGAAACTGAAGAGGAAGCAGTACTTTTAAAATCACGCCTTGAAGTATTACCCTGATTCCAAAACCAGAGAAGAATGCAATCAAAAAAGAAAACTACAGACCAATCTCTGTAGTGAACATTGATGCAAAAAACCTTAATAAGATACTAGTAAACAGAATACAGCAAATATCAAGAAGAGTATACACTATAACCAAACAGGATTCATCCTAGGGATGCAGAGATGGTTCAACATACTTAAATCAATAAATGCAATACACCATGTTAACAAAACCAAAGAAAAACAATCACATGATCATCTCGCTAGATGCAGAAAAACCATATGCCAAAGACCAGCACCATTGATGATAAAAACCTACAGAAAACTGGAATAGACTAAGCTCAATCTAATAAAAGCCGTCTATGACAAACCAGCAGCTAACATCATATTAAATGGTTAAAAACTTAAAGCATTCACTCTAAAATCAGAAAAAAGACAATCCTTATCAACACTCCTATTCAATACAGTTCTGGAAACATTAGTCAGAGAAAAAAAAATAAAAGCAATAAGTACAGGAAAGGAAGAAGTTAAATTATCATTATTTGCAAATGATGTGATACTCTACATAGAGGACCCCAAAAACTCCACCAGAAAACTTCTAGATTTAATATTCAAATTCAGTAGAGTAGTGTAGCAGGATACAAAGTCAACATTCAAAAATCAATAGAATTCCTGTACACAAACAACAGAGAGAGAGAGAGAGAGAGAGAGAGAGAGAGAGAGAGAGAGATAGATAGATTAGGGAAAGCACACCCTTCACAATAGCATCTACAAAAATGAAATGTTTAGGAATCAATATATCAAAGGATATAAAAGACCTGTACAGTGAAAATTACAGTATCCTAAAAAAAACGAGGTTGAAAAGGATGTCAGAAAATGGAAAGATATCTGTTGCTCATGGATAGGAAGAACAAACATAAAGAAAGTGGTCACACTCTTGAAATTGTTATACAGATTTAATGCAATCCTGATGAAAATACCATTAATATACCTCACAGAACTTGAGAAAACATTCCTAAAATTCATTTGGAACCAAAAGAGACCTAGAATAGCAAAAGCAATTCTAGGCAACAAAGGCAAGACAGGCCATCACAATCCCAGACCTAAAATTATATTATAAAGCCACCTGTCCTTCAGACAAAAGATTGATATCTAGACCATATAAAGAACTGAAACAAATTGGACCCCCAAATTCAAACACTCAATCCAAAAATGGGCATATGAGATGTATACATACTTCTCAGATGAAGAATCAGAAATTGCAATACATGAAAAACTGTTCAGCATGAGATGCCAGCCCCTTCTGGAACACCGGCTGGGAGATAAGAGTCAAGATTTTCCCCTCCTCACCCTGTAGGTGACCAGCTGATCCTGAGAAACACAGGCTGAGATGATAGCTATTGAAGTAAAATACAACTTAATGTTTGTAAGTGTTTCATTGACTTTGCAGGCCTAAACCCAGTAGTCTGATCATCTATTTAGAGGATAACAATACGCAACACAGCACCTAAGGCAGATCTCCTTCTGAAGGTAGTGGCCATTGTTGATTCCCTATTATCTTGTTTTGAAGTCCTGTATTGTTTTCATTGTTTCGTTTTGTTTGGTTTTATTCTGTTTTGTCTTGTTTGATTTTATTTTATCTGATGACATGGGCAGCTATTTCAAACGTAACAAGATATATTATGGTAGCCATATTGGATTTAATATTATCATGTTTTGAAGTTTTGTATTATTTATTTGTTTTTATTGGTTCTATTCTGCTCTGTTTTGTTTGATTTTACTATGTCTGATGGTATGGGCAGCATTATGGTAACCATTGTTGATTTCCTGTTATCTTGTTTTGAAATCCTGTATCATACTGTTTTGTTTTGATTGGCTTTGTTCAGTTTAATATTACTTGCTTTTATTCTCTTAAAAAGAAAAAATTCTTAAAATAACAAAAAAATCTCCAGCATCATTGGTTATTCAAGAGACACAAATTAAAACACTGAGATTCCATGTTCCCCAGAAAGAATGGCTATCATCAAATAAATGAGCAATAACAAATCATGATAGGGCTGAGAAGAAAAATGAACTCTTTCCACTCTTAGTGGGAGTGTATATTGGTGCAACTGCTGTGGATATCAGAGTGGTGGTTGCTCCAAAAACTAGGATTTAGAGGTCCCTTCTGACCCAGCTATTCCCCTTTTGGGCATCTTCACTGAAGAATTAAAAACATCATATCACAGCATATTCTGTGCATCCATGTTTATGGCAGCACAATTTGTAAGAGCTAAATCTTGGAAACAATCCAAATTCCCATCAACTGAGGAATGCATAAAAAAGAGATGGTTTTTGTATATAATAGAGTACTACTCAGCCATAAAGAAAGATAAACTGGGGACATTTTTTAGTAAGTGGATGAAACTTGGGACCAAACTGGTAAGTGAAATAAATAAGACCTGTATGTGTAAACATCATATTGTCTCACTGGTGAGAGAAACTGAGCAAGTAAATAAGATACAAAATGTATAACGGATACTGTGAATTGGAAAAAACTATTCAAAAGAAAGACAAACAGTGATAGGGGAAAGGGGCAAGGAAGGAAAGGAAAAAGAAAAAAAATTATATACTCAAGATTATTAAGATAGTTATACAGCTAGTTTCTCTTAATTCATTGAAAAGGAAGATTTGTGCTAATATTGTTAGGACAAGATATCATGCCTGTATCTTGTACTCTGAACAACTACAATGAAGACAACAACATGCGATGTATTAATTATTATAACTCTCCTACTAACCTATTTTAAAACTGTTTTGTTATTATTTTAATTTTTTTCTCTTTAAAATAAAAAAGAATCCATTTTTAAGGTAATAAATCAATCATATAAGACAGGAGGGAAACTCATTTTGAAAACCACATTGATTAATTGATGGAATCACCTTGTGATATTATACCATATTCCAAGAATGCTCAAAAGGAATTTTAGTATTTGTTTTCAGTCTTAATAATGATCTCCATAATATGTCTAGTAAATTAAAATATTTATAATTTAATGTCAAAATATTTCCATTTTTCTAAAATCAACCAGAGCCATGCCTTAGCAATAAATAACATTGATGATCAAGAGGCTTTTATCATTTTTAGGTCCCTAATGAATTCTAGAATCAAAATTTCTGAGATGATCAGGTCTCTTCTGCATAGATTTTTCTGTAACATTCTTGAAAATTAATGAATAACATGAATTAATCATTTATTAATGAGTTAAATAAAATCTTTTGATATATGTTCATTTTGTATTTATATAATAACTCTGATATTTACTTTTTTGGGAAATTTTTCCTGTGAACATGATACGCTTTTTTGAAGAATAAAATAAACTGCTTTGTTTACTCTTTATTTCATATGACTTTCATATAAAGAAACCTGAGCACATGTAATAATGGTTTATAACTTGTACAAAAATCAGTAAACACAAGCAATATTGCACTAATATTTTTTGCAGTCAAGTATTTTTGTGTTAATAATATACAAAAACAAAAACCAAGAAATGAAAACTATTTCCTGTCAACCTCAGGAAAGTTTGAAACGTTGAAATGATCTGATCACTGAGATGCAGATATATGCTAAAATTGCTACTGCCTGATACCTAATATAAAATGAGTGACTGTGATAACTAAAGAGGAAGTATGAATGTTGTAGAAAGGTACAACAACATTTGTTCTCTCATTCTAACTTATAGTGGCTTTAAATTTCCCTTAATCTCTTAAAAGGTTAGCTTCATCGTGACACCCTTTTTGTCTCTTCATTTAAAAGGCACTAATGAATGCTTAACTTTAGAAATCAGAAACAGAGCTAGCTGCCCTCCACCTTACTGCCCCTCCCTTCCCACGAATGTTAATTTCCTAGCAGTGCATATTTTTCTTTCTTTTTGGTACTGGGGATCGAACTTACAACCTCGAGCTTGCCAGGCAGGCACTTATGCCACTAAGCTAAATCCTCAGCCCCTTTTTTTTCTTTTAAGATTACTATCTCAGTACTTCCAAAGACTATTAGACATGAAACAGAGATTTCATGGAGGATAAAAAAGTACTACATAAAGTCTTTTTGGATAACCTACTTGGTAGTGAGAATGTAACATTCCATTTAAGGGAACCAATTTAAAATAAAATTTTCCAGATCAGTTCTTGAAAAATAATTTTATTAACATTTAATAAAGTCTGTCTATTTAAAATAGTGAAGAGACTAGTTAGTGTTTCTTGTAGTGTTAAAGGAAATTTGCATCATCAAAACAAGTCAATAATAAATTTTAGCCTGTTATAGTAGTGGCTTACTCCTTGAAGCCTAACAGTACAGTGAAGATATTTTGGAAAGATGAATTTTAAATTATGGAATGACAAAACTTTTGAACTGGAAAGGTATTTATTGATATCTTTTATAATCATTGCATTTTACAGATAAGCAAACAGAAATCTAAAGAGGTGAAGTGCCTGGTTAAGACCACTCTGCCAATTAATGGCAGGCTCAGTAACAAAAATCCAGCTTTTCTGTTTCTTAATTTAGTAATGTTTTTACTATTTAACAGTAACAGCCAAAGCAAAATATATTTATGAGGGTCATCTAGTTACTAGGATCAATGGTAAGCATTTTACAACTACTCATAAATTATCTGTCATTTTCACAATTACTAGATAGATATACAACTTGTGACAGAATTTGAACCTAGGTTTCTCACACTGCCAAATACAGTTGTACTGTGTAATCACATCATGGACATGTTTAACTAATATAATTTTGCAGGTAATATTAAAGGAGGGAACCACTTGCACGGTTGAGAATGGGACAATAGAGCCTGAGAGAATTGCAGATCCACATCATGTTTTCCACTCCAGGATTTTGATGTGTGAATCCAGATGCAGTTCAAAAAGCTTGGTTTTGAAAACAGTTCTATTCTTTATTAGGTCTGTGACCTTGGGCAATTAATTTCTCTAAGGTTTAATTTTCTAATCTGTAATATGAAACATAATGATCCCTGTAGAATTTTATTAGGGTGAAGTGAAATAATGCATTTAGAGCAGTAGTTAACACAATAAATGTTGATTACATTTTTTGAGCTATTGTAAACTACTTGTTTGTCATTTTGATAAATTTCACAAGATCACCAAATTCATTTTTAAGAAACATAACAATGTACTTTGTCACAACCAAGTCTCATTGTATTTGGATTATGTCACATCCAAGCAGATGTCTGTCAATGGCATCCACAAGAATATTAATGTCCTGAAAAGGTAAAATATTTTCCTCCTACATGTGCACCTCATATAAAACTGGCCCATTATCTCTACTTCATCTGCTGAAAATGGGTTTTATATTTATATAAAAGAATTTGTCTTCTAGCAAGAGGTACTTTATTATTTTAATTTAGGAAGAGACTATAAATCAAAAGAACATCTTTGGAGTGAACCTTTATAACTTTGCTGAATTCGAACTGAGATGAAAATGTATAAACATGACAGGAGTATATTAATAAAATGGACTAAAACCTAACTCTATAATTTTGAAACATGGAATAAAAACCCATTGATTGTTTTCTTCTATTACTGACTTACCTCAGTGCAACAATTAGTTTCAAATCTGAGAATATGTAGAACCTTTAGGTTGGACTTGAAAGTTGGGCAAAATGAGATTTCTATTATCTCTGCACATCTACACACACAGTTTGGGGAAGACATCATAACTGATAATTGATCAGCTTCCTTTCCTTTCCTACTGTCCTCTGGCTTTCCCAGCATCTCTTAAGAGGGGCCACTGACCTGATTTTAGGTCAATGAGCTAAAGGAGGAGCAGGGAATTAAGATTTACTCTCCTTATCCTATACCTCATTTAGGCCAATTCTAAGCATACCCTCAAACAGTTATCTGATATGCAGACATAAATCTTTGAATTATATAATGTGTTCTACACCCCAGCGCTGTCCAATCTCCAGTGCTCTTGCAGTATGTATTATGTTATAGGCATTTAGTAAATGAGAATATGTTTGAAGAATAGGGCACTGGTTGCTAGTAAACAGTTTTTTATTATTAATACATGCTAGTAGTACATAATGTTTATGTTCCTTGTGTTTAGTTGCTACATGTATATAACATATCTTAATTCCTTTTTTCATTCCCTTTTGCTCCCCATTTCCCCTGCACCTATCTCTTGATCTGCTTCCTTTCCTTTTTCCAGTTTATACATGTTTGTAGTACATTCTCTATGTGGAGTTGTTTACATTCTCTATGTGGAGTTGGTACATATACTTGTTTAAGAGATAGATGTTAAAGAGAGCTGACTGACAACACTTGTTAATATTTGTGGTATACAAACATTAGCTAATATTGCTAATTTAAGTTAGCTCTGATTGGGCCACAGGCTCACAAAGATCCTGAAAGTCTAAGAATCTGTTCATTTGCATTAGGATGAGCCAGCCAGCTTTCAGCATGCCACTGAAAACAGGACTAACAAATAGTAGAGGATAACCTTAGGATATTCCACCTTAGCAATTGGACAGTTATTCTTTTCTAAAGTAGGTGACTTCCATGAAATGTTGGCAAGAGCTTAGACTTCCCTTGATTTTACCTCTTTGGGCTGCATCTTGATTCCTACGTTTGTTATGTATAAAATGGTTCTCCTTAATGTCAAGAACAAACCAACCCAACTTCCAGTTAAGACCAACTCTCCAAATGCCCCACTGCTGGTTTCCATCTGCTAGACAGGATCACCTTCTAGCAATAATATGCCCAAAGTACTCCTGTGTTTGCCAGGGTCCTCTTCAAATATTCAGTATTAGGGTGACCCAGCTATCATTTCAAGTCTTTGCTGCAAATCTCCAATTCTACATTAACTCAGGAGAAAGGACTCTTATTATATGTTTCTTGATCCATTTTCCATTGGATCTTGTTTCTTAACAGCTTGTACATCTGAAATCCGAGCATCTGTTTATCTTTCTCATTTAAGAAGCTTTCAAGGTTTCATTTTATAATACAGAAAATCCTCTTGTAAAGAAGATATGAATGGGGTGTAAGAAGAGCCTATTAGCCAATGCCATTAATAAAGGTTAAAAATCTTTAAATCATCTCATTTTATTAATAAATTTTCTTGATTACATTTTATGCTCTTATGGCAAGATGAATAGATCAGAAGAATACCAAAGCTATATAGTTTATATGCTAAGGTTTTTTTTTTTTAATCTAAAGAGCTACATTCACATGGAAAACATACCTATGGGTCATTAATATGACAAAAAGGTATGCTTCTCAAACACTGGAAATTGTTAAGCATCTTTGTTGCCAAAAGAGTCCTTGTTTCACTCAGTTAAACCTCTATGAATTTCAAACATTTACTTAAACATGATTCAGCTGTGGGACATGAACTTTACATATTCTGCAGAGAAAAGACCACTTGTCTGGCCTGCCAGCTGTTTTTTGTTTGATCAATCTTGAAGCTATGAGAATAAAACATTTAATACAGTAGTAATTACTAGCACTCCAGTAAATTTGAAGGCTCTTACCTGTACATTTGTAATCAGAGGCTACTCCTTTAAGCACAGCATCAAAAATGGATATTTCTACTCGCTGCTTTCTGTGGTGACAACTCAGAAGCAAGGAAGGCTGGGACACAATGAAATACAGAAATGGTTCTAGCTGCAAGTCACCTGTTCCTCTTCGACCAGGCTGCCGAACAATAGTAATGCCAAGTGCTTGTCTTGCAGATGACCTCGTGGATGCATGAAGATTTTCAAGGGAAAGAACCCCTATTTTTCTCTCTGATGTTAAAGATGTGTCACTGGTTAAGAGATTTTCAGCTGTCATTGTAGAAATACATGACTGACTGGGTTTAGCAACACATGAATCAACTTCTGGGAGATTTAATGAACTCTTGCCTGTTTTTTCATTTTCTTTCAGTACTTGTGATTTCAATTTAGGCAAGGCCATAGAGGAATAAGTCATTAGTGAGATCCTACTTGCAGTAATAAATACGTCAAAGGGAATAAAATTTAGATTCTTTACGATTGATGACTGGTGCGAGGGACGGGCAATTCGGTGCTGACTGGCACCACTCTGCTGTTCTATTTGCACTATTCTGATTTTAACACTGTCACTGCCAATTCCACTGTCCTGAGCACCACTGTATCGAGAGGAGGTTTCAGCCGCACCTCCATCAAATATATCCACTGTTTTCAATTCTTGTTTAGAGATCTGTAAGAAAAATGATAAAGTATTTCAAATTAGTTATGAGTGTTGATATATAAATAATTATATATGTGTTTAAAAGACAACTTACATAAGCCTAGTATAACCTGATAGTCATAAAACAAATTAGGTAGGTGTTCATACAAAAAACAAAACAAAACAAAAACTGAACAACAACAACACCAAAACACTAAAAAAAAAAAAACCCACAACAAAGAATGGAAATTCTTGAGAAAAGCATCAAATGATCAAATGTGCATTGCAGTAAAATATACTTCAAGTGCCAGACCTACATATTTTGGTTTAATAAAATGTAAGTTTTAAAAAAATGGTTCTTCAAATAACTATTTTGACCAGTACCCTTTTAATAAACTGATTATAAGCTTTTGAATAGTAAGAAAGGGAGGGAAAAGTCAGCAATCCTAAATTGTGAGGAACAAAGAAGAGTAAAGTAAAATATAAATGCTTGCCATTTAAGAAGATGGTTATTTTCCCACCTACAAAAGGATTTAGAACAAAGGTTAATACAAATGATCAAATAAAATCAAGTAAAAAACTAAGGCCTCTCAGGGTAGCTTTTTCCTTAGGACAATAAAGGCTACTAGTTCTCAGTGTTTTCTACCATAACTCCCTGAACAGAGAAAAAGTAATAATTTGGTGGCAGCAGGAGTTTTGCTAAGATTACTTTGGCAACATGACTGTAAGAACTTAGCTCTCCTTTCTCACATCTCCCAAACATCTATTCAGTACCTAAAAAATTAATAGAAGTATATAGAGCAATCACAAAATCCTACCCACTCCCATCTTATCAGCAACAAAAACTAAGCAGGAACAGTGCACTTCCTTTTGGTCTTTTTTCCCTCGCCATGGTGTGGACACAAATTTGTAACTCAAGTTTCTGACATGCTATTATATACTTCACTTAGTGTTAGGACTAATTTTTCAACCATTCCCATACAATTAGACATATAAGTTTTCAATTTTTGACAACAAATACCTATGAAAAACATGTAGTACTACAGTATTTCTTTAGGACAGGCTCTGCAAAGTGGAATTACAAGGTAAATGTTACAAAAAATTTTAAAGCTGTTAATATTGATACTTTTCTAAAAGAGCTGCACAGGTTTACATTACTACTAGTAAGTAGTGATGGGAAAACATTCCCCAAATACTGGGTGTTACTTATCAGTTTTTAATTTAATTGGTCAAAAAACGTATCAGTTGAATAAAAATTAAAAAAATGTGAAAAGACAGTCCCAGGTGAGACAGCTAGCAGACTATGTAAGAGAACAGTATTCTCAGAACATATCACACTGACTTGTAAAATTTTATGACTACTTTCTGACTGAATATATGAATGAACAAAAATAACAGATTTTAGAAATTTAGTAAAAATAAAGTCCACAGTTTTAAAGATAACAGCTTTATTTTAAAGCTGTTATCCCTACTATAGAAATTTGAAATAGACTTCCAAACATTGCCAACTAGGAATTTCCAACAGTACTCAAGTAGTCTAGGATTTACTGCTCACATTTTGAGGGACCCCAAACTAAATATCTAAATACAATTTAACTAAAAAATCGCTTAAGTTGAGTTCAATGGCAAAGCCAAGTAGAGTTCCAGCTTCATAAACTATTTTTTATTCTTTCAGTCAAGAAAGTCAACTATAATTAAGTACATGAAACCATAGTTTTTATGTACACAGAACTTTCTTCTGATTTACAGATGTATTTAAAACCCAGTCTCATCTTTAAAGCAAATTAAATGTCCCTGTAATAGGTGTTAACATGAAAAACCAAACTACCAGTAGGGAAAGATAAAGAAATGTAGTGTGCAGTCATATTACATGCTGATTGCCATATTAGACCCTAGTACATGTCAAGTGGCATGATCTTGAGATATATATAATTGGCAGGGGCAGGATGGCAGCTATCAGCTCAGGTCACACAGGTTACTGAACAGAAGTCAGATGGTAACAAATTCTAGTTACTACTGAGCAGAATGGAATTTGAACCAATGACCCAGAGAAGAAAGGCTTTGATTCTTATTGAAAAAAAAAAGGCATGATTTTCCCAATACTAGAAAACCACTCTTTAAAAGTGAGTTAAAAAGCCAAAATTTCCTCCATTTATTCTAAGCATCCAAATCATTTGTAGCACTGAAACAAATAAACTGAGGACTTTGAGACATATTTTAAAACCTACTGTTTGTCCCCTTGTCCACTGCAGATTTATTATACTGAGAAGTATCTGGCCCACAACTGAGAAATGTTTCACAATTAATTAAGTGTGCTGGTCCCTAAACTTAGGCATCAAATTTCCCATTCCTTGAGTGAACAAAAAGGAATGTGATCACTCTGAAAATAACTTCTGCCTAATTACTGTCCAATGGGACTAATAAGTGGTCAAAACCAGCACTATGTACTTGCTATGGGTGAGTGCTGCGTATATCTCTGGGCAGTGCTGCTACATCAGCTCTCCCACTCTTTACCTAACTTATTTAAAATGAACAATAAAAGTTTTCTTTAATTAGCTACCGGTGTGCATTAACATGATCATGATTAAACCATAAAAACCAACTGTACATTACTCTGCTCCTCTGTTCCATATGTTTTGCATTATTCTGTTTGAAAATGTACTTTGTGTCCCTTTTAAAAGTTCGACCTTCTGCTTTCAGAGAATTAAATGCATATTACTGTAGTAAAGAAGATAATGTTTCAGACCTCCAGGCATATATTAAACACACTGGCAGCACTTGAGACAAAATGCTTTACTTATTAGATACTTCCTTTTCTAAACAGTGTCATCAAAGGCTAAAAACAAAATCCATATAAAAGCTGCACAATGCTTCCACACAGAACCTGTGCCAAAATCCCTGTACTTTCCAACTAATGAGGAAAGGATGTGTACTCTTAACATATGAATGTAAGATTTTCCAAGCATTCACTTTAGGAAACTAGGCTATTGATTCCATATGGGTTATGTTAAATGAAACTGTATTGGTAAAATAACCTTTAAGATATCTGGCATGATAACAATAATTAAACAATATTCAAAAGACTAAAACAAAAGGGAATTTGGTTCCACAATGGCTAATTAAAATAAAATGAAAAAACACAGCATGCTATCCATCAAGATAAATTGTTATTGTTTAAGAACTTTTAAAATACTGTTAAAATATACTTTCAGATAAAATCTGAAAGAGCTGGAAAAATATTTGTGGCTTAAAAATGGATAGTTCAGTGAAGAAAAAAAGTATAGGACTCTGAAATTTTATGTGGAGATAACAGCTTTAGAGCCTTGAGCACAACCAGATGGTACTTAAAGCAGAGGAATTCTACAGTTTCACTATCAATGGGTTTCAATATAAGAAGGTTTTCAATAGCTAGCTAGCATGTTAAGTTGAAAGTTTACTTCTTAGATCATTTCAGTGCATTTTCCCATCCTTTCACAGCTATATACAGTGCAGACACTAGCCACAATGGAGAAGGTGCTGAAAACTGCACTAGTAGCTGGGAACTATAGCTAATTCCTCTTTGAAATGTACAGTATTGAGATAGCTAAGTTTACTAGCTCACTCTGAAGTCTGAAGACTCATAGTGTTTTAGGAGTAGTGAATAAAGCCACATTTGAATGATGGGGCAGTATCAAAGAATGTATTAAAGCAGTCTCTAGTTACATTAATTAGATACTCTTTTTAAGCAGCATTTTAGAGTAAGGAAAGAAGGTAGATTGAAACTTCTTGGGACACAACAATTTTAAGAACATATTTAAGAGTCAGCCATATTAATTAAAAATTCTGCAAATAAATGGATGTTTAAATTTTTAAGGAAAATATGTTGAAACCAACCTTTTGAGACAAAGACTAAAACAATTTTTTGGTTTTGTTTTGATGGCTAACAATAACAGGAAATTCACTATCTACCCCCGTATTTTATTTCACATTATTTTCAAAATTTGTCTTTTAGCAAAAAATAACGAAAATGTAAGCAAGCATATCTAGCAAATTTCCACCTTCTTATCATAATTATGGCAACACTTCCAGCAGGCAATAGTCATACTTTAATCATTATCAAAATATCTTTTTCCAATTATAAGATCATTTTTCACATTTACAGATTATGAAAAAAGTCAAGTGTAAAACTATAGAATGAAAGTGATAAACATATATGTATATCATGGTGACATGCACCCTAATTTTACTGCCTTTGCTAAAATGTGATAATTTTTCAAACAAATATTCTGCTTCTTACAAAATCAAATGCAGTTAAAAAATAACTTGTTCCACACTTCAGAGGTTTCACATACTAGAATTATAAAGTAGACTTTTTACAAATTTGAAAAAATTATGTCCATTGTCTGAACACTTGCAAACATACTTCTAGTTGTATCTTTTAGGAAAATTTGTAGGATAGTGTGGCTTGGTATGATTGGGAGAAGCTATTTTATGCCTTTAACAAAGAAGCAGATGACTCTGGAAGCTTTGTATACGTAGTGAATTGTATTAATATAATCTTGAAAACAATAAGAACATTTTTTGGGGGTACTGGGGGTCAAACTCACTACTTTGCACTTGCCAGACAGGTGTTTACACCACTGAGCTAAATCCCCAGCCCAATAAGAGCACATTTTTATGTCTCATTTTCAATGGTGTATCACAGATCATAAAGTTTTATGATTTAATGGATGAATTATCATTTCAACGCAGTGACTTGTTAGATGAAATTTATGCCAACATATTAAATAAAAAAGCATTAAATAAGGGCTGGGGATATAGCTGAGTAGCAAAGCACCGGCCTGGCAAGGTCCTGAGTTCAATTCCTGATACCAAACACAAACAAAAAAACTAAATAGAATTGAAACATTTCCTTCAGTGTAAACAGTGAATTATTTTTTGCTTAAAATACTTGCACAAGCATCATATAGACTTGAGTGATACAGACACTGAGTACTAGAACACAAAGGGCTTTTTATATTTTGTTTTTCTAAGCCAAATGTTAAACAAGATTCCAATAATATAATTGTTCCCAGTTGGATGACAACAAAGTTTTTGCAATACTGCAATAATTATGCAAAAGAGCAGAACTAATGATACCCATCACTACTTAACAGATAGAATGGTAAAGAGTACTACAGTTTCAAGTTTACCCTTTCATGAAGTTTTCCAGCCCTTTGAAGTAACTTAGGAGGCCCCTACTGCCTGCTAGGTATCAGTTCAAATATTCACATTTTAAGACCAGTGCTAACTGCAATAAAAGAAGCATGGAGATAGTTCAGCAAAGGTTGTCTTTTACTGCAGTCTGTGGTCTGCTGTTTTACTTTAAAACAATAAGTGAAATGTAAATAAATGTATATTATGAGAAGGGACCATAACTAATGCTAAGGACCATAATACCTAGATCATTGTCAGTGCCTATTTCAATATAAAAGACTGGGGCATACTAGAGGTGTGTGGGGAGGTGAGGGGGTTCCTACTTAACAATCTACCAACTTAAGCACAGGTAAATTCTAATCCTACCTATTGGGATTTTACTTGAAGTGTTATCTTTTAGACTTCTGTGTCACTTTAACATTTTACCTGCGTTGTCATCTTTAAACTTTGTGTCACTTTATATGTATATGATTTCACAACAAAAACTTATTTTGGGGAGATTTGTAAAACAAAATTCAAGGTAAAACTTTACATATGGAGTCTTAAACATTTCTCATTATCTCCTTTCTTTGTGTTTCTCACATATACAGCAAATGGAACAGGATGACCACTTTTGTTCAAGGGCTACAGGTTTAACTGACTTAAGTTTTAAGTTGAACTTTTTTTATTGATCAATTCACTTTTTAAAAATCAAAACTTGCCACATCTAATCTAAGACATTAATCAAAACAGATGCCTGTATGCCAGAAGTAACAGCCTGGCTTATAAAGGGCCATGATGTTAATTCTTAAGAAATTGCTACTGTGTGTACAAGGTAACTACTCTTCTTCCTACTGATGAAATCTAAGGTTCATTCCATTAATGTCAATGTGGAAACCATTTTGTCCTCTGGATGCTTAAAGATTTTCAATAGGATTAAATCAGCTGCAAGTCCTCATTATATCAGCGTTTACAATTGTGTCTGAATTGGAGTCTGTTTCTCATAGAATTTTACTTGGAGACTGACTTAGATTGGCTCCTCAGAGCTTGTCTGATTTTACTAGAAACAACTGTATCACATCAACCACTCTTATAAACTTGCTTTAAGATTGCATCCCCCTATCCCTGAAGCAGATGAAAGTTTACTGAGCCTGTGCACTGTCTGTAAGAGTCACAGAGAAGTTTGCATTTAGTTTTGGCAGCAATGTAGAAGTGTACTATGTTTCTTAACTACTTTAGTGGGCCTCTGCCTTACAACTATGAACCTAGTTCTCTGATAAGAAAACTATGATTTAACTTCTGTCTACTGAAAAATACAGATAAATCCTTATTTGATTATTCCCTAAGTCACATATACTCCTTTAAAAACATTCTGGAGGCAGGAAAAAAGCAGGCCTTTAGAACTAATTTTCCCCCAGTATCCAATTCAAGTTGAAAACTGATGACAGTGGTCAAGCACATCGATAATTAACTTTATTTAGTAGCTAGTTTTTATTATCATATAGGCTATAGTTACTTAACAAAAATACTGAGCTGATTGTCATTATTAGATATTCTGTTTACTAAATGAACTGGTTAACTGGTAGATTGTCTTTCAAGTAGACCCAAATCTCAGTATTGTCTACCATCCACCTGACTTAATTTAAATCCATCAAGATATTACAGAAGATATTTGGAAATTTTATTGGCAACCTTTTAACTTTATGATGACAGACCATATCCAAACTGAATTAAGGCCACATACTTCTCAGTCACATATATAATTAATCCCTTAAAACACAATTGATGGAAAGAATTTGAAATGCAAAGTAGTTAGAAAGACTTGTTTATGCCCTGAAGCCAATTATCTTCCATTAAAAAAATTTTCACTCTGCTACTCCACGAAAATCATCCCTATACCCAAACAATTTTCCACACAAATGGTATCAATAGTATCAACGTCTTTCTTCAACCATTGGATACTAGAAATAGTAAAAACTCCTAACAATGATTTTGCTCATGCAGCCCCAGTAGACTTTCAGATTCTGATATGGACCAAATTCTGGTAGGACTTCCTGCTGTCCTCAGAAAGCAATTTATGAAAGTTAGCTAACATGCACCTTAAGTTTGGATGTTTCTGGTCATGTAGGAATAGAACGTGAGTTTAAGCTATGTTAGAAGATTTAATTTCTTTTTCCCAAATATCAAGTGTCAATTTACAAACATGGAAGCAGTAAGTAAATCTAGATTTTCTGAAAAGACTTTCCCAAAAAATTGTGAATTAGAAAATAAATTTTAATTATACATTGTATGTATTTAGTAGCTGATCCTATCAGAATATCTCTTATTCAGGCTAAATTTTACATTGCATTCCTAATAGTAATAACAAATCAGTACCATTAAAGAGAAGTGTTCTTAGCCTTTAGAACTTACAGATATTTCTCTAAGCTAGTTAGGAATTGGCAGTTTATTTTAAAATTATTTTACAGTAATATTATTTGGTTAACATCACCAAACATTGCTGGGTTATTGAGTTTTAGCTACAATAACTTTATTGGGATGAAATAATTTCTGAACATCTTGAAAACACAACCAATGTCAAAATTAATTAGCAAAATGTGGAATGAAATTTTATTTCACTTCATTCATTCATTCATTCATTCAATGAATTACTATTGAGCATCTGCTACGTTCTAAACATTGGTTGGGAATACTGTATAGCAGAAATATAGCTCTTGCATTCATGAAGGTTGCAGAGAAGTCAGATAATAAAAATTATATAACCCTTCATATTTTTTGATGGGAATGTTGGATATTATGAAAGACAGGAATCTGAGATTTTCTTGGTGTGATCAACTGTACAATGGGGAAAGATGGTCTTTCAAGCTTCTGAAAGCAGATTTTCATTTTGTAAATGTATGCCATACGTGAAGCATGGTGGCCCATGCCTGTAATCCCAGCAGTCTGGAGGCTGAGGCATAAAGACTGCTGAGAGTTCAAGGCCAACCTGGATTACATAGTATGTTTAAGCCCAGCCTGAACTATGTAGTGAGATCCTGTCTCAACAAAACAAAACAAAACAAAACAAAACAAAACAAAACAAAACAAAACATTGTGCCAATGCTTTTACAGTAAGTGTGTCCAAATTGTGCCACAAATGACCACATGGTATTCTCATAAGGAGATACTACTATATTCCTCTCTCTCTCTCTCACTCTCACTCTCTTTCTTTGTGGACAGCATACCTGACACCACAAGTTTAAGGAAAGGTTTATTTTGGCTCACAGTCTGTAGAGGTTTCAGTCCATAATTAGATGGCTCTAAAGGCAGGGTGGTATGACAGAGGAGAAAGCGTACATGGAATACAAGCAGGAAGCAGAGAGTAGGAAAGAGGGAGAAGGAAGGGAGAAAGGGACAAAGAAGGGAGGAAGGAAGGAGGAGGGGGGTGGGGAGGGAGATATAGAAAGGGAGGACAGAGGAAGACAGACCATTCTAGGCCATGCCTCCAGTGACCCAAGTCCTCCAACTAGGCTTCACCTCCTAAATCATAGTTAGCTGTATAAACATGCCAGTGGCCTAATTCACTGATTAGTATCACACCCCCATGATCTAGTCATTCTCAGTGTCCCGCCTATGAGCACCTATCCACCTATGAGCACATAGGTGCTCATAGGCTTTGAAGAAATGTCCAAATATATACCATAGCAGGAACTGTCTATTCAGGTTAGCCTTGAATCTGCTATCTAATCCAATCTGGTTTAAACTCATGATCCTTCTGCCTCAAGCTCTAGTGCATGTGCCATCATGCCCAGCTGCACTCAATTTTAATGGATTCCCTAGTTCGAGTACAACCTTTTCTTAGTTCCTCCAAAATGTCAAATTTCTAATCAGCTAAGAGCCATTTAAGGGAAGGCTTCAATTAGAGTTAAATTTTCTGGGTTGAGCCCAGGCTAATGCTGGGCAAACAACTGGAGATCAGAGAAATGGGGCTACATATGCACTCATGCCATGATCCCCAAAGTCAAAAGGATGAGACATAAGCCATTTCTTGGAAAGAAATTGTGGATCTGAACAGGAAAAATGACATAGTATTTCTGAGTCTTAAAGGTGGGAAAGGAGAGAAGTCTGGGCTTTACATAAGACTCATATATTTCTAATTGCTCTTGAGCATTTCTACTCAGAAGTCCCATTATCAATACCATAAAAAAATCTAAAACATCACTGTAACATTTTAAAATGTGTTTCTTCCCAAATACAACCCTTCCATCTTATTTTTTTCCTTCTCAAAAGGCCCAAATATTAGATGTACTCTTATGACCCTCACCAATTACTACTGATTATTTGTTTCACTAATTATTATTTCCTTTTTATTTTATATTTGCACCAGCCCTTCCCACTGTACAAAAGGAATTTTTATGAGTCCCTTCGTTAATTTCACTGGTCTTTTTCTATTCTAACAGAACCTAGGAAGCATTACCAGGTTACTCTACTCCAAATACTTTCAATATTTACTCAGAAAAAATTTTCCCAAGAAAACAGAAGGTACAAAGAAACTATTTTTTATGGTTTTTTACACCTTATGTTATCATCAGCATTTAGAACAATATGTGGTACACAGTAATATGCAATAAGTATGTAATGAATATACTACAAAAGGAATAGATAAATGGAATTATTTATAAGGTATTCCTTAGATCCCTGGGTAAGGAAGCCTGTCTGCTAGGATAATGTTACTTTGTGAGTATGTGTGAACCAGGACTAAAAGAATCCAACATTTGGAATGGCAATAAGGCTGAGGGAACCACATAAGCAAGGACAAAACTAAAACGCAAAAACACTTTAGAGCACAGGTAAGTGAATGGAAAATGTCTCATCATACATTAGTGAGAAAAATGGAAGATGAGGTTGGGAAGGCAAGATAAAACAAAATTCTAGGCAGTCAGATTAGGAAATTTAACTCTGCTTTATGCCAATTTTCCTCAAAACTCAGCCTCTTACGCACCTCAATCAGCATCATTGAGGACACTCTTAAAAAGCTTTTTAGCCTCTAAGCTAGGAACATCTTACATGGCCTAGAGGACCTATCTCCCTTCTTCCTGTCTCTGTCTCTTGTCTCTTTCTGCTTCCTGCTGCCGTGCCATGCACTCTTTCTCCTCTGCCAGTCCCCTCTGTCATGCCAGCCTGCCTTTAGAACCAGCTAATTATGGGGTGAAACCTTTACAAACTATGAGCATAAATACACCTGTCCTTAAACTTGTGTATGTCAGGTATTTTGTCCACAAACTAAGAAAGTAATTAAGAGAGTCTCTCTCTAAAAAAAAACAAAAACAAAACAAAGAACATAGTCGTGTCATCTCTTTATGTGAATATCATGATGGTCATATGTAGCACAATTCAGACACATATATTGTAAAAGCATTGGCACAATATACATTTGTTTTGTTTTGTTTTGTTTTTTGTTGAGACAGGATCAACCTTCCCTTGACTAGCCCATGATAAATGCTTTTTTCTACAATCTATAGACATGCTATGTCTATACTGTCATTGAGTCCAGGAACATGCAACATCTAATTTTTATAAATCCTATACATAAATCACATGTATGTGATAGATATATGTAGAAGGCAGTGATAATGCCGGTTAAGATGGAGTCTTAATATGATTATAATTTTTCATACATATCAGCTAATTAAATCCTCCCAACAACGCATGGTATAAAGTGGGTATTATTTTTCTTATTCTGAGGTAAAAAACCTGAGGCCTAGAATATTAAGCAACTTGCTCAAAATCACATAGTCAAGTTAAGGTTTGGGAATTTGTAGTATAGTATGGATCTACAATTCATTTAAAAGTCACAGTCTACAAAGTCTGTTTGCCAGAATTTTTTTCTTTCAGTTCATACCAGAACTTAAAAAACTTAAATTTTCTGTTTTACTATCAATGGTTACTCTACTAGATGGCCAGGTAACTATAGGGACAAAGTAATCTTGTTTACTGCTACATGTGTAGTACTGGGTACAAATGCCCCACAAATAAATACTCTGCAAATAAATGAATAAAAAAATAAAGAAAAGAAAAAAGAGATAGGAATCCAAGAATGAAGCAATACATACCATTTTGACTATCTAAGGGAGTCTGGGAGGTGTTTTCAGGTTTTTTGCTTTTTTTTTTTTTATTGCCACAGATTTCAGACAGATGGCTTCCCAAAGAAGGCCTTCATCAATACATGAATATAGTTTGAAATGCTGAAAGGAAAAATCCCTTTTCAAGGTGCTGGGACCAGGTGTCTCTATTTTAGCAAATCATTGTATTCAAGAACAGGAAGTAGGGTTTGGAGATAGAGTACTGCATAGGGAGCTGAGGACTGGCTAAGTTCCATGGTTTCCACTAAGTCACACCTGTGTGCAGCTATGTGGAGGAAAACTGTCTTTGTTCACAGCTTTTCTTTTGTTCACAAGGCATTAAAATGGAAAAATGTAGGCCAATTTCAGATGCTCAATTTAGTGCATCACAATCATGCCTTCTTAGAGCTTGAAAAGGTTATGGAATTCATTGTTTCCAGAAATTTTGAAATCACTTTATTATTTATTTTGATATAGTATCCTTTTTTCAAAGAATATCTTACCAGATGATGGGTAGTAGTAGAGGAATGGGTAAGGAGGTAGGGGTCTACGCAATTTGTAAAGCAGATGAAAGAAAGGCTGCCTCATAATGACTGTCTTGCTTGGATATGCATGTGATCTGCAGACAAAAAGCCCAGGCTACCAGAAAACTACCCTTGATATAATCATTCATGATTTTTGATTGTTCAATTATATTTGACTGTTGAATCATAATTCTACATATTTATGGGGTATAGTGTATTGTTTACATGTAGTGGAGTGATTAAATCAACTTCATTAACATATATATCATCTTTTTATTGTGAGATATTTGAAATTTACTCATGATTATTTTGAGGTATTATCATCATTTACAATGCAGAAATCTCAAAACATATTCCTCCTGTCTAAAACTTTGTAACCTTTAATCAACTATACTACTTCTGCCTGTTCCCCCACTTCTGGTAATCATCATTTTACTCTAGGAGTTTAACTTTTTAAGATTATAGGTGAGATCATACTGTACTAATCTTCCTGTACCTTTCTGGCTTATTTCAGTTAGCATAATGCTCTGCAGATTCATACATGTGTCACAAAAGACAAAATCTCTCATTTTTGAGGTGGAATAATATTCCATCATGTACACATACATTTTCTAAATGTCCTCATGTGCTGATGAATACTTATGCTGATTCTATAACTTGGCTACTGCGAGTAAATCTGCAATGAACATCAGAGTGCAGATGTCAGTTCCTTTTGATATATACCCAGTGGAGGGATTACTGGATCACGTAATAGTTGAATTTTCATTATTTGGTGGGATCTCCACACTATTTTTCATAACAAGAGCTTCCTTTTTTTTATCAATACATGATTCTTGACATAATTTTTATATATATGCTTTATTGAGATAATTCACAGACAATTCACATAAAGCAGTGGTAGCAAAACATTGCAAGTGTCAGGCAGTTTATGATAGCATTGAGAAAGCTAATGCAGTATGTGTGTATTTGTTCACCACAGATAATTCATTTAAATGGAATCATGTAATATGTGGCCTTAAGTGACAAGCTTTTTCTGTGCAATTTTTGCAAGGTTCACCCATATTGTAACATCTCCTTTGTTCCTTTTTATGGGAAAGGTACTATTTCATTGCATAGGTGCATTACATTTTATTTATTCATTCACTGTTTGATGGACAATGCTTTTTTCTACTTTCTACTTTTCTACTTTTTAGGTATAATGAATAATTGTGATACAAATATTCATACACAAGTTATTGTGTGGACATGTGCTTTCATTTTTCTTGGTTATATATTTGGGAACAGAATTGTTGGGTTACATAGTAACTATCTGTTTAATAATTTGAGGAACTGTCAGAATGTTTTCCAAAGCAGCTGAACAATTTAAACTCTCATGATGGATATGAAAATTTCAGATATTCACCTGTTCAGTAACACATTATAGTGTTTATGATCACAGCCATCCTAATGGGTATGAAGTAGTACCTCAATGGTGGTGCTGATATGTATTTCTCTGATAATTAATTGTTCTGAGATTGTTTTACGTATTTTATCTGTTCTTTTTTAATTTTTTTCTGAAGAAATGCCTAATCAGAAAATACTTATTCTGAAGAAATGCCTATTCAGGTCTACTTTTTTCTACTGGATTTTCTTTTGATTATTAAGATACAAGGGTTATTTATTCTATACAGAAATACATTAGTAGATGTGATTTAAAAATATATTCTTCCATTCTGTGATGTCTTTTTTGTTTTCTTTAAAAAAACTTAAGGAAAAAAAAAGAAAAACAAAAAACAAAAGATATAAACAAACAACTAGTATAACAACAAAACCCCCAAAACAAAAACAATATAGGCTTTCAAAACAAGAGAATAGGAATTTAACAATGGTTGCTGTATTGCATATTGTTATCTTCAAGAGAGTTGCTTAGATTACTAGATACATACATGCAAAATTGATCAAACCATATGAGTACTGTTTTTTCCATGAACTAATAGAATAGTAGAATATCTTAGCTATCTTATTAAACACACACACACAAATTTATATCTTTTTTCTTTCCTTTTCTCCTTTCCCTTATCCCAGTTGTTTTTTTTCCCTCTCAGCACTTTGTTACCCTTTCACAATATCTACTGTATATTTTGGATCTTATTTACTCTTTCAGTTTCTTACACTTGGGAGACAATACGGTATTTCTGTATGTGAGTCTGATTTATTTCACTTATCAGTATCATCTCAAGTTGTATCCATTTACCTATAAAAGTAAGCCTCAAGTCGATCCTTCTTTATAGCTGAAGTAGTACTCTATTGTACAAAACTATCACATATTTTTTATCCATTTCTCATTTGAAGGACTTTTGGGTTGTTTCCAAGATTTGGTTATTATAAATTATGCTGCTGTAAACATGAGTACACATGTATCAGTATGCTATGCTTTCAGTTTTTTTGAGAAAATGCCCAGATGGGGAATGGGGTAATATGGGACTTCTAATCCTAGCTTTTTGAGGAATTGCCACACTAATTTCAACAGTGGTTGCACCAGTCTGCACTCCTACCAACAATGCAGGTTCCCTTTTCCCCCACAGCCCCTCCACCATTTCTTACTGGTTGATTTCTTGATCTTGGCTATTCTCTCTAGAATGAAATAGAGTCTCAGCATTGTTTTAATTTACTTCTCTCTAATGATCAATGATGCTGAACATTTTTTCATGTATTTATTTGCCATTCGTATTTCATCTGAGATGCTCATTTTTGGATTCTTTGAATTTGGGGGGGTCTGATTTTTTTCAGTTCTTTATATGTTCTAGATATGGGGTTGTTGGCAAAATTTTTTTCCCAGTCTGTGGCATTTTTTTCCACTCTGTTGGTGATTTCTTTTGATGCACAGGAACTTTTTAGTAAGGTGAGATCCCAGTTGCTGATTCTTTGAAGTACATTCCATGTGGTTGTTTTTGTTCATGAACTCTCTACTTACCCCTATATCTTTGAGATTTCTTACTTTGTCTTCTAGTAGAGTTAGCATTTCTGTTATAATATTTACATCCTTGATCCATTTTGACTTTAGTTTAGTGCATGATGATAAGCATGGGTCTTGTTTAATTCTTTGGCATGTGGGAAGCCAGTTTTCCAAGCACTATTTATCAAAGAGACTATCTTTCTTCCAGTGAACATGTTTGGCGCCTTTATCAAAGATAATGTTATTGAGTGTGTTTGTAGTTGTGTCTATATCTTCTATTCTGTTCCACTGATCCTCAGGTCTGATTTATTGTCAGTACCAAGCTGATTTTATTACAGTAGCTTTGTAGTGTAATTTCAAGTCAGAGATTGAGATTCTAGTCTCCTGCTTTGCCTTTGTTGCCCAGGGTTGCCTTTGCTATTCTAGGTCTCTTTGGTTTCAGATGAATTTTAGGAATGATTTCTCTAGATTTTAAGGTATGCTAATGATATTTTGATCAGGATTGCAATCAATTGGTATAACAATTTTGGAAATATGGCCATTTTCAATTTGTTTTTCCTGTCCATGAGCTATTTACATTGGTGGTTATTTTTTCCTATCCATGAGCTATTTACATTGATGGTTACAATTAATATGCATTGGCTTATCTTTACCATATTATTTTCCCGGTGGTTGGTCCCTGTTTCCTGTTGGTTGGTCTCTGTTTAACCTCTTGCCCTGCCTGGTTGTTTATGTTGTTGTTCTTTGAATTGTAGGCATTTTTATCACTATCTAGAACATCTTTCAGTACTCCATCTATGATTGGTGCTCATGAATTTCTTCAGTTGTATTTGTCATGGAAGTATCTTATTTTAACATTAATTTTAAAAGATAGTTTTGCAGGGTACATCAATCTAAGTTGGAAATTGTTTTCTTTCAGGGCTTGAAATATTTCACTCCAAGTTTTCCCTGATTTGAGGGTTTGTATTGAGAATTCGGCTGTGATTCTAATGGGTTTTCTTTATAGGTGATCTGTTTTTTTCTCTACCAGATTTTAATATTTTGTTTTTATGCTGAATGTCTGGGATCTTATTATAAGTTTAGGTATAGATTTATTTTGTATATTGACTGGAGTTCTTTTTGCCTCACTTACCTATATGTCAGATTCTGTTCCCATGGTTGGGAAATTTTCTGCTATTACTTCTACAAATAGTTTTTAAATGTCATTTGGGTTGATTCCTGCTTCTTCATTGATACCTGTAAGTTTTATATTCTTTTTCTTGCATCGTCTTGGAGCTGTTGAATTATTTCATAGTCCCTTGCTATTTTTAAAAGATCTTTTCTTTCATGGTCACAAGCCTCAATCTTATCTTCAAGGTGTGAAAGTCTATCTTCAGCTTCATTCAAGAAACTTCCAGCTTTCAATGGAATTTTTAATTTCCTGGATATCTGTTTGAATCTGTTTCATGAATTCCAATCCTTTCCTACATTATTTGTTCAAGGTTTCTATCATTTTCATGCGCTCCTCTATTTTTCTGTCCATGTCTTTTCTAGCTATGTTGAGTAATCCTTTCACTATGGATTGCATTTCTTTTTTAACCTGAGAGACTATTTCTGATCTGATTTCATCTAAAGCCTCTCGGATTTGCTTCTTTACTTCACTTGTGTTTTCAGTAATTTTAGGTGTGTGTCTTTCCATTTTTCCATTTCAGTATCTCTTGTACTTGTTCTGGGAGGGCTGGAGGTCTGAGATTACACTGCTTTTTCATTTTGTCATTTTCTCCTGTTTGGTTCAAATTTCAGTGTTTTAATTCTTGCTAGTTTTGCCTATACCTTGTTGCACTGTTGTCAGGGTCTTACTGTGTGGCTGGTTTTCTCGCAGTTGCCTGGGTGGAGGGTAGCATCACCAGAATGGTCACAGTCCCACCAAAGTCAGCTGGGTGGAGGGTGGCATCACTAGTGCAGTTGCAGCCTTGCTGCAGTCTCTTTGTTTTTACTTTCTTAATATTGATAATGGTTCATTCATTTACTCAGGTTGCTTATGCTTTTAGTGTCACATTTAAGAAATTACTGCCTAATCTAAGGTTATAAAAATTTACTTCTGCTTATGTCTGAGAGTTTATAGTTTAAGCTCTTACACTTAACTCTTGATTAACTTTGTGTTGCTTGTTACATATGGTATATGATTTCTCACACTTCTTTTTATTTCTGTAAAGTCCATACTAATTTCTTATTTTTCATCATAGGTTTTAGTAATTTAGTTGTCTTGTTTTGACCAGTCTAGCTAAGGGTTTGTCAATGTTGCTGTTGTAAGGACCAAATTTTGGTTTTGTTGATTTTCATTCCCACAACTATCCTGAATATTCTACAGAGAAAGTGGAGAGTTTAAGGTACTTTTGAAACTGTGGATAAAATTCTATCACATTTCCTCCCAGGTCCTTTTGTGTGTCCTCAGACTTATGTTTTGGTTGCACAATAAAGTAAAAATACAAAATAAGAACAAGACAGCATTAGAAACACATAAGAATGGTGAAAAAGGAGATTTTTGTTTTTCTTTTTTCTTTTTTTTAGACACAGTCTTGCTATGTAGTTCAGGGCTGGCCTTGAACTCACAGTAATTCTCCTGCCTCAGTTTCTCGAGTGTTGGGATTACAGGTTTATGCCATTATGCTTGCCTTGGAAAAGGAGATTTTTAAGAGTGGTTTCCAACTATTAAAAAAGTAGAAGGTTGATGTTTATTTTTCATTCTTCTTTTTTTTTTTTTGGTGGTTGATGAACTATTGTAGATAAAGAGGCTTGTGTTCAATTTACAAGGAGTAAGGTCTTATATCCTACTCTTAAAGTGTGCTTGTGCATACTTCCTTAGTTAAGATGTAAGTTCCAGAGGTCAGGAACTTAGCTCAGTGGTGTAAGAGCCTGCTTGACAAGTGTGAGATGGTAAGTTTGATCCCTGGTACCAAAAAAAAAAAAAGTAAGTTCCATTACAATGTCATCTTTTTGAAGAGCATGGGTTCAGATCTATGGGCGTAAGACAAAACAGGAAAACTTCTTCCTTTTGCTACCTGCCTCTCATGCTCCACTACATGTAAATCTATCAGATGCCAATTATTTACTTTCCATTCTGTCTGTTTGCTCCCATTCTTTTTTAGGTGTACTTCTTTGCAAAAAGTGGTGATGGTGTTGTGATTCCATCTACTTTAATGACTCTATTAACACAGCTAAATTCACACTGCAAAGAAATACATTTTGTCAGTTTTGAGGGAGTATATTTCTTCACAATGGTAGTCAAGGAATTGCACATTCTACATTTCTGGAATTACCTTGTGCTAAATCAAGGAGAATTAAACATTTTAATGTATTTTTTTCAATTCTAAAATATTTTGCATATGCATTATAGTCCAGAAATCTGATCTATTTTTCTGTCCTATTACTGTATGTCATTAAAAACTCTGGTTTTTTTTGACCAAGTATGGTTAGTTTTTCATGCTTCATTGATCTTTAGACTTTAAGAGAAGCTATTTTAGGAACTGAAGTTATAAAACATTACAAGAACATTTGCTAACAGGTATATACTTGACATCAAAGTAGCAACACAAAGAAAAACCTGGTGTGTCCAAGGTTTTCATTGAATAAAAATACTCATTAAATGTGGGGAAAATATTACTGCTGTTTTTGGCACCAAGACACAATGAAGAAACAAAGCTAATAATGACAGTGGGACAGTGACTCAAGGCACTGGCAGATATTTCATCTTGATACCTAATGCACTTCACAGAATACTAGTAAACTTTATTCTTAGCACTATATTTCACAAATGGCAGTGATGGACTTTCAGGCCTGGTTACATCTACCAGGAAAATGATGCAATCATTATTCAACTCTTCCAACTATGGTTTTTGCTGGCATCTTTTATGAGTTACACTTTGGCATTCTTCTAAATACCATCAGATCAAAAGCTCAGTCTAAATCAAATATTTTTACAAACTAAACAGTCCAGTACTAAACACTGCCTAACTTATGGAGACCTACTACTGTTTTCATTCCAAGGAACAGGCTATTTTACAGGAAAAATATTCTTACCATGTTAAAAGAAACAGTAACTGGGTACACGGGAGCATCAAACCTGAACTATTACCAATTTCTGAATCCCACAGTCCATACAAAGAACTGTGCGGGCAAATGTGATATTGAGTCAGTTAAATTAGACTGACACAGAAACAAATTCTGTTTCATAGACACAGCCTATACTCCTGAATCCAGTTAACACCCCTTCAAATATGTCCCCTATTCACATTATTACTAACAAAGAAACACTGATGTCCCATGGATGGAAGGAAAATAGTATTATCTCTGCATGTATAGGCTATCTGATTTTTAAAACCTTGAGGGAATGCATATAAGAAATACTGGGAAGCTAACCTAGTATGCCAGTGAAAGCTTTCTTTTTTCTTAGATACACCAAAGTGTAACCTCTGGAGCTACTGCAAATATCTCCCAATTCTATTAACTCTGTCTATAAAACACAGGGCTTATTTTGGTCAAGTGCTATCAGAATGAGCACAGGAGACATTCCTCGTCAGCATACTGTTTGGACTTATGGCCCATTTGTGTGTGTGTGTGTGTGTGGGGTATACACAGTTCTATATATTTTGTTTATAGAGCCTCAGTGTTTTTTCTGTACAGTACACCTTGTTTATACAGTATTTTTGCTGATTATACTGTAAAATCCTATAATTTTATGTTCTTTTATTACAATGCTGCATAAGTTATACAAGTAAAAGCTAAGTCAACAAGTTTTTTTCTTTGACCATTTCTTTGCTCTGAATGTTGTAATGTATATACTATATACAACTCCTCATTTAGTGACCAATTCAGTTACTAACCTAGAAGCAGGAATATAACTTTGCTATTAAATGAGAAATGTCTATATTGCCTTTTTGAAAAAAAAAAAGTACATTTTACAAGTATTCATTAATTATAGTCATCACTTATTCAATTAGTGAGCATTTACTATATACCTTATAATTTAAGGGACTGGGAATATAACAGTGAACAAATAAAACAAACAAAAAAACCCTGTACTTACAGAAGGCAGGGAAAAGTAATAAGTAAATTCTACAGTAAATTAGTAGATCATAAGTGGTATGAGAACAACAAAAGCAGGGTGAAAGAGATCAGGAGTTCTGAGGAAGGTTGCATTTTTAAATAGGGTAGTCATGGTAGGTCTCAAGAAGGCTAGGTGGCAGCAACCATACCAGGCATGCTCAAGGAATAAAAGGAGGCTATGGCTGGGGCAGAATGTGGTAGGAAAGCAGGTAGAGAGTGATAGAGATACCTGACTTTATACAGCCCTCAAAACAATCACTATAAAACCTGTTTTTTCTCTATGAGAAACAGGAACCCATAGAAAAAGTTTGTGAGAGTAAAGTGCCTAGTTTTTGGAAGTAGAGCTTAGTGAATTAGCAGGAAAACAACATGAGAAATAATCACATTCTTTAATATTTTAATCTTTAACTAAAAAATGTCTGGAAGTCCAGAGAAGAACCTGTAGTATTTCTTTTTCTAACATGCCCTTAGAAACATGGCTTTTGCTATAATTATTTATTGAGAGGTTTCTTCTGATTTAAGGTGTGAGAACTCTTGAGATTGGGATCATACTTTATTTTTCCCAATAACTACAGATTCTCTGGTATGTACATAACAAGGATTTGATAAAGGTTACTTTCTTGATCTACTTCTATGTTCAGCTTTCTCTAGCATCTTTTACTTTTGAGTATTTTGTGCTTTGTTGTCTGCTGACACAAAATAGTTAACATGAAACAATTTTAAGGCAAGAAATCTAAAATTTTAGATCATGCATTTCCCCATAAAGAAATAGAATTCCTACAGTTATAGGGAATCTGAAGCGCACAAGAAGAGTATACTAAAACCAATATGCTTGCAATTAGTTCATGCAGATTGTAAAAGATGATAAATTAGACAAAATGACACAGATGAAGCAGACATTACCAACTACCTCTCACCATACAGGCTGCTTTCCCTTGTCACTAAAGTAATCTAATTTTTTGTAATAGTCATCATTCCAAGCTGTGTCTATAGTTAACCCCAGATCCATGATCCAGGGTTAGAACAGCTCCAAAGTGTAACCTTCCTTGTGCATACTTCCTTAGTTAAGATGTAATGTGACTGATTCAAAAACTCTGGCATAAAGCAGTCAGATATGGTATTGCCTCAATCATAAGGCTAGATTCAGGAATGGGCTTGGGATACAATTTGTTCTAATTCATGAAAGAGGTAATTTTAGGACTTTTAGGGAAGAAGCTTTCTTATCCTTATAAGATAGTTTTGGAAAATAACACTGAACTTTACAAAATGCAGACATGTAGCTAGTAACTCTTAGCCACAGTGTTACCAGAATAGAAAGCAGACTTAAGGACCAAATCAATGCATAAAACAGAACAGAGTAAAGAAGCTATATTCAGGTAACTCTAAATTCTCTATCTGCACTGCAAATTCTAAGAGCCAGCATACTTCCTTGCTGTGTGATTGCTTTGGGTTTTTGTTGCTACTGCTGTATAAAAATTATGCTAAGGAAAAATTATTGAAACATCACAGGAAAAGGAAGTAGATCATTAATCCTTTTCCTCTTATCCTTCAGAGTGGGTTGGCAAAGTGTTGATGGTACAAACTGTAGCTTTCTGTGGAGCTATGTCATATTAGTATGTATCACACAAGTACAACTTAGCAAGAAGGAAGCATGTTTTGGGAAACAGGACATCAGAAACACACACACACACACACACAAAACTAAGAAATCATGGTCAGTGGCCAGAGGTGGGTATGAGGGAGAGTGGAGAGGAATAGACAACATATTTCTTCTGCTTAACAATCTTTTTCTGAGCTGGCACTGGTGTTATTTATTCATTTTGTCTTCCTAAAATAACAAAGCTTAACAAAAATGCATGTAGAAAAGTTATTTATAAGTCTTTCAGTGTGATGAATAGATATACAGCCTCAGATTTATTGTCATCTTGTTTTATATAGGAGTTAAAACCAACTCTGTATCAAGTTATGTGTTTGTAAAACAAAGTCTAGGTTTTACTATTTCAAAGATATATTACTTTTGTCTATGACCAACCAACCAACCTCTATTTTTTAAGCTTAAAATAAATATATGAGGAATTAGCTTTGAGACAGAAGAAAGAGCAATTGTTAACTTCAAAGGGTACCCAGCTGAACTGTCAAAGGTGGCAACTTTTCAAATGCTTGGTGGTATGTGTGTGTATATATATATATATATAAATATATATATATATATATAATTATTTATTTATTTATTTTTTATTTTGAAGAGAATAAAACCAAATGAGAGAAAACAAAATGGGGTCATTCAAAACAAAAGGATGGACATAGTACATGACTTAAAACCAAAATACCAGATGATCAATGGTTACCATAAAGTCTCTTGTTATCTTCATTAGAATTACCCATATCATAAGGCATAATAAAATTGAACATAACAGTACAAAACAAAATCAGTAAAAACAAAACATTGGAGACATTATAGGACTTCAAAAGAAGATAATAGTCAAACCAGAACAGGTATCATAGTGAATCTTATTCTTTTCAAAGTAATTGCCTATACCCTCAGACTTGATACTGTCAAACAAAAACATTTTTGAATAAAATCAGTCAAAACAAGACAGTGAAAGCAATACAGGGCTTCAAATTAAGTTAATAGGAAATAAAAAATCGTCACTATAGTATATCCTGCTATCTTTGGAAGAGCTGCCCATGCCATCAAATCTTGTACAAGTAGACAAAATGGAACTAAATATAATCAAACTAAACAAAGCAATGAAAACAATGTGGGTTTCAAATCATGATACAAAATTAACAATGTCCGCTGCCTTCCCTTTTTAGACAATTCCTCCCCTTTCACTTTCACAGGATGTATTGTACATTTTGTATTGCACTAACTCCTTTAGTTTGTAGATTAGGGAGGCAACCCACTATTTACCTAAGTGATTCTGAACCTTTTCACCCCTCAGCATGATCTCAAGTTGTATTCATTTACCTACAAGAGCCTCAAGGTTTTCCTTCCTTATAGCTGAGCAGTTCTTCATTGCATAAGTGTTGTTTTTCCAACTAATCTGCAGCTGATGGGTGAGATACCCCCACTTTTTTCTGGTTCCCTGTCACATAGAGCATTTTCTCATCCTGAATTTCAGTCTACAAACCCTCTTTCAGGTTAATTATATTTCTTATATAGAGCATCTTGATGGACCGCATCTTCTGATCCACTCTGCCTGTGTCTTTTTATTAGTGAATTGAGGTCATCTACATTAGTGATTATGGCCAACCTTCTCTGCCTCATCTCTGCCATGCTATTTTTCTGTTGCTGGTTGTCTACTTTTCTCCTTCATTCCACTGTCTACCCTATTCAGTGAGCCCCCTCTGCCACTGTTCCTGAAACCATAGTCTTTTTTTTTCCTCTCTAGAATGTCCTTCAGTATTTTTTGTATGGTTTGATTGGTGGCCACGAACTCCCCCAGTTCCTCTTTGTCATGGAAACATCTTGTTTCTCCATTAATTTTGAGAGATAGTTTTGCAGGTACATCAATCTGGGTTGGAGGTTATTTTCTTTCAGGGCTTGGAATACTTCGCTCCAAGCTGTTCTTGATTTGATGGTTTGTGTTGAGATGTCTGTCATGATTCTGCTGGGTTTTCCTTTATATGTGATCTGTTTCTTTTCTCTGACAGTTTTTAATATTCTGTTCTTGTGTTGAATCTCTGGGATCTTGATTATTATATGTCTGGGTGTAGATCTCTTTTGGTTATAGATGACTGGAGTTCTGCATGCCTCATATATCTGAATATCATTTCCTTTTCCTATGATTGGGAAGTTTTAATTATTTCTGTAAATAGCCTTTGTATTTCATTTGTGTTTATCCCTGTTTCTTCACTCACATTTTTTATTCTTAAGTTATAGATCCTCTTGTCATCTCCTAGCCTTTGTATTGTTACTTCTGTTTCCTTGTTATTTTAAAGAGATCTTTCCTTTCATGGTCACAAGTTGCAAACCAGTCTTCAAGGTTTGATAGTCTATCTATAGTTTCTTTCAAGTAGTTTTGCCAGCTTTCAATGGACTTTTTAATTTCCTGGTAATCTCTTTGAATCTGTGTCATGTAGTCTATATTTTTTTTTATATTCTTTATCGAAGGTTTCCCTCCTTTTTCTATGCTCCTCTATTCTTCCTTCTGTGTCTTCTTGAGAGGTGCTTAGCATTTCTTTTATTATTTTTCTTATATCTTCTTTCCTTTACTTGTATTAGTATTTGTTTTAAGTTCTTTTATAGTTTCATGAAATTGTTTCTTTATGTCAGATGCTGTTGCTTCAGAAACTGCAGGTATGTGACCTCCTATTCTCTTTTGTGTTTACCTCTCCTGGGCTAGTACTGCTTGGATTGGAGGCTGGAGACTGCCTTTTGTTTCTTCCTCTTGTCATGTTCCTGGTTTCTTCCAGACAAATGGGGTAATGGGGTCCCTGGCACTTCCTGTATTGGTTATAATTACACTGAAGTGTGCTGGCTAGGGATTGCTGCTTTCCCCAATCTGCTGGTGACTCCTGGAGCATAAGTAGGGTGCGGCAGGCTGGCCCCTCCCTTCTGAGCTGGTTAACCACTGGGAGTCTTCACGTTAGTGTGTGCCATGTGGGCAGGGTTGGTTAAGGATAGCTTTAGGGAACCCTCAACCTTGGCTACTGGATCGCACACAGGGGTAGGACTGTGCGCAATCCAAAACTGGCAATTTTCACCAATCTGTTTTGTGCTAGGAGTGGCTGACTGAAGCCAGCTGCAGTTCTGGTTCCAGGCTTATCCTGCCTGACTCCAAAATGGTGTCTGGCCAATCACCTACTCCCATGGGAAGACTGAGTCTCCCACACTCACTGTCAGCCAGTGCAGTCCTCCGCTGGATCCCCTCCGTCACCATGTCTTCCCGACGAGGTCTTTGGGCTTGCCAAACCCCAGTTTCACTGTGACTGTGCATCTCCAGATTCCAGTGGTGCTTTTTGCACAATGGGAAAAGTTCCGGTGAAAGTGCTTCTGACTACTGCCTTCTGTTTAAGTTTTTCTTTTTCTTTCTTTTCTTTTCTTTTTTTTTTAATTCTCCCTGTGGGCTTCGATTCTCACTTTAGTTTCTTCCTGGGTCAAGGGGATCCATTTCTTTCCTTCTGGTCTTCTCCAGAATGCGATATTCCAGCATATGGGCTGTTTCTCTCAGAGGCTTTTTACTTTGCTGCTTACTGTTCCACCAACTTCCCAGAACCTTGCTGTGTCAGGGAGAGCTGGGCTGCCATGGCCATGGTGTTTCCATCATGCACAGGAGGGGAAGGAAGGACAGGTGCACAGGAAGACCCATTAAAATTATTTTTAAAAAATTAAATTTTTCCTAACAACAAAAAACCACTTCACATGTAGTCTAAGAACCTTAAAATACTTCAATTCATTCTTTCTCATCTTGTATACTATAATACATATATATTTTACTGCCATACATGTTGTAAATCCCCAAATACATTGTTATCATTTTAGCTTCAATCACTTTTTTTCGTTTTTGTCTTTTGGAGACACGGTTTCACTATGTAGTTCAGGCTGGCCTTAAACTCACTTTGTAGCCCAGGCTGGCTCTCACATCAATCCTTCTGCCTCAGTCTCCTAAGTGCTGAGACTACAAGTGTGTGCCACCACACGAAGCTCAACAGTGTTCTACAGAAGTTTAAAAAGTTCAAGTGGGTAGTCTTTTAAAGTTACTGACCCTGGTGACCCTAATTCTTTCATGTAGAGGCCAATTTCTGTCTAGTATCATTTTCTTTTTTTTATTTAAAAAAAAAAGAAACAGAAAGAGGGTAGAAACAATACATAATTTCAAAAAAAAGCAAGAAATTACTAGTTGATAATTACATAATTTCCTCCTAGAAATAGTTGTTCAAGTTACAAAAGTAAAGCATACAAAGTGGACATTCAAAGAGTGAGGCTACAATCAGTTCTGTTTATCTATCCAACAAAAACTTAGTAATATGGCCATCAATCCTACACACCCATACATACATGCAGTTATATCCTTTAGAATATTTTCTTTTCCTCTTTTTTTTACAATAACTATAATCAATAACTGTTTAGAAGTTCTACACATGTATAAGTCTACATGTATACCTAGCCTTTCTGTATTAGAGGGAAAAACAAATCAAAACAAGTCAACAATACAAATTCGTAGAGAAACACGAAATGAAAAGGACATATAAAACCACAATACTAGGTGATCTATGGTAGTTAATATGATGTCTCTTGTTGTTTTCAATACAATTGTCTATATCATCAGGCACAGTATAATTAAACAGCAGTACAAAGCAATATTAAAAAAAACCAAACATTGGAGACATTATAGGACTTCAAAGGCAGTTAATAATCAAACCAGAATGGGTATCCTATTGAATCTTGTCATCTTCAGAGTAGCGGTCTCTACTCTCAGACTTGATACTATCAAGCATACCAGATTCGAATAAAATCAGTCAGGACAAATTAGCGATACAGCCAATCTTCTGTGCCTCATCTCTGCTATGCTATTTTTCTGTCCTTGTTGTTTACTGTCCCCTTCATTTCACTGTCTGCCCCATTCGAGGCCTTTCTGTCATTGTTCCTGGAATTCTGGTGATTTTCTTCTCTCTCTCTAGAATGTCCTTCAGTATTCTTTGCAGGGTTGGATTGGTGGTCAAGAACTCCCCCAGTTCCTCTGTCATGGAAATATCTTGTTTCTCCATTAATTTTGAGCAATAGTTTTGCAGGGTACATCAATCTGGGTTGGAAGTTATTTTCTTTCAGGGCTTGGAATATTTCGCTCCAAGTTCTTCTTGATTTGATAGTTTGCATTGAGAAGCTCGCTGTGATTTTGATGAGTTTTCCTTTATAGGTTATTTGTTTTTTTTTCCTCTGACCACGTTTAATATTCTGTTCTTGTGATGAATTTCTGGGATTCTGATTATTATATATCTGGATGTAGATTTGTTTTAGTTGTAGCTGGCTGGAGTTCTGTATGCCTCATGTATCTGAACATCACTTCTGTTTCCTATGCTTGGGAAGTTTTCCTTAATTATTTCTGTGAATAGCCTTTTTATTTCATTTGTATTTGTCCCTGCTTCTTTGTTCACATTTTTTATTCTTAAGTTATAAATTCTCTGGTTGTCTTCTAGCCTTTGTATCATTACTTCCTGGTTCTGTGTTATTTTTAAGAGTTCCTTCCTTTTGCAATCATATATTGCAAATCTATCTTCAAGTTTTGAAAGCCTGTCTTTAGTTTCTGTTAAGAAGTTTAGCCAGCTTCCAATGGAGTTTTTAATTTTGTGATATTCCCTTTAGATCTGTTTCATGTATTCTAGATTTTGTTTATATTCTTTATCAAAGGCTTCTCTCCTTTCTCTGGGTTCCTCCATTCTTCCATTTGTGTTTTCTTGAGGAGAGCCCAGCATTTCTTTTATTAATCTTCTTATATCTTGCTTCACCTGAGTTAGAATTTCAGATTTAAATTAGTCAATGAGGTCACGGACGTATTTCTTTATTTCCAATGAGGCCGTGTCTGATATTGCATGTTTGCTGCCTTCGATCTCCTCTGCATTCAGCTCTCCTGGACTTAGACTCCCTGGGTCAGTGGTCGGAGGCTTTTTGCTGTTTCTTTGTCTTGTCATGTTTCTGGTTTCTTTTGGACAGGCAAATGGCAGAGGTCTCAGGACCGTTTCATATGTTTAGTTTTTCTTAAGCATACTGGCGAGGGGACCACTATTCTCTCCAGCCTGTTGTTAATCTGTGATGTGCACGGCCCCTCCCCTCTAGGCCAGTGTCTTCAGCACATCAGCGTGTACTCTGTGGTAGTCACAGGTTTGGGACATTCTTGTCCCTGGCTATTGGGTCCTAACCAGGAGCATGGCCCAGCCCAAGCAGATCCCACCAATCTGCTTTGGGCCAGGAGCCACTGACTGACGCTGCCTTAGTTGTTGATTCAAGCCTATCCTGCCCAAACCCAATATGTCATCTAACTGTTTATCCCACTCTGGGGAACCCAGTTCCCAGCACTCACCAAAGTCCATGCAGCTTGGTTCAGCATTCCACTCCCTGTTGCAGTGCCTCCTCCTGCCAAGGGTCCCAAGGTCACCAACCCCCACTCTCGGTGGGGATGTGACCTCAGTTTGATTGTGAGTTGCGCAACTCTTAAGATGCACCCAGTACAGCTATTGGAGCATGCCCAGCTCCAGCCCTCTGTCCACACTTCTTCTTTTTTTCTTTTTCTTTTTCCTCAGTTTCTTCTTGAGTCATGAGAATTCCTCTCCTTTCATCTGGTCCTCTCCGTGGTGTTAAATTCTAACATCTGAGTTGTTTTTCTGAGAGGATCTCTATCGTGCTACCTATCAATCATCCATCTTTAGTGTCTCATTTTCTTTCTCACTAAGGATTTCTTTTAACAGTTCTTACAATGTAGGTGTACTGGCAATTTTCCTTTTTATTGTCTTTGGTACTAGGACTCAAACTCACAACCTCACACTTGCAAGGCAGGTGCTGTGCACTGAGCTACATTCCTGGCACAATCAGCTTTTCTATGTCAGAGAAAAATCTTTGTCTGAGTTTCTTAAAATACACTTTGTCTGATCAGACTTCTAGGGTGACACATTTGCTTTATAAAGATTCTGCTGCTGTTTTCTGTCTTGAATTTTCAACAAGAAGTATACTGTCATTTTTATCTTAGTACTGTGTTGACTCCAGGGATTATGCAGCCTGCTCCTTTCCCCACCTAAGTCTAAGGAAAGGTCAGGTAAGATCTTCAAATTCATGCTCTGGTCAATGCTCAGCTTCTCTGGCTGGCTGTGAATTCTGCCTGTGACCGTCCTGAATTTCACACTCTGTCTCCTTAATGCAAGGACACTGCAAGGCTATCCCTAGGCTATGTGTCCTGAAGCCCTTCCAGGCAGCAAACTGCAGCCAGTGTGAGGTTCATCTCATACAATCCCTTTGTTTAGGAACACTGTCTGAACTTCCCTACCCAATGACTCAAAGCTGTTTTCATACATTTTGTTCAAGAAAGAGTATCTGCTGTTTACTCCATTATACCTCTAAACAGTCTTTGTATTTTTAAAGTTTAGTTGTACAAGAACTAAGAAGGAATTTGAACCAGAAGATCCAAGGGAAATATATAAATATCATAAAGAGATGTGCATCATTAAAGGAGGGTCTGTCATGCATCACTGTACAGTAGGTGGTGCACTTTCAGCTGGAAGTTAATTTAGTTTTCAGGATACAAAAGGGTACCCCAAGTGAAAAGCTTTAGAAATTCCAGGTATTCTTATATGAATGGCAGAAGCAGCTACAGAACTACAATTTTCTCTACATTTTTGTTATTGTTCTTCTGTGTAATTTTTACAAGTATACAGAAAATGGACCATTAAATAACTAGAACTTATTCTCAAAATTCTTTGATTTCATGCATATAGACAAATTTGGGTTTAAAAAAATCATGGCGCTTCCTTCATTGTACTAACTGTAATTTTTGTTCTCCAAACAAAGAATGGAAACAGGCATTTCTGTTTAGGGGAAATAATGATTTTTGTAAAAGAACGTATTAGTTGGTTGACCTTAATTTTCTAATTTTTTCTTATTATAAAAGAGGTAGTCACTGGGCATGGTGGCTCATGCCTGTAATCCCAGCACTCAGGAGGCTGAGGCAGGAGGATTGTTGCAAGTTCAAGACCAGCCTGGGCTACAAAGTGAGCTCAAGGCCAGCCTGAACTTCATAGTGAGACCCTGTCTCAAAAAGCAAAAAAAAAAAAAAAAAAAAAAAAGGTAAGTCTTCAGTAGACCTACTCAATAGCTGGACACAAATAAAAAGACAATGGCTCACATTTTACTTAAGATAGATATGAACAAATATATGAAGGACAGAGCAGGAAAGCAAAAAAGCAAATACACGATGATATTCTAGTACTTACTCACAGATGGTAGTTTTAGATGACTATTTCTTTTTTATGACTTCTCAGAATTCTTAGCATTAAAAATTGATGAGCAAATTTTAATGCTGAAAATTCTAAAACTCCCACCATATGAAGATTAATCAGTGTTATAAAAGGATTATTATTCTGCCATTTATTATAACATGATTGATTATGGAGGGTTTCATGCTACATGAAATAACACAGACACAGAAAAAAAATTATGACCTCGGTAATATGTGCAAATGAAAACAAGCAGGGTGGTGGTTAAGTATGGTAGTGTGTCTACACTTGGGAAGTTCAGGCAGGAGTGCTGCTTAAACCCAGGTATTCAAGACTAGCCTAGGAAATAAAGTGAGACCTGGTCTCAAAGGTAGAAAAATTTAAATATACAGAAAGAAAGCACAAGGACTAGAAAGGGAGGAAATGCAGTGATACAGGTCAAACAACACAAAGTAGCTGAGAGAATAAATATGTTGAGAGACTGAATGTATAACCTAAAGACCGTAGTCAATTACATTGTATTTAGTATTTTTGTCAACTAAGCAGAATTTAGTTGCTCTTGTCACACACAAGTACACACAGAGTAATTATGTGACATGATATGTAATTTGCTTCACTATAATAATTTTACTATATACATATTGTAAACCTTGAGTGTCCATAATAAAATTTATTAAAAATATTAAAACCTTCCATTATAATCTATTTCAATGAATCAAATACCAGTGTTGCTGAAAACATTGTTACATTAATTATATTGCAAATATCCATACTGAATATAGATATTACATATATAATTTAATCTACTTTTAAAACGCATTTCAGTATGACTTTATACATCACTCTTTACCCTATCTTTTTAATTACTGTTTAGGATAGGTTCCTAACAAGTAAAATTAGTAGGCAAAATGGCATCCATTTATAACTATTGGTAAATACTACCAAAATATATTCTAAAAAGCTTATACCAATTGGTACTATCATTAGTATGCATAAAGTTGAATTTCTTGCCACATATCCATCAAAATTAATTGAAAATATTTTAAATAGTTGTTTTAAACAAACTTGGCACATCATTTTTACCTGAAATGTATGATTACCGGTTTAGATGAATGACTTTTCATATACAGTCTGTCTTTTGTACCCAGTACTTTTGCATTCATAGAGTCAAACAATGACAGAAAATTGGAGGGAAAAAAGCTGAACATGTACAGTTTTATTCTCATTAGGATAAGAATTGTAGAACAGTAAATGATTTTCACCAAAAGTTATTATAGTATT
This sequence comes from Hydrochoerus hydrochaeris, assembly GCA_004027455.1. NCBI lineage: Eukaryota > Metazoa > Chordata > Mammalia > Rodentia > Hydrochaeridae > Hydrochoerus > Hydrochoerus hydrochaeris. Next base: position 186,126 of record PVLA01001075.1, read on the forward strand.
ATCACAGTAATTACTAACACAGTATTTACACTGTATTAGATATTGTAAGTAATCTAGAGATTTAAAACATATAGGAGCTGTGTATGTTAAGTATGTCATTTTATACAAGGTTTTATGTAGCCTCTCTTCTACTCTTTCTTTGTTCCTCAGCTCTTTCTTCATATTTGTATTACCTACTAAACTGGTTTTTAAAACATTCTCCAACTAGTCAGCAAACTCATCGAAATGTAAATGTTCAATAAATATATATTAAATGAAGCAAATGTACAGAGATTGGATCTTGGTATCTCAACAAAGGCAAAGTTAACATATCTGAAAACTTCTTCCTGATTTTGGCTAGTAAATTTTAAAATATGAAATTTGGTGAAGTGATTTTTTTATTATCACAAAATATAAAAAGTCCAAATAATGAAAGGATAGAGTTCTATTTCACATGATCAAACTGTCCAGAACCATTTTTAATGATGTGGATCAAGTCCAAATCCCCATATAATGCTCAGGTTAAAATCACCCCCCCAAAAAAAGTCACCCTAGTTCTTGAGACCTCTTTCTCACACTAAAACAATTTAAATAATAATTTAAAATAAAAGATTCTTTCATGAAATTATTTTTCTCCAGTGAAATCACAGTAGCCTTTTACTACAAGTAATATTATTTGTTACTCAAATAATACTGGAATTTAATTTATTTTTAATTGAGTACTAAGAGGTTCATATATATACACACACACACACACACACACACACACACACACACACACACACACACAAAGCCAGTATTTTTGTGAGTCCTTCTTAAGATTAAATATGGGTTCTTTTTTTTTGAGTATATATTTTCGGTAGTATGCAAACATTTTAAAATAAACTATATCAACTTAGTTTTGTTTTTCTATATCTGATGATGCAGGTTCTGAGATGTTTCATGGCCATGATAATTTACTACTAAACAATAGTAAGACATGACAGCATTTTTATCTTTCTGTTATGCTCTAGGCTACCAAAAAGTCCATCCAACAAAACATAGCAGAAACCTGATATATAAAAGGAATCACATATCACTGCTAGATATATAAAGATGCTGTTTCTATTAGCTCTTTCACTTTTTTTGCACAGCCAAGGAGATAGATAAATCAGAATGTAAATAAATGAGCAAACATATAAGATATATGATATCTTAATATATATGATCCAAATTAACTTTAGGATAATTATTCTGGCTATTTATATATTGGATGGCTTGAAATGAGAAAAAAAGCCGGGAATCATTTATAAGGATATTCAGGAGTACTGGTGCATAATAGTAAGTGTCACATAGTTAGGAATGAGGTACTCAGTAATTCAGCCATGATTTAATTATTATTATTGCCCCAGATATCAGTGTTTTACTTGTCCTTAAAAACTCTCAGTCCATTTAGACAAGTTAGTTTAGAAAATATGAATAATATGAATTTATCACTTATTATAGGCCTAGTACAGTGATGAGGAACCTTTTAGAGACCAAGTGTCAATCTGAAATCTAAATCCTACTTATATATAGAAAAATGCCAAACTGTAATTAGACCTCAATACTGAGGTTTTAGCATAGGAAAAACAAAACACTCTACATTAATATCTTTTGTCTTAAAAGAAAAACACAACAACACATGTGCCGTAGGTTCACCATCTCTGGTCTAGTACTATGCAAATCATCAGTAAAGAGGAGAAAAACAATGTTGAGTGTTAGGCTCAAAGAATTTCAAGTGGGGTCTCTACCCTGCAGAAATGCCTACAAGGTATACTACTCAGTGCTATATACCTGTTGAAACATTCAAAGATGAATCAATCAGAGTTTAAATTTATCTTAAAAGAAAAAGTTGTAGGATAGTAAATGATTTTCACCGAAAACTATTATAGACTGATATGAATGGTGCAGCTATTTTAAGGCGGGGGGAATACAAAGGATACATACACAGAGCAGGGATCCAGGAATATAAGTGATAAAGTTAAGTGTGAGCGTGAAAGCTAGATAAGATAACAACAGCCAGAGATTTTTAAGAAGAGATAAAGAAATATTCAAATAAATAGCAAGAATAGTAAGATATTCAGAAAACAGGAAGAACCATCCAGGAGCAGGAGGCTGACAACCTGACTAACCACATTTGTGTGAGAAAATTCACATGTGAGACCATCACACATGGAGCGGGTCTACCCTCTAAATGTTAGCTGTAGGAAAGCTGAAGCAGGAAAAACTATTAACTGGAGCCTTCAATATCAGGCTGAGTTCTTAATCAGATCAGCAGGCAAGGGGAAAGAACTAATAATACTTGAACAAAGGAGTAATATGATCCCAAATTAACTTTGGACAATTATTCTGGCTATTTATATATTGGATTGGCTTAAAATGAGAAAAAAAAACAGGGAATCATTTAGAAGGATATTCAGGAGTAGTGGTGCATAACAGTAAGTGTCAAATAGCTAGGAATGAATGTACTAAGACAGCTGTGATGTAATTATTATTATCGCCCCAGATATCATTATTCTTTTTATCAAGGACACCTTACTTTCTTGTCTTCACAGCAAACTCCAAAGGCATTCTTGACTTTCCAAATATTAAGAACTACTTCTCTTATTCTCATTTTAAAGATAAAAAAAGTTTAAAGAGCTTAAGAAAGTTATATGAGGACATGTTAAATAAGCTGCAAAGCAGGATCAGAAATCAAGAAAGCAAAATTAAAAAAAAAAAACCAGGATAAGCAGAAAAAACCACAAAGTTTCTAGAGAACTTTAGATAATCTAGGATAGAATCATAGCTGTAAACTAAACAATTATATGATCTTGGTAAAACAAATCTTTCTGTACCTCAGCTCCCCTTTTTGTTAAAAAGGAATACCAATAGCATGTAACGAGATTTTAGGGGGGTTATAAAGAAATGGGAAGAATGGTCATCTAGCACTTACCATACTTGGCTAATAATAAGTATGCAATAAATTGCTTTGATCTTCATTAATATTTTGAATCATCTGATAGAGTCTTAAAATTTTTAGGCATCACATCTGTATTTTTTATGGAAAAACTCAAATATATTCTATGAGAACATTACTTCTGGAAAGGAGAGTTTTAAAGTTCGTAGAAAGGCTAAGAAAATTTCTGGTCCATTTTATTAGTGTTAAATATAAATTAAAGTTAGGTGTGCTAAGAAAGTGATGTGAAAACAAAATATGCACCACCAAACCATTCCTGCTATCAATAAGCAGATTACATAGACAATGGCTTGGAGGTGAAAATGCTTTTTGGGATGAAGAAAGTACTCCTAAGATAAATACTTACGTCAGTAATTATAAACACTCAAAACTTTGAGCCTTTTTCTTTTGGTTTATTTGTTCCTAGAGATCAATCATTTCTAACAAGCTATTTGAGAATGAAATAATGCACGTAACTATAGATCATACTTGGTACATGCAGTGCAGTCATTCTATTATCTACTGCTATCATTATCACTACTGGTAACATGCAACTCTTACAATTTTTAAGATATATAAATATGTACTTCAAAAGTCATCCTAAGAGGACCATTTCTGCCAAAAACAAATCACAAAGCACTGATAAAAACGAATCCTATTTCCACCATTAATGAATATCTATTGTATTTTACATAGAAACTTCACCTGAAGACTTGCATATAACTAATTCATTTAAACTTAACTTTTATGGAGATAAGAGATTTTGTAAGTAAAGGATCATCTCATTCTTACAATATTTCTTAAAGCTGTGCATATGAATTTATTTCCCACAGATGCTGCTTAGGGAAATTTAACTTGAGAATGTTAGAATGTCAGTATAATTCATAATCAATTTCTCTAATTGGATAATTTTCTCTAACCATTTTTGAAGCTTAAAATATGAAGATTATTCAGTGTGGCAGACAAATTAAACTGACATTTTGGACTTTTTTAAAAGCATCATGGTATTTCATGTATATTTTCTAGTGAAGTAGCCTCTAAAAACAATGGTTTCTAGCTTAGAACATAAGCAATTTTTGCTTTATATTTATACTACAAATGTAAATAAAAGTCAATTTTCAATGATTCCTCATTTTAAAATGAGAGTAGAGAGCTATTTTCTGAATTTCTTTAGGCTATATAACTGCTGAAATAGGAAAGATAAATCAAAACATTATGATTCTCCAGAGTAACAATACTAATTTGCTTTTTCCACTCAAAAGGACAAAGCACTTTTCATTAACTTCATATTTCAGGAAAGTATGTTTTGAGGAAGGAAAACAAGGACAGACTTTAGTACTTGAGAGCTCCATTTGTCAAAGCATAGGCAAAGGATCTCTTGGTGTCCCAGAGACACTATCAAGGACATGTATCATCAAAACTAAATTCACATCACCTGTCTTTTTGCAACATATTGACGTTTCCATTGATGGTACAAATAGAAACCATGAGACCTTATCATCAGTCTAGATAGTAGTAACAATAGGAATTATTTCTTGCTGCATCTTTTGAAATCATGCATTTGTAGTAAAAAGCAAATCAAGTTTAACAATGTTCCCAATGCATCAGTAAAACTTACTCATTTTAAAATCTTGACTCTCAAATAAACATCTTTTTAATATTCAGTGTGATGAAATGTAAAGACCATAAAAAGCACTTTGCTGCACACCAAAGGATGATAATTGAGGCAAAGCAGATGTGTGACTGAACTACAAGCTATACTACCTGACTTCTTTATGGAAAACCCTGGTGGTTTTCTTCTCTCTCTCTAGAATGTCCTTCAGTATTCTTTGCAGGGTTGGATTGGTGGTCACAAACTCTCCCAGCTCCTCCTTGTCATGGAAATATCTTGTCTCTCCATTAATTTTGAGAGACAGTTTTGCAGGGTACATCATTCTGGGTTGGAGGTCATTCTCCTTCAGGGCTTGGAATATTTCGCTCCAAGCTCTTCTTGATTTGATGGTTTGCATTGAGAAGTCTGCTGTGATTTGGTGAGTTTTCCTTTATAGTTTTCATTTATAATCCGTTTCTTTTCTCTGACCGCTTTTAATATTCTGTTCTTGTGATGGATTTCTGGGATCCTGATTATTATATGTCTGGATGTAGATTTGTTTTGGTTGTAGCTGGCTGGAGTTCTGTATACCTCATTTATCTGAACTTCACTTCCGTTACCTATGTTTGGGAAGTTTTCCTTAATTATTTCTGTGAATAGACTTTTTATTTCATTTGTATTTGTTGCTGCATCTTCATTCACATATTTTATTCTTAGGTTATAAATCCTCTTGTCATCTTCTAGCCTTTGTATCGGTGCTTCCTGGTTCCTTGTTATTTTTAAGACATCTTTCCTTTCACCATCATACTTTGCAAATCTATCTTCAAGTTTTGAAAGTTTGTCTTTAGTTTCTGTTAAAAGGTTTTGCCAGGTTTCAATGGAATTTTTAATTTCCTGATATTCTCTTTGGATCTGTTTCATATATTCTAGGTTTTGTTTATATTCTTCATCAAAGGCTTCTCTCCTTTTTCTGGGTTTCTCTATTCTTTCATTTGTGTCTACTTGAGGATTATCCAGGGCTTCTTTTATTAATCTTCTTATATCTTGCTTCACCTGAGTTAGAATTTCAGATTTAAATTCGACGATGAGGTCACGGAGGTATTTCTTTATTTCCGATGAGGCTGTCTCTGACATTACAGGTTTGCTGCTCTCAACTTCCTCTGCATTTACCTCTGTTGGACTCCCTTTCCCTGGTTCTGCAGTTGGGGACCTTTTGCTCTTTCTCTGTCTTTCCGGCCCTCTTCAGACAGGTGGTGGTGGAGGTCTCTGGGCCTTTCTTATTGCTTACAGTTTTTCTGCAGTGCACTTGCTAGGGAAGTACCTCCCCCCCCAATCCGCTCCGGATCTGTGAGTTGCACGCTGAGAGCCAACCCCTCCCCCTATGCCAGTCCACCAGTTTATGCTTCAACTAGTATGTGTGTTCCCTGGGGATGCCACTGGCCCAGAAAAGCCTCATTCCCGGCTATTGGGTTTCAACCAGGGGCGTGGCCCAGCCCGAGCAGATCCCACCAATCTGCTTTGGACCAGGAGCCGTCGACTGATGCTGCCTCAGGTTTTGATTCAAGCCGCCCTGCCCAACTCCAAAATGTCGCCCAGCCAGTCCTCCTGGTTTGGGGATTCCAGTTCCCATCAGTCACCAAAGTTCATGCAGCTCGACTGGCTGCTTCCACTCCCTGTCTCAGCGCCTCTTCCACCGGAGGGTCTGGAGCTCACCAACGTCTGCTCTTGGCAGGGCTGCGATCTCAGCTCGATTGTGAGTCACCTCACTCTAAGACGGGGCTTGCCCAGCTCCAGCCCTCTGTCCATGCTTCTTCTTCTTCTCTCTTTTTTCTTTTTTTTCTTTTGCTTTTTCCTCAGTTTCTTCCTGGGTCATGAGAATTCCTCTCCTTTTGTCTGGCTTTCTCCATGTTGCCATATTCCAGCATCTGAGTTGTGTTTTTTTTTTCCCTCAGAGAGGCTCTCTTATCGTGCCGCCACTCAGTCGGCCATCTTGCAATCCCACTGGTAATATTACTTTTTACTCAAGATGGATGAAGAAGATGTATCATAACATTAAAGAAGCTTCAGCTTTAAGGGCTGTTACTTGCACAGGCAGTTTCAAAGCCCTGAATCTAATTATGCATTTGTAATTTGCATTTGTTTTAAAGAGGACTAAATGCAGAGCTCAGAAAACCTATATCCTCCTCCTGGAGAAGACTTAAAACAATACTGAAAGAGTTATTCCTGATAGAATATGCACAAATCCCATGGGTTCTTAACTATCTTCTGAGAATAGAGAGAAATCCCTTAGTTTTTTATGTGAATATGGCTCTATGAAGAAAGATATGCTTGAGGAAAAAATAGATGAGAGGTTAAGTTCAAAAATAATTTAGGAACACTAAAATTAATCACTTTTTAAAACATTGAGAAAATAATTTAAACAGAAGAAACACTGATAAAATTATCATACCCACAATCAGCATTAGATAAAGAAGAGAGTTTAGACACCAGTGGTTCCAATTTTAGAAGAGCAGAAGGAAGCTCTACTTAAGACTTGAGGTTAGTTACTTTTACTTAGGACTTTTCATTCAGTGCCAACAAATGATCAGTAAGAGATAATAACTCTCTGGTTGCTATAACTCATCCTGTCAGTAAACAGGTGTTTACTGCTTGAATCACATCATGAATAACCACTGGAGGTCAGTCTTGGGCTTTCCCTCAGGTCATCAAAAATAGTAAAAGGTCAATACAGACCAAATTTCTGATTCTGCCAATGAAGATGCCAAGGCTATAAAAGACTCAGAAATGTCTGCTATCTTAGGGATTAATTACAACTAACTCAATGCTACTAATTGATTTTTAAAATTATTTGAGAGTTAATGACATCTTTTAAGAAAACAATATATTCAAACTGAAGGATAGCATACAAATCTGAACAGATGAATTCTGCATAATTTATTGCAGGTACTCTTCATTCAACATCAGACAAATCCAAATTAAGGGCATTTTAAAAATACTTAACCAGTACTGCTAAATTCTCAAAACTTTGAAGTTTATCCAAAAAGAGTAAGTACAAGAAACCATTAGAATCTAGAGAAGCCTATCAAAATAGAATAATCAAATACAGTGTAATGTGGTAATCTGGATGGTACCTTGGAAGAGGAAAGGAGCATTAGTAGACTATATTTAGTAAAAATTGACGAAATCTAAATAAACATGAATTTTATTTAATAATAATGTATGAAAATTGGTTTGTTAGTTATGACAAATGTTATCATAATAATGTAAGACATTAATAAGGAGTGAAACAGGGTGCAGGATTTAAGGGAACTTTTTGTATTGTTTCCACAACTTCTGGGTAAATTCAAAGCCACAATAAGAGAAAGATATTTTTAAAAGATCTATACATCCTAAAAATCTGTAAGAACTTTAAGTAATTAATTAAAATTTGAATTTCACTTTTCGGTCAGGAAGTTTAGGACAACATCTGAATTTCAGGCCCTATATTCTGAATTTATGTTGCATGTTTATTTCTCTAACTTCAATTGTTAGAAATATTTACATTTTACCATTACTGTATACATCTCTATAGATGCTTATCTATATTTTCCAAGAAAAAAGTTAAAGTACAATTAGCAAATTGTATCTCAAGCCTTTTACTCTTACCATTCCTTAATAGGTAAATTTATATCCTATTTCACAGTTTAAAAAAACAAAACAAAACAAAACACCACCAACAGACATTTTCTCGATTCCTCAAACTTACATATATATGTATTATCTATGAACAGATCATCTTTCTTCTGTTATATTCTAAGTATTCTGCACCCTAATGTCAACCCCTCTACCTTTTTAGGAGGATATTATTTTATCAATGTTTTAGAGATGTTATATTATCAGTTTTTTTCATCTCATCTATATATATTTTAACATCTCTTTGTCTACTTATTTGTTTCTTTATGCATGGACACAACATACTTTAATCATTTTCCTGTATCATTCTCATTGTTCCATCATATTTTTTGTTTCACCTTTTTTGGGGGGGTACAAAAGTATATCATGTATTTCAATCATATTTATGCTCTGTTAGCTGAATCTTTTCACTGACATTTCAACATGCTGTCTTTCACTACTTAAATAGAAAACTAAAAAATAAACTTCTCTTTAACTCTTAAAAAGACAACAATCCAGACTACTATTTTTATGTGGGTATAAAAAGCTACAGTGAACTTGCTAGTTCAACAAGAAATACAAACTGGGTTTGCTGGTGAGTGCCTATAGTCCCAGTTTCTTGGGAGGCTGAGGTGGGAGGATTGATTAAGCATATAGTGTGGGCAATACAAGACTCCATCTCAAAACATAACAAAAAACCCCCCCAGAAATCAAGAAAGAAAGAAAGAAAGAAAAGAAAACGAAAGAAAAGAAAAAGGTACACAGTCTAAGGACTTATTAATTTGTGATCTTCCAATTTTTGATTCACCTTATAAAAGTTAAATTAGTGAATTCTCTCCAAAAGCACTTCTAATTATATTGTCAATGGTGCACGTGGGTGAGAGAAAGAGAGACACACAGATTCTTCACAGATTTACACACACACACAGACACACACACACACACACACAATGTACACACATTGATACTCATTAGTCATGTGCCTTGAACCAGTTATGGAACTTTTTTAAAACAAAGTTTCCACATCTGCATAATCTGAAGACTAGTCTCAAACTCAGAGAGTAATTATATAGATTCAAGTAGTCAAAGTGCATAAAACACTTAAAACATTGTCTCACAGAGTGAATGCCCAATAAATATTAGCTGGTATTACAGATTCCAAATAGCTACTTAGTAACAGACACATTGACATTAATGGAAATTACTGTTGCCGGGGGCTTTTGTGTCTCCTGAAGTTGTCTAGGAAGTGTTCCAATAGCTTTTAAAAGCTAAGTTTATTGAAGCGTAATCTATAAATACAAATGTAGACAGTTGTGTAAATGATACTATCATCAAATATTTTCTTTTCTTCTGTGTACTTTTGTATCTTCCAAAGATACAGTACTAAATGGTCAAATCTTTAAAAAGAATGGGAGGAGGCCATCTATGGCACATTTCTTGAAGTCTAAGAATCTTAAAAACTGCAGAGGAAGATTATTGGGTTTAGGTCTTGGTGTTTATTTTATATACCTCTACACTTTGGGAGGATTTTTTAGTTATTTGCTGCAGAAAGCCTTTGAGGAAGAGCCAAATTTTTAGAAATAAGCAATCTCAAAATGCATGAAATCTTAGATGATAATTATACACATTCCCATGGCTCTGATATTAATATTTTTAAAAGCTGAGTCATCCATGTAAGTAAGACAAGCCCAGAAATTTGCTTGTTAAAAGAGTACAAACTTTCAGAGAGGAAACAAAAGCAAAGCACAGGCCTTCAGTTTTGTTTTTTTCTGTTGGTCACGTCATTTATCACATTTTTATTCATAAAGGATAATGAATTAGCTATACCTATTTTCCTATGGCCTTCTTTATATACAAGTAATTTTGTGTCATAAAAAGTTATTAAAAGACACCATTGGAAATTGGATAAAAAGTAGATGAGAAAGAAGCAATTATCAAAAGGCTAAAACTCAGGATCAGAGAAAAGATTCAGACCTTAGCATGGGTAGGAAAAAAGATAACTATAGAGGAGTCAATGGCAGAGGCCTTTGGAGGGACAGGGCCAGCAAAAGCCCTGAGAAGACAGGCTGGTTGAGGGTAGAAAGGAAACTGGAAGACAGAGGTTTTACTTGCTATGACTAGTGGGAGTATAACTTTTTTAAAAAAATGTAACTTTATTATGCTTCAGAGACAGCTGACTATGGTCTTCATTTAGTTCTTTATTCATTAGAAAATTGTAAAGAAGCCAAATATAATTAAAAAAAAGAGAGAAAACCTAATGACCTAGAATCCTTACATTGTCTGAAAATATTCATTACTTTGTTTAATAGTAAAAACAACATGGACTAAGTACTGTAAATTTTTGTGATGGCTAAAATAATTTAAAATAGAATTTTCCTTAAAAATACATAATTTTTATTTATCAACAACAATGTAGTAATAGGTACCAAACATACATGGCACTGGTTACCAAGTGCATCAATTGTGGGGACTAAAAAGAAGGAGGGGGTAAGGAAGTGCCTAAAACCAAGTGGTTAAGTAGAGGAGGAGGAGGGAGAGAAGGCAAGGGAAGTGAAGCTCAATTAGTGTTGTAAGTTGGCTTCATTCTTTCCTGTGATATATAGTGTGAACATCAAAAGGACACCCACACCAGATCTCCAAAGATGTGGTTCTATTATTTGTCCCTTAAAACATGTTTTAGGTTTGGCTACTAAAGTTTTATTTACTCTAAAACACTGATTTGAGAATAAGCATGTGTTATTCCTTATATATACCACCTCTGCAAGTATACATAATAAGATGATTACTTGCTATTTAGGAGTGACAATTACTGCAGCCAAATGAACACACCCAGGGCAATTCTAGCCCTTTAATCCTTATTCTCTATGGAAAAAAAAAAATTAGTATGTCTTCACATTTCAATAGAGGAGACTGCAACTATGGTATTCATATTTAAATGCCATATGTTTACAGATTACTACTATCAATTGTGTGACAGGTTTACTCCAAAAAGGATCTGAACTTCAAAGCATACCTAAGTCATTCTCTAGCATAACAAACTTCAACTCCTCTCTATCACCTACTGATTAAATAGAACATTTTAGCTTACTATTCAGAGCACTACACAGTATGTGCCAAACCTGACTCCATCAAATATACAATCATCAATTTTTTTTTAAGTTCCTTGGAAGTAAATGTTACATATACCTTGTCTTTTTGTTTTTAGGAACAGAAATAGGAATTCTGATGAAAGAGAAATCCATTTAATTTGTAAAACAAGCATTTACATCAATTTCACCCTGTGCTTTCCCATGGATCTATCTCCTTAGAGTTAGAATAGCATTGTATTTGACCTTAGGTAGTATATACAATGTATGACCAATCATTTTCTTACATAACCTAAAGTGATGGATGATGCAGTAGCTCAAATATACATCTATATCTCAGTATCACTTTATTTATCCATTTTGTTATCCTCACTATGTTGCTTTTCTCCTAGATGGGTCACAAATGGCCACTCTTACTGTCATTCCATGACACAGGACAAGAAAGTAAGTAGAGTTCCAGGAATCTCTACTATACTTCTCTTTATATGTCACTGAATGGAGATGTCAAAGACTCTCCATCTCAGTTTCGCTTATTCTGTGAATTCATCTCTTTTCTAAAATTCAGTTTTCTTCAAGTGATAATAGTCAAGGAGAAAAGCAGGGCATGGTCAATACAAATTTCAGTATTATGACATCTGAACAGATTTATCCACAGGGAACACAGTTCATTCCTCTCTGTCTTCGTATGAAGCACTAGCTCTTGCCTGAGTCCTGTAACCATAAAAACCAATAACCAGATTTGGAAGAGGACGTACAACTGGCTAGCTTAAAATGGAAAATGCCATCAAAGTCACATGCAATGAGAGAATGTTGTTTATCAAAAAGAAAATGAGATCTACGATCAGATGAAGACAGGAAGAAACAATGGGCAAATACAATAATCTGTCCCTATAGCAGCACTGAACAATTTGTAAAATAACATCATTCCTGGAATATTTTATGGTACAGAACCTCAGGCTTGATTTTAAAGTACTGTGAAAGAAGTAAAACCATTTTCTGAAAAATAACCTGCCTTTGTCAACCAGGGAATCCTGAAGTCTCAGTGGTCAAGGTGGGTTGTTGTGCCCAAATATCCATTATCCCTTTCTTTCACAGTAAAATAATGTTTAGTAGGGCACATGTCAAAATACTACATTGCCTGTTCTCACTTGCAGCTGTGTGTGACCACACACAAAGCCTGACCATTGGAATGTGAACATAAATGATGTTTATACAACTTTAGGGTTTCTCCTTATGGGGGTGTGTTCAGTACTTCCCATTTTATTTCCTCTTTCTCTCACTTGCTGATCAGAACAAAGATGTAACAAGTTATCTTGGACCAAGCCAGGGAGACACCTTAGAAATGACAAAGTAGCAAGAGAAAAGTAGACTAAGTCTCTGGATATAGAGCCATCACACAAGTTACAGATATTTAATAAAAGACTGCTACACAAGAAAGAAACTTCTATCTGTGATGGAGTTTGTGCCATGAGGCTAAAACAGTTACTGAGTGAAATGTTACAATCCTTAGTTTCACAATACAATTGTTTTCAAGCTTACCCATTTTTGGATCTGGTTTTCTAAGTGTATGTATCTGTTCTCAATAAGGAATTCCATATGTTATCTACTCTAGATGTCAATTGAAGAACTATATAACCTAAAACATCACAGTTAATTCTTTTTAAAAAGAACATAATAGTAACAGTCTTTTCAGGGAAGATACTTCTGGGGCAACAGTTTTCAGTCTCTCATCTATTGAACCTTTGGAGTTCTGTAAAGGTGCCTAAGTGTCACTATCACAGTAGGCTATATAGATACAGATTCTGGTTTGGGGTAAGAAAGTCTAATTTCCCCTCACACTTTCTAAGCTGCTTTTATTTGATTTATTGATTATAGCCATCCTAGGAGATGTGGGCTTTCCTTATGGATTTCATTTGCATATCTAAGGTGGCTAGTAATATTGAATAACATGCCATGTGGTTACTGTTTGTAACTACACCAACTTTGGAGAAATACTATATTTGGACCTTTTATATCAATTTTGAAATTGGGTTCTTTTATTATTAAGAATTTTTAAAATATCATAATGTTATTTATTAGTACATGACTTGCAAGTATTTTCTCTCTTGTGAGTTTTTCTTCAGTTTGCTGGTAATATCCTTCGAAACACAAAAGATTTAAATTTTTATGAAATTATATTCATCCATCCACCTACCCACCCACCTACTCACATTTTCCTTTTTTGGTATCACATCTAAAAAAATCTTTCCCTTTATTCAAGATCATGAAGATTTATGCCCATGGTTTCATATAAGGGTTTTAAAGTTTTAGCTTTTTATATTGTTGTACTGAGTTATACAAGGTATGATTTAGGCATATTCATTCATTTTTTCACAGGTGTGTATCCAGTTGATATATAATGATCACATTCATCACAAGGAATTTGTATCTGTACACAATATGTTTCAAATTCTGCTCTGTTTTATTTGTTGTTATTCCAACTGTCTATGCTTATTCCCCAAATTGTAAAGTTCTAGAGGGCAGGAACCACAGTGTATTTTTCACACCTCTCTTACTGTATAGCCAGAAAATGGTAATGGTCAACAGCCAATGAATATTGTTGACTAAGGATAGGTTAGGCAGTTTAATAGAAACTTAGAAACTTTGGATTGTAACTCAGAAATTGGTAAGTGATAAGGATCATTAGCTGAAAATTTTAAACTTTTATTGACTTCATGTTTTGCCTCCTCCTTGAGGAAACTATGTTTCTATCTGAGCACAGTCTGTTGTTCATGAGAAAATTACACAATTTTTAATACTTACAAGGCTCATCAAAACTCTGGTATGTGTAGATTTCAATGTACCCAAGAAATCTTTCCCATAGAGTTATACTTGGCATCTGAACGTCCTGGCCAAAGCCTCATGCAGTCATGGGGGCAGGCTTCTAGAGTTTGTGAATGATTCATGGTACAATATCTGGATTATGGGTGTGAGTGTTACACTCAAATGGGTGTGGCCTACATACAATATAAGGGACAAAAGAAGTCTTCCTTCTTCTCTCCTCTTTTTGCCATTGTTGCTTTTGCTGTTTTCTGCCACCATGAACTGTTGCTCTCTGCCTTGTGCCATGCTGCCTTGGAGCCAGCTCAGGATGGACTGAAACCTCCACAAACTGTGAGCTAAATAAACCTTTCCCTCTTTAATTTTCGGTGTCGGGTATTTGATCTTATCATTGAAAGAAAAGTAACTAAAACACTTAGTGAGAAAAAGCAGTAAAATACTTTTTATCATTCTCATGTCTAGATTTTAAGAAATTCAAACTATTCCATCACAGCCCTTCTTGTTTATTTAGGGCCTGCTTGAACTCATATTTTATTAGAGTCTGTGTTTATTGCCTGATTACAAGTGGTCTATTGAGGTGCCTTTAAAGAGAAACAAAATACTCAGCATAGCAACATCAAAGAGAGGTTACTACATGCACATTGTCCAAAACTCCCATCTCCTTTCATAGCTCCAGAATCATACAACTTTCTATCTGGCCTTTTCCATTCACGCCTACCTCAAGATACAAAGCACCAAGACACATTTGGACATCAATATGCACCCTCATACCAATTTTATTTTCCAGGTATGAGTCCTATCTCTTAACACACGCATTTTCAGAGAAAACAATGCCTATGTTTCTCTTCTCAAAATTGTTTTCCATAAAACATCAGTTACTACACCACCACATAGTTAAAAATCTCTTTCCCTTCTATTTTCAAGTATTCCTAGAAATCCTTAGGATGAGTAAGGAAATCTACAAAAATTTTTTACCTTCAACTGAAAGGAATTCCAATCTAAAATATCACCAAAACAACTTTTGCCTCTACCACCAATGTCTATGCTTACACTCAAGCATCATTCACAGCAAAAAAGTCTGGGTTATAATTTATTTTATAACAAACTTTAAAAACGCCCAAGTAAACTATATTAGCTATGCATAATGAACTCTACTTCAATATTTATATATTCTACTATACTGTGCTCATACAGTAACTTAAAATATCTGTATTTTAGAATGGAAGAACAAAAATATTTGCACATTTACTAATTTATATTCATAGAACCTATTGCTTTCTTCATATTCTAAATTCTCTACAACACTTTATACCAATCTCAAAAAACACAATCTTGTCTCATTTGGCACTTTTGTTTATAAGGATGCAGCAGGTTCTAGAAAACAAATTGGTCAAAATGGAGAAGGTAGAACAAGAACCTTAGGAAACATGGGGTATGGGCATTACACAAGTTTCAAAATGTAAAACTTTAAACTGTTAAGCATTATATAGAACCAAAGGTTGGAGTGGGATACAGTAAAAGATGGAAAGAAAAAGCCCAAGCATTTCAAACAATGAGCAAATAAAAATTGTTGCAACAAATAATTTCAAAAATAAAAATAGGCAAATTGGAAACACAATCATAGGTTGTTATTTCAATAAACAATAAGTTGTATTTACAAAGTCACTACAATGAAAACAATTCATATTGAGTCAGAAAGCATAAAAATATTGGTAAGGTGGAGGTATGAAGGGAAGTGCAAGAATTAGAGCCACACCTATAATAAATGGTACATGACTAGGGCTATAGTACATCAAGTGACAGTATCCCGTTCAGGTTTTTCAGAAACAGGGATAGAAATAGCAAAAGAAACTACTTGTAGACATAAAAGCTATTGACTACAGTACAGGATGGAGGGGGGGTTTGAAGTTAATTTTATATATTTTATTAAACAATACATGATTATTAAAATTCATATAAAAATAATAATTTCATGTTAACAGGTTTTAACATGTTATCTATAATCTTCATGATTTTATAGATTATAGACTGATTGTGTATCTTTCATATTTTCAGTCTAAATTTCTCTACTACTTTTATGTACATTTCTTCATGATATTCCTTTTTGTGACTGTAGTTGAAATAAAAAGTCAGGGAATTTTGTTTTCAATTATTCCTTAGAATGCCTGTATATCGATAGTTCTAGGGACATTTATAATGATTTTATAGTTTCCTTTTCTAGTATAAAAATGACCTTCATTATTTTCCCGTAAAATATTTCGTGGATTAAAACTCTTTAATTCTATTTATTTACAACAGCTTCCTGAAATAAAAGTGGCAGATGTAATTAAGCAATCTTCCCTACTAATTTGTATTGCATCTTTTGATTGTACTACTAACAGCCAGATTCACATAACTGGGCTTTTATGGGACCAGGACCATTTGGTAAAATCTTTTGAAAGGCTAAAACTATTTGTGTTAATCACCACAGTCTTGCTAACCACAGACTAGGGGAAAGGAACCAAGGCTGAGTAGTAGAGTTGTATTTGGTAACAAAATTAGAACTGTACAACTGGCTTTCACTGTTAAGCTGTCTAGGAAACTCGCTTACACCTCACATAAATGGAGGGAACTAGGAGCTAAGAATCTTAAATAATGTGGCTGTTGTATGAATCCTGTAGAGCCCAGTGTGTTTATGTAGATTTGACTATAGAATGGGACTGTGAACTCTGGAGATCAGCTACATAAGAACATCTAACTTATACTCTGAAATGCATTTTGGCTTCTAAAATATTAAATGTTTATTTCTCTGTTTAGTTTCTTAGACTGCCACATTATGTATGGTGAAAGAAGAGAAGATTAAAAGGAAGAAGCTTCACATGCTGGAAGCCCAAAATCATGAAACAATACTGGAAGGAGGCAGTGAAGACCAAAAAGCTGAAATCAAGTCCCTTGATCCAGCAGCCTTACTTCTCCTAGTTCACATTTTTCAGACCAAAAAAATTGGAAACATTTTGTTTAGCATGGGACACAATTTGCCTAAATCACCACCTGGTCATTTTATCACTCAGAAGAGGTTCTTCTTAGCTATGAACTACAAAGTATGAGTTCTTCATTTAAATAAATTTAAGATCAAATACCTGAAATACCTGTTGGGAGAAAAAAACCTTAGGCAACCTATTTTTTTTCACATCTATTTCTTTTTCTTTTTTTAGTACTGAGAACCAAACTCAGTACCTCACACTTGCCATGCAGGTGCACTGAGCTATACTTCTGGTCCTTTATATCTATTTCTAAAGACATGCATTTTTCTTCCCTTTGTTTACAGCACAGATGTATTTTTTCTATTAAACACCTATCACCTATAATATTTAAACTTAGTCTTACAAATTAAACCTTGCCAAATGATTGTCTGAAAATATTAACACCTTAAAAATAGTAACACATGAATATATGTGATGCTTTTTTACTGAAACATGCAGCATAGCTACTGCATTAGTACAGTGTCTGATGGTAGACTGAGTACAGTTAGGGTATTTGAGGTCTCTTTAGAGTTCTAATAAAAGGTATCTTTTTATTAACTCATCGTTCTTGTAAAATAGTTTATAGTGCAAAGATACACAATTGTTACAGTCATGCATCTCTTCCTCCATGTTTCTAATAACTCAGCCAACTGTGTTAAGAATTGTTAAAAATCATAGTAATATAATTTTTTTTTTTTTAGGTTAACACAGCATCTCTTTTTATGTAGTATATTTAAGGACAGGCTACTGCATCTTACAGATAGTGGAAGCTGTGTCATAAGTTTTGGTAGAAAAACAGTAATGGTGGCACTACTGATTTGTCTTTGTCAGATATAGCATCATGTATATCTGTAATATTTTGACATTTTTTTAGGTTAGTTTTCTTTCTTTTCCTTTTTTTGTTTGAGACAGTTTTTCACCATTTAGTCCAGGCTGGTCTTGAACTCACCATGCAGCCCAGGGTAGCCTCAATCTTTGCAGCAATCCCCTTGCCTCAGCTTCCTGAGTGCTGGGATTACCATACCTGGCATAATGTAATTGTTTTAAAGATAATCAACTATTCTTTTTAAAATGATCTTGACCTATTACAGAATATTCTACGTAACTAAAATGTCTTTACATTCTTAGACTATCAAATGTTAAGTTCTAGTAATAATGAATGGAATCATATTCTTTCACTTCACTGAAAATCTTTTCTCAATTTCTGAAATACTCACAGACATTTTTTTTTTTTTTTTTGGTACTGGAGATCAAACTCATGACCTTGCATTTGCCAAGCAGGCATTTATGCCACTAAGCTAAACCCCTGGCCCCTTCACAGACATATCTGACCAGAGTTACAGACAGTAGTAAATTTATTCTGTCTCAATCAGAGTAATTACATATAACATAAACCTTAAAATTTAAAAATATAACAGAGTCTATGTTTTTCATGATTGCTAAGAAGGAATAAAGAGCTACAAATGCAATTT
The DNA here is from genome assembly GCA_004027455.1 of Hydrochoerus hydrochaeris. Taxonomy (NCBI): domain Eukaryota; kingdom Metazoa; phylum Chordata; class Mammalia; order Rodentia; family Hydrochaeridae; genus Hydrochoerus; species Hydrochoerus hydrochaeris. The sequence goes on from PVLA01001075.1 coordinate 204,686, forward strand.
AAAAGCAGCAGCAGCAAAAAAAGAGCCAGTTTATGCAGCTGTGAGAAATGACTCAATGTTCATGAAATAGCAATTATTAATCTAATTCAGAATATTCTCTATTTACTAAAATTGAACCTCTAATAGGCAACAGAAATATGTAGCTGCATAGTTAACTAATTTGTTAAATTGTATGAAGTTCTACGACAAATCATTAATCTGTAAATTATATTTCTTTACTATATAATATTCATACAATTGGCACATATAAAATAGGTATCTAAAACATTCTTTTCTAACCGAACTGACTCACAGAATTCACGAATATATACGAAGGATTACTTTAAAATCTTGTTTTCCTATCATATTCATGTTTTTTTTCAACTGTATAAAGGGTATTTTTTTAACTTAATAAAGCATGTTTTTTGCCTGTGCAAAGCATATTTTTAAAAAGTTAATATATTTGGAGAATATATAGTTTTACAAACTTTTAAAAAGATACCAAATAGATATAAATCATGAATAAAAGATGAGCAAGTTACAGAATCTCCCATTTACAAAAGTTCAAAGTTTCATCATATTGAAACTTTTAAAGAATAAAGATAACTGAGATAATACATGATCTACAGCAGAATGGGAACAGAACTGAGTTGAAAGATCTAAATTGAACTCTCAGATGTATCACTTTTTAGTTATGTATGTGTGATGATTACAAGCAAATTGCTTATCCTTTTTAAGTCTCCAAAGTCTCCTCTATAAAATGGGGCCGAAGTTCATATCCACCTCACAGGGTTATTTTGGTATATTTGAAGGTATTTGGGTTAACTTAATGAACAAAGTTGATCATACTGCCTCACAGTAAATAGCTCTTGAGTGACTATCTCCTTCCTTACATACTTAGTAAACAGAATTTGAAGCCTTCTATGTAACTTATAGCAAGAATAAAAACACTTTTTTCACAGGTAAACAGTTTCTTAACCTAGGTTCTTACAGAAAATATAGTGTCAGTACCCATATGATAAAAGAGGTATAGAAACAAAAAATAAAGATGGCATACCTTGAGAAGTATCTAACAAGCAGCATTCTTTGTTTTATGCTGACATAATTTGTGGTTCTAATATAGGCTTTCAATGAATTCTGGGCCAAAATTAAAATTCTATGCAGACATTCAACTTTAATGATTATGTCCATTCTTCATTGAACATGGGAAACAAATGCTTTACAAGGTATTAATTGAAGATATTATCATAGTACTCTTACAAAGTTTATTTCCAAAAGAAGCCCCAGGCCTTGTAATATACTTGGGTAAATGAAAGCTATACTAGGTTCTGATACCACACTGTAGAAATTCTAGCAGATAATAAAATCATAATTTTAATAGAGACTCTTCTGAGGTCAGGATATAGCAATTTTATAAAGTTATATGATAACTAAAAGGAGAGACTAGACAAATTTTCAAAAATAAAGAACATCAATCCAAGATGCTTTATTACTATATTTTGGGTAAAATTAAATATAGAATAATGAACAGAAAGCATTTAGCTTAATTATAGTTTTCCTACTGTGAAGCTGGCACAAATGCTGTGAAAGTTTAATCAGAATCAGTTAATAGTTACCTCTGTGGCCTTGTTTGATGGTTCCAGTCCAGTCATATTTGCTACTACCAACTGTTGTAAGAGTTGAACTTGAGCCACATTTAAGAAGAAGTCCAGGTTTGTGGTTATATTTACTTCCAAGGAATGGCCACACACTAAAATCTCCTAAAGGAAAAGAAGAGGTTGAATACAGATTAAGAAATATGATAGCATTCTATAGTAACAATTTATTATTTTTACTTATTTGACCATTACTATTTCCTACATTATCTGGGACTCAAGTGCACATGCTAATGAGGAAAGCAAAAATGGTAAGCATAATCACTTGCTATAGTTTAATATGTTAATTTAATAAATGTTTATAAGTGTTTGCTATGTCCCAGTCCTTGAGTCAGATACAAAAAAATCTAATAAGAATTTTTCACCTTTTATATCCATTTGGCTTTTTCAGACCTCAAACTACTGTCATTGTTTTAATATGTAGCAAATGATGTCATTCTGTAGCAGAATTTTGTTCACCAATTCAAGTGAACCAATATTTACTCAGCATTTCCTAAGTACTAGCACTATGGGAGAGAACTTGGAATATAGAATAAAGCTGGCCTTGAAGGGTACTCTGCTCTTGAGAAAGTTATAATCTAGTGAGGTAGACAAATATAAACAAGCATTGTTGGTAGGCAATTACAATTGCAAATACCACATTATGGACATTCTCCATTGGAGGGATATACTCCAAATGATTTATAACAAACTAGAGTGCTTAAGCCAAAGATAGCTAAATTAATTTTACTTCTTTAAACTGCTAAGATTTTGGCAGCATTGGGCAAATGTCTATTACCTAATCAGTGCTGTTCTGAATTACCAAATCACTTATTATTGCAAAGTGAGTTAGAGAAGGAAAACAAATTAAAACAATCCAGAAGTTTCTCTTAATAAGCAGAAGTCCTGGCTCTTGTCCTGATGTGCAAGTAGACAACATTCAAATGCTTTGAGAAGTCCAACAGACTTTCTCCTTATTAGTGGCATTCAAAGTAATGGATGTAAGGATAGTATGGCTGTCCAAATACAAACTAAATACCTGAAAGTGGCTTTTAATAAAGCCGTGAAGAAAATCATTCTGACATGACTATTCTTTTTTTAGTTTTAAAAAACTTTTTCTCCATTAATCTCCTGTATTCACTATACTTGGAATTCTAACTGCATTCTTTAAACAATGGTAAAAAGAGAAAAAGTACACTGTTTCAGAAGTTTTATTTTAAAATTGTCATTGTAACATTTCCCAAGGGGATGAAATTTTGTACTAAAAGTATCTTAATTCTATCAGTAAAACATGTCATATTAAAACTATCAAACAATAGATCCTATAATAGTAGGTTAAATGGTATTAATGCTATTGGTAAAATCAGTATCTAATATAAAAACTGTATTTTTATTCCTTTTATAATTATTGTCTTTTGATCAATTTGATCCTTGAAACAACCTGGAAGACAAACTGGGAAGCCTTATATATGGCAACTAAGATAGGTGTAAGGAAACTGATGAATAGGAAATTTAAAGTGCATGGCTGAAGATGACATCTTTTAACATGAAGCTGGGTTTGTCCTAGGATTAGCTTTTCTGAGCTCTAGCTCCCTGCTATAAACTTTCTAATAATCCCTTCAAATTAGAAGACATGTTAACTAAAATGAGACAGTATTTTAACAGTCTAATACATTCTTTTGTTTGAATTTTGTGATAAGATTTATTTAAGAATCTCAAGAAAAGAGTATTTTCAGAAAAAGCCTATTATGGTTTATACCTAATGCCCCCCCAATTGTTCCTAAGTGTGGCTTCTGAACAGTGATTGAAGCATGGATGTGTTATAGCTAAATGTGATGATAGGTGGTAGGTCAGAATTAGAAGAGGAAGGTCAGTGAGGCATGATCTGATAGGTTGTATTTCCCTTCCAGGTTCTTCTTCTATTCTGTTCCTTGGCTGCTCAATGTTGCCTTGGAGCCAGCACACTATGGACTAAAATGTAAGCCAAAAGAAATCTTTCCTCCTTTAAATTGTGAGTTTTGGGTATTTTGTCCCAGTGATGAGAAGGTAAGATAAATTCTTAATAATTAGAAGTGATTTTCTTTCTTTTGTTCTTTTTTTTCTGGTGCTGGGGGTCAAAATTAACATGTCAGACAAGTTTTCTTACACTAAGGTACAACCTGGCCCTGATATTTCATTTCTATGAGTCAAATGTAACAGGAAACTGAAGCAATTCTAAAATGTGATTCCAGCCTGGTGTGTGGAGGTGTTGGTGTAGAGCTGTGATCCCAGTACTAGAGAGGCTGAAGTATCCTGGTGAGTTTGAGATGAGCTGGGTTGCATACTGAGTTCAATGCCATCCTTAACTCGACAGTGAGATCATCTCAAAACAAAACAAAACAAAACCCACCCCTCAAAAATAATAACAAAGTGTAATTCCAATTTGTGTCTTAATTCATATTTCACTGCAGTACATATAAAAAAGCGACTCGTAAGGATTTTCATGTATTCTAAACCATATTCTTAAATGACTATGAGATAATAAGATTTATATAATCTTCGAATCCCTTTTGTGGATAAAAATAAATCTTGCCTAACTCAACCTTCCTCACAGGGCTACCACAAACACCAAATAAAAGGCAACAACACAAATATTGTCTTTAAAAATTTAGAGAAGGAATGAAAGATTTTACTGTCTAGGACTAATATACAGATATTCTTGACTTGCACTAAGGTTATATTCCAGTAAAGCCAATAAAGTTGAAAGTATCATGAGTTGAAAATCCATTTAACACACCTAACCTACAAAACCTCTTGCTTAGTAACCTAGTACACGGTAGATTACTGATTGTTTCCTGGTGATTGTATGGTTGACTGGAAGCTGTGGCTCACTCATACTGTCCAGTATCATGAAACACTATAGTCTTAATGTATGACTAGCCCAGGAAAGGAACAAAACTCAAACTTTACAATATGTTTTTTACTGACTATCAGCTTCTTACAGTGTAATTTTACAAACACTTATAAATTGAGCTGTCTTAAATCAGGGAATTAAATGATTCCTAAGTATTCAATCTATAATTTTTTTGACCTTTTTATAATAACCACCTGTAACAGTTGAGAAGGAGCAAAGCATTTATAATGTGTTCAGCATAACAAATTTCTATGAAGATTTTCCCCTTTAGGTTATGAGGGTTTGTACTATTAGGTTTCTCTTTCAGGCATGAAAGCAGTACATGATAATAATCAGAACTGAAACCTGGGCTCACCAGTTAACACTGATTGAGTTAATCTCTTTTAACCTGAGCTTCTTCATCTAACTCTTAAGTTCTTCATCTAACTCATGATAGTATCTAACTCATAAGGATATTGTGAGGACTAAATAAAGTAGCCCATGTGTGTTGAGGACCCTATGTCATTACTAAGGCTATTGTCATTAGAAAGAGGCTAAAGAAGTTGAGTGTAGAGGATACAGCCAGAACAGTTGGTTGAGTTCACACCTGCCTGTTTATATTTGTGAAAATATGGTAAATTGGTTAATCCCTCTATGTCTTAGTTTCCTCATTTGCAAAATATAGACAGAAATAGCTGACAGGATTATTATAAAGATTAAATTAGTTTTTTACACAGAAAACAATAAATATTTTTATTTAAATATTTAAATATTAAATAAGTACTAGAGAGTGCTTAGTATAAATTAGCTATGATGGAAATTGCTATTGTTATTAAGCCAATTTGATTCCCTGAGAACTGAAACTAAGAAAATTCCCAACACACAAAGCATAGTTACTCCCATTATTTAAACTAAAATGAAATCTACATTGTGTTCTAACCTCAGTATGAAGATTTTCTGGAGAAATAACTTTGGTGAAAATGATGGCAGGAGCTCCAGTTATTCGGACAGAAAAATCTGTCAAAATGGGGGTCAAAATTGCTCTCCGTTCTTGATGTCGCCTTATGCTAAAAGACAAAAACAAAACAAAACAAAAAACCCCATTACTAGTCATTTCACCTTTGCAGAGATAATTTCATTCAATTTACACAAGTCTTTGTACTGCAAAATATGACAAAATGATAGTATTTTTTTACTCAGAGTGCCTAATTCTGTATTTTTTAGTCACAATATCTTAACTTCATTTCTATAAATCTATACAAGATAGCAAAAAATATGCACTGAGAAATATAGATATAATTAAGAAATGAACATTGGTATCATCCCAGAATATTTTACCAAATTAGTTCTGTTTTTAGTTATTTTTGTTCTTAAATATGGTTTCACACCTTTTTGATTATAATCACTAATCTTACTATTTTTGGAATTTTAATTTCTTATTTTTACTAGTTTAGTAGTTTAAACAAGTGCTGTCTTTCTAATCTTGTTAGGTTTATGAACATATCCTCTTAATTTCTCAACTTTTTTCAGGCTCTAGAAACTGAGTTTATGGATTATTACAGCCTGTGCAGTGTGTTAAATGAACCAAATGCTTCCTGAAAACAACCCTGTATGAGAAATCAGAGCATTATTACTCCCACATTACCAATGAGGAAATGAAGTTTGGGGACTGGGTTAAGGCCACCCAACAGGAACAAAAGGTCCAATTGACCTTTGATCAGTGATTTAGCAAAATATTTCAACTTGGCATTCAAAAAAACCATTTCGAAGGAAGCCTTGCATGGGTGGTGAAAGATGACACTGGAAAACTACTAAGAAACCAAAGCTTAAACTAGTACAGATTCTAACGTCTACTCTATATATTCCTATTTTCACAGTCTGTATTGTTAGTTTTAACTTTATAAAAAACATTTTTGTGTTTACATTTTACTAGAAGTCATACCTCAAGATATCCTTCAAACCACCCACTTCTTTGTAAATATTCTTTTTATTCTCTTATATAAAGACGAAATTGAAACCAAAGATTTAGTGTAAATTATCCCATGAAGACTAGATAAAGTTCAAGTCTTTCTACATCCTCTCTCAATTTAATCTAGAGAGTATTAATGTCTTGTTAAATCTGCAATATTTTACATAATATTTTACATAATGCTTGCCAAAAAAGCAAACTGGATCATCTGATTCTGTGTATTGGATTTCAAGAAATTCAATTTTAAAGAATTAAAAGATCCGGTGGATTGAGAGTAACAGGAAGAAGTATTAAATCTATGACTACAGAGGGAGAGTATAGATCCTAAGAGACATCATAATTATAGTCTAATAGCTCAAATTCTATAAAATGATCAATATGAGAAGCATGTAACAAGTGATGTGCTCCCAATGGGGAGTGCTAAAATACATGATGCATTAAAAATATCTCAAAATGGAAAAGATGGCAGAAAACCAAATAAGAAAAACACTAAAGCACTGATGAAAAATAAAAAGTACTTAGGCATATCATACATTTTTCATCATATGATGAATTAAATCAGTAATCCAAAACATGAACTATCTATAACCACAGAAGAAGAAAATTTAAATCAAGTCAACAGTACCTTAAAAGTACACATTTTCTAGTATATAATGCTAACTTTTCTTTTGTGATATCTTGGATAAGTATTTGAAATAATGATTTTAAGCAATTATTAAAAATTTTTGTAGACCAAATGTTTTCAAAGATAAATCAAAAGAAAAAAAAACACTGAAGAAATAGCTATAAAGCAAAACTAAATGCTGCCACTATTTTATTAGATACTAAACTATGGTTTCAAATTAAAAAGAATAAATTAAAATTTGAAGGACGAAATGAGGGTTTTAGTGGCCTCAGTCAGCCTCAGCACTCTCAGTAAGTGAAGGTACAGACTTTTAATGGTTATCTTGAGACAAGGCAAGATTTTGAATTTTGCTGCCTACTTAGGGCTAGAATCTTTGAAAGGTCAAAAAAAATCAGCCCATTTGAGCAGGAAGAACAAGGACATTTGCCTATCTTGACAACAGAGCTTGTGGGAAAAAAAATAGAGATCACCTGGGAAAATTAAAACAAATGAGAAATCCCTCAGTGTACTGAGTGGCTTTAATTGATAGAACTTATGTGGTTCAGGAATATTCATTATTATTTACATAAAAATGCTATCAAATCTTTGGTTACTCATAACATCTGTGCAAAACAGATGCAATATATGTCCTCAATTTTTAAAGGATTCTCATAAAAAAGAACACTAAAGGCAAAATCTTATTCAATGATTATTTTATTTTAAAAAAAACTTCATTGGTTAGGAAGCATTAGATCCCATTTCCAAATATGTATATTACCAAGAATTTTTGGTAATGGAATGGTTAGATATGAACAATACAGTAATTGTGTTTAAAATTATTAAACAGAGAGCAACCCATTTGGGACCCTTCCTGCCTCTCAGGGGATGTACTTCTCCCTCAATAAATATTTCCTACTTTTAACTTCCATTGTTCTTTAGAATTCATTCTCTTAAATTTTTATTTAAGATTAAAAAGACATAGAAAAGAAAAACAAAAGCAATACAGACAAATAACAACAAGAAACCAAATACAACAACAGTATAGGTTTACAAAACAAGATAGGAATTTGACAATGGTTATAACATTGCATAATGTTACTTTCAAGAGGGTTAGTATTAACAGATATAGACATGTAAAACTGATCTGAACATATGCGTATTAACCGTTCTTTTCCAATAACTAATGCAATTAGTAGTATAGTCATTTTAGCTACCATATATGTATATATATATGTGTGTGTGTGTATATATATATATATATATATATGTATATATATAAAATTTATGTCTTTTTCCTTTTCTTTCTTTCCTCCTTTCCCTTATTCCAATTACTTTTCCTCTTTGTACAGTTACTTACCTTTACACAATATCTAATGTAGATTTTGGAACATATATAATTTTTCAGTTTCTTACATTAGGGAGACAATACAGTATTTACACATGAAAGTCTGATTTCTTTCACTTATGAGTATGGTCTCAAGTTGCATCCATTTACTTATAAAAGTCTTGATGCAATCTTTCTTTATAGCTGAGTAATAATCCACTGTATAAAAATATGACATCTTTTTTATTCATTCCTTGATTGATGGGCACTTGGGCTATTTCCAAGATTTGGCTATCACAAATTGTGCTGCTATAAACATGGGTGCACATATATCATTGTGGTATGATGTTTTCAGTTCTTATGGGAATATGCTCACAAATGGGATAGCTGGATCAAATGGAATCCCTAATCCCAGGTTTTGAGGATGCTTGACATTGATTTCCACAGTGGTTGCACCAGTCTACACTCCCACCAACAGTGGAGAAGAGCTCCTTTTGCCACGTATCCCCTCCAGCAATTCCTCTTGGTTGATTACTTGATCTTGGCCATCCTTTCTGGAGTGAGATGGAATCTCAGTGTGGTTTTAATTTGCCTTTCCCGAATGACCATTGATGTTGAACATTTTTTCATGTATTTATTTGCCATTTGTATTTCTTTATCTGAGAAGTGTGTATTTATCTGAGATGCCCATTTCTGGATTGGGTCTTTGAATTTTAGAGGCCTAATTTTTAAAAATTCTTCATCAGTTCTAGATAGAAGTCCTTTGTTTGCCAAACAGTTGGCTAAGATATTTTCCCAATTCGTGGGTTTTCCTTGTACTCTGTTGGAGATTTCCTTTGACATGAAAAAACTTTTTAATAAGAGGTGATCCCAGTTGTTGATTCCAGAAGGTGTTTCCTATGCAGTTTGATTTTTGTTCATGAATTCTCTGCTTATTCCTATGTTGTGAAGATTTCTACCTATTTTGTCTTCAAATAGACTTAATGTTTCTGTTTTAATATATAGAGCTTTGATCCACTTTGATTTAGTTTACTGCATGGTGATAGGCATGGATCTAGTTTCAGTTTTTGGCAATATGGTAAGCCAGTTTTTCCAGCACCACTTATTAAAGAGGCTATTTTTCTTCCAGTGAACATGTCTGGCCCCTTTGTCAAAGATGAGGTGGCTGACTGTGTTTGCAGTTGTGGCTATATCTTCTCATCTACTCCACTGATCTTCAGGTCTGTTTTTATTCCAATACCATGCTGATTTTATCACAGTAGCTTTGCAATATAATTTCAAGTTGGGAATTGTGATGCCTCCTGCTTTAGCTTTGTTGCTCAGAACTGCCTTTGCTATTCTAGGTCTTTTCTGGTTCCAGATGAACTTTATGGATGACTTCTCTAGAACTGTGAGGTATGTAAGTGGTATTTTGATTGGAATTGCATTGAATCTGTATAACAATTCTGGAAGAATGGCAATTTTCACAATGTTTGTTGTTTCTATCCATGAACAGGGAACATGTTTCCATTTTCTGAAATCCTCTTTGATTTTCATTTTTACTGTAATGTAGTTTTCAATTTATAGATCTTTTACTTACTTTGTTAGAAGATTTCTAAGTATTTCATTTTTTGGGGGGGTGCTATCATGAAGGGTGTAGTTTCCTTTAATTCCCTCTCAGTGCGTTTGTTGTTTGTGTAGAAGAATGCTATTGATTTTTGAGTGTTGACCTCCTATCTAGCTACATTACTGAATTTGGTTATTATGTCTCAGGAGGCTTTCAATGGAGTTTTTGGGGTCTTCTATGTAGAGTATCATATCATCTGCATATAATTATAATTTTAAATTCTTTCTTTCCTATCCTTATTTGTTTTATTTCTCTTTCTTATTTAATTGCTCTGGCTAATGTTTACAGAATTATACTGAATAGGAGTCTTGATAATGGATATTCTTCTCTTGTTCCTGATTTTAGGTAGAATGTTTTCAGTTTTTGTCCATTTAGTAAGGTGTTGGTTGTTGGTTTGTCATAGATGGCTTTTATCAGATTGAGGTAGAGACTATTTATTGCAGTTTTCTGTAGGGTTTTTATCATGAGTGTCTGATTTGTTGAAAGCTTTTTCTGCCCCTTCTGAGATGACCATGTGATTCTTGTCCTTGGCTCTGTTGATATATGTATTGTGTTTACTGACTTGCATGTTGAACCATCCCAACATTCCTGGGATGAATCCCACTTGATCATAGTGTATAATCTTTATGAGTTTTTGCATTCTATTTGCCAATATTTTGTTGAGGATTTTTGCATTTATGTACATTAGAGAGACTTGCCTGTAATTTTCTTTTTTGATTGGGTCTTTCTCTGGTTTTGCTATTAGGGTAATACTTGCTTCTAGGAATGAATTATGGGGAATTGCTTCCCTTTCAATTTCATTGAAGAGTTTGAGGAGTGTTGGCATTAAGTTTTCCTTAAATTTCTTGTATAATTCTGCAGTAAATCCATCAAGACCTGGGCTTTTTTTGTTGGTAGGGTTTTAATTACATTTTCAATTTCACTCATTGAAACTGGATCATTCAGCAGTTTTATATTTGCCTGATTCAGCTTTGGTAACTCTCATGTTTCTAGGAATCTGTCCATTTTTTCTGTGTTATCAAACCTAGGAGAGTAGAGGTTTTCAAAGCATTGATGATCTTCTGTATTTCCACTGTAGTGATTTCACTTTTTTTCACTTCGTATTACATGAATTTGAACTTTTTTTTCCCCTCTTTCAGATAAGGTTGCTAGGGGTTTATCAATTTTATTTAGTTTTTCTTTTTTGTCATTTTTTTAATTTTAAAGCGAATAAAACAAAAAGAGGACAGAACAAAGCAAATCAGAACAGAACAATGCAAACACTTCAAAACAAAACCGGATAGTAACAGCTACCATAATGTCTCTTTTCATTGAAATAGTTGAGCAGACCTTCACACACAATAATATCAAACGTAACAAAATAGTATAAAACCATTCATGAGAGTGAAACTATTACAGGACAGTCAAAACCAAATAATTGATACTGAACACTGGCTATTATAATATCTCATTTCTCATAAAAATTTGCTTATATTATCATATATGTTAAAATCCACTAAGACACACCATGAAAGAACCAATGGACATAGAAGAATAAAAACGGTAGGATTTCAAAGCAAGATAATATTAAATCAGCAATGGCTGCCATAATGTCTTGTTTTCTTGAAATTAGCTATACATACCATCACACATAATAAAACAGAATAAAACCATTCCAACCAATGAATGAAAATATTATAAGACTTCAAAGCAATGTAACAGGGAACCATGATTACCATAAAATCTTATGTACTCTTACAATTTCTTACACTAGGAAGACTATACGGGATTTATATAAGTGAGTTTGATTTTGCTTATGAGTATGGTCTCAAGTTGCATCATTTATAAATATCTCAATGTGATCATTCTTTATAGCTGAGAAGTACTCAACTGTATAAAAATACCTCATCTTTTTTATCCATTCCTCAGTTGATGGGCACTTAGGTTGTTTCCAAGATCTGGCTATTACAAATTGTGCTGCTAAAAACATGGGTGCACATATGTCACTATGGTATGTTTTCAGTTCTGGGAGTATGCCCAGAAGTGTAATAGCTGGGTCAAATGGGACTTCCAATACTAGCTTTTTGAGGAATCTCCAGACTGACCTCCACAGTGGTTGCACCAGTCTACACTCCCACCTACAGTGCAGAAGAGTTCCTTTTCCCCTCAGCCTCTCCAGAATTTCTTGTTGGTAGTTTTCTTTAGCCTGGCCATTCTTTCTGGAGACAGAATCTCACTGTGGTTTTAATTTGCATTTCTCTAATGAATAACAATGCTGAACATTTTTTAATGTATTTGCCATTTGTATCTCATCTGACAACTGTGTATACATCTCGGATGACCATTTTTGGTTTGAATCTTTGAGTTTTGGTGGTCTGATATTTTAAAATTCTTTACAGGTTGTACACAGAAGTCCTTTGTCTGAGGGACCCATTCCCTAAGATTTTTTCCCAATTTGTGTGAAAGAAAGCTAGAGCTTTCTTTCAATATGCAAAAACCCTTTAATAAGACGTGTTCCCATTTATTGATTCTGTGAAGTATTTCGTGTATGGTTTTATTCTTGTTCATGAATTTTCTACCTACTCCTATGTCTTCAAGATTTCTATGTACTTTGTGTTCCAACAAATTTAGTGTTTCTGTTTTAATATTTAGATCTTTGATCCATTTGGATTTTAGTTTAGTACATGGTGATAGGCATGGGTCTAATTTTAGTTTTTGGCATATGGAAAGCCAGTTTTTCCAGCACCATTTATTAAAGAGAATGTCATTCTTCCAGTGAACATGTTGGCCCCTTTATTAAAGATAAGGTGGCTGAGTGTGTTCGTAGTTGTATCTTCTAGTCTATTCCATTGATCTTCAGGTCTGTTTTTATTCCAATACCATGTTGATTTTATTATGGTAGCTTTGTAGTATAACTTCAAGTCAGGGATTGTGATGCCTCCTGCCTTGGCTTTGCTGCTTAGAATTGCCTTTGCTATTCTAGGTCTCTTCTGGTTCCAGATGAACTTTAAGAGTGATTTCTCTAGATCTGTGAGGTATGCTAGGGGTATTTTGATTGGTATTGCATTGAATCTGTATAACAATTTTGGTAGAATGGCCATTTTCACAATACTTATTCTTCCTGTCCATGAACAAGGGATGTCTTTCCATTTTCTTAAGTCCTCTTTGATTTGTTTTCAGGGTATTATAATTTTCCCTGAATAGATCTTTTACTTCTTTTGTTAGATTAATTTCTAAGTATTTCATTTTTTGGATGCTACTGTGGGTGTGATTTCTCTTACCTTTCTCTTAGCAATTTTGTTGTTAGTGTATAGAAATGCTATTGATTTTTGAGTGTTGACTTTGTATCCAGCTACATTACTGAATTCATTATATCTAGAGTCTTCCAATGGAGTTTTGGGGGTCTTTTGTGTAGAGTATCATGTCATCTGCAAATAATGATAAATTAACTTCCTCCTATCCTTACTCCTTTTACTTCTCTCTCATGTCTAATTGCTCTGGCTAGTATTCTCAGTACTAAATTGAATAGGAGTGGTGATAATGGACATCCTTGTTTTGTGCCTGATTTTAAGGTAAAGGCTTTCAGTTTCTGGTCATTTAATATGATGCTGGCTGTTGCTTTGTCAAAGATGGCCTTTATCATATTGAGGTAAAGACCATTTACTCCAGTTCTCTGTAAAGTTTTTTATCATGAATGTTGGGCATTATCAAAAGCTTTTTCTGCATCTATAGAAATGATTGTGTGGTTCTTATTTTTGGCTCTATTGATATGGTGTATTACATTTATTGATTTACATATGTTGAACCATCCCTGCATTCTTGGGATGAATCTCACTTGGTCGTGGTGTATAATCTTGATGATTTTCTGCGTTCTGTTTGCCAATATTATATTGAGTATTTTTGTATTTATGTTCATTAGGGAGATTGGCTTGTAGTTCTTTTTTAGTTGGGTCTTTTTCAGGTTTTGGTACTACAGTAATATTTGCTTGAGGAATGACTTAGGAAGAACTGCTTCCCTTTAAATTTCACTGAAGAGCTTGAGCAATGTCGGCATTAAGTCTTCATATTTCTTGTAGAATTCTGCAGTGAATCCGTCTGGGCCTTGGCTCTTTCTTGGTAAGGACATAATAACATTTTCAGTTTCATTAATAGAAATTGGGTTATTCAGCAGTTTTACATCTTCTTGACCCAGCTTTGGTATTTCATATATTTCTAGGAATCTATTTCTTGTGTGTTATTGAACCTATGAGAGTAGAGGTTTTCGAAATAGGTGTTGATGATCTCCTGTATTTCCACAGAGTCTCTAGTGATTTCACCCTTTTTATTCTTACTGCATGAATTTGAGTTTTTTCTTTCCTTTTTTAAAATAAGGTTGACTAGAGGCTTATCAATTTTATTTATTCTTTCAAAGAACCAACTCTTTGATTCATTGATTCTGTGTTTTGTTTTCTTAAGTCTCTACTGTATTAATTTCTGCTCTGACCTTTATAATTTCCTCGCTTCTTTTGGCTTTGGGCTTGACTTGCACTTTTTTTCTCGATGTCTGAGGTGTAGCATCAGGTTGTTTGTGTTCCTTCTGCTTTCTTGATGTGGGAATACACTGCAATAAATTTTCCTCTGAGGACTGCTTTCACTGCATCACATAGTTTCTGATATAAGTTGTATTTGTATTTTTGTTTGCTTGCAGATATTAATTTCTTCTTTACTTTCTTCTGTGACCCACTGAATGCTCAAGAGTGTATTATTCAATTTCCATGTGTTTGTGGGTTTTTGCAGTTTCTTTTATCATTTATTTCTAGTTTCATGGTGCTATGATCCGATGACATGCATTGGATAATTTCAATTCTTTTGCATTTACTTAAGTATGTTCTGTGGGCTATTATATGGTCTATTTTAGAGAATGTTGCATGTACTGCTGACAAGAATATATATTTTGATGTTGTTGGGTGGAACACTGTGTATATGTCTATCAAGTCCATTTGTTCACAGGTCTGATTCAGTTCTGTTATTTCTTTGATGATTTTCTGTCTGGTGGATCTGTCCCTTTGTGTCAATGGCATGTTAAGGTCTCCTGTTATAATAGTGTTATTGCTTATTTGATTTTTCATTTCTATTAATAGTTGTTTTGTATAGCTTGAGCTCCTGAATTTGGTGCATAGATATTTAAGATTGTTATCTCTTCCTCTTGAAGTTTTCCCCTAACTAGGATGTAGTAACCTTATCTCTTTGGATTAATCTTGGTTTGAAGTTCACATTGTCTGCAAACAGAATAGCTATCCCTGGTTTTTTTTGGGGAATCCTGTTGCATGAAGTATTGTTTTCCATCCTTTGACTTTCAGTCTTAGTTTCCTTTTAGGTTAGATGGGTTTCTTGTAGACAGCGTATGGTTGGATGTTGTTTCTTGATCCATTCTGCCAGTCTGTTTCTTTTAATTGGTGAACTGAGGCCATTTACATTAATGGTTATAACTGTTATATATTAGTTTATTTTTGACATGTTATCTTTCTGCTGTTGCTTCTTTACCTTTCTACTCTGTTTAACTGTCTGCCTTGCTTAGTGGTTTTTTCCTATGTCTTTCTAGAATGTCTTTCAGTATTCTTTGCAGGATTGGTTTGGTGGTCATGAAGTTCTTCAGCTTTTCTTTGTCATGGAAGTATCTTATTTCTCCATCCATTTTGAAGGACAGTTTTGCAGGGTATATCAGTCTGGGTTGGAAGTCATTTTCCTTTAGGATCTGAAGTACTTTACTCCATCCTCTCCTTGACTTCATTGTGTTGAGAAGTCTGCTGTGATTCTGATAGGTTTTCTTTTATAGATGATCTGTCTTTTCTCTCTAACAGCTTTTAATATTCTGTTCTTATGTTGAATTTCTGGGATGTTGATTATTATATGTCTGGATGTAGTTTTATTTTGGTTACGGCTATTTGGAATTCTATATGCTTCACTGATCCATATGTCAATTTCCATTCTCATGTTTGGGAAATTTTCAGCTATTACTTCTGTAAATAGCTTCTTGATGTTATTTGTGTTGTTCCCTTCTTTTTCATTTATCCCTGTCAATCTTATGTCGCTTTTCTTTGCATCATCTTGCAACTGTTGAATTATTTCCTGATTGCTTGTTATTTTAAAAAGTTCTTTTCTTTCCTGTTCACTAGCTGCAATCTTGTCTTCAAGGTCTCAAGTTCTATCTTCACTATTGTTGAGGTGGTTTTGCAAGCTTTCAATGGAATTTTTGATTTCCTGTATATCTCTTTGAATCTGCTTCATGCATTGTTTGTTTCTTGTATTGTTCATTCAGGGTTTCCATCTTTTTATATTCTTCCTCTAATTTTTTAATGATGTCTTCTTTAGATGTGTTCAGCATTTCTTTCATTACATTTATCATTTCTTCTTTTACCTGGTAGATTATTTCTGATTTGAGTTCTTTTACAGCTTGCCAGAATTGATTGTTTATTTCAGTTGATATTTCAGGCATTTCAGGTGTATGGCTTATATTTTCTTCTATGTACATGGCTCCTAGGCTTTCTTGGGATGAACTGGAGATTGCATTTTGGTCATTTGTTTTGTCATTTTCCTATATTTCTGGGTTTTAAGCAATGTTCCAAAGCTTCCCCCAGGTGTGTTGGAAACCATCTAGTGTGCCCTCAGCTCCCTGGATTGAAAGGAGGTCACTAGCCGTGCTCCATTCAGGCCCACAGGACCTCCTGTGTCTCCTCTGAGGAGGAATTATTTCAATTCCTCCTCAGGAAGCTGGGCAGGCTCCTAACTAGTGGGAGTGATGGTCCAAAGCTCTCCCCAAGCAAACACAAGCGCTCTGGAACTCATCTCTTGTGACCTCAGCTCCCCAGATTGAAAGTTTTATTTAGTTTTTCAAAGAATCAGCTCTTTGATTTATTAATTCTTCATATTATTTTCTTAGCTTCAACTGCATTGATTTCTACTGATCTTTATAATTTCCAGTCTTCTTTGGGCTTTGGGCTTGACTTGATTTTCTTTTTCTAGAAGTTTGAGATGTACCATTAAGTTGTTTATGTGTGTTCTTTTCATTTTCCCAATGTGGGAATTTAGTGCTATAAATTTTGCTCTGAGGGCTGCCTTCCTTGTACCCCATAGTTTCCAGTAATTTGTATTTGCATTTTCGTTCCATTGTAGTTATTATTTAATCTCTTCTTTAATTTTTTTTCTGTGACCCACTGGTTGTTTAGGAGAGTGTTACTTAGTTTCTATGTGTTTATGGGGTTCTTGTGGGTTTGTCATTAATTTCCAATTTTATTGCACTCTGGTCAGGTAATATGCATGGAATTATTTCAATTCCTTTGCATTTACTTGAGCATGTTCTGTGAGTTAGTATATGATCTATTTTAGAGAATGATCTGTGTGCAGCTGAGTAGAATGTATATTCTGAATTGTCTAGGTGGAACATTCTGTACACATCTACTATGTCCATTTTTTCACAAGTTTGAATTAGTTCTGTAATTCTTTGCTGATTTTTGTTTAGTTGACCTGTCTCTTTGTAACAATGGGATGTTAAGGACCCCTGTTATAATTGTATTATTACTTGGTTTTTCATGTCTATTAAAATTTGCTCTTACATAGTTGGATGCTACCATCTTTAGTGCATATATATTTATGATTGTAATCTCTTCCTCTTGAATTTTTCCCCTAACAAGTATGTAGTGACCTTCTTTATCTTTTGATCCTTCTTGTTATTAATTTCACATTGTCTGCAAACAAAATAGCTACCTCTGCTTTTTTCTGGGTTCCTGTTGCAACTATCAGTGTATGAATTTCCTTTTTAGTTAAATGTGTTTCTTATACACAGCATATTGTTGGATTTTGTTTCTTAACCCACTCTGCCAGTCTGTTTGTTTTTATTGGTGAGTTGAGACCATTTACAATGATGGATAAAACTGGTAAGTACTGACTTATCACTGTCATGTTATAGTCTTTTGTTGGTTTTCTACTTTTTCTGTTTAACTGCTTGCACTGCTTAGTGGTTTCCTTTTGTTGTTATTCTTAGAATTGTAGTTATTTTTGTCTCTTTTTAGAGTTTTCAGTACTCTTTGTAGTACTGGTTTGGTGGCCGTGAATTTCTTCAGTTGTTCTTTGTCATGGAAGTATCTTATTTCTCCATCTATTTTGAAAGATAGTTTTACAGGATACATCAATCTAGGTTGAAAGTTTTTTTCTTTCAGGACCTGAAATACTTCATTCCAAGCTATTCTTAACTTGAAGGTTTGTGTTGAGAAGTCTACTGTGATTCTGTAGGCTTTCCTTCATAGGTGATGTGTTTCTTTTCTCTGACAGCTTTTAGTATTCTGTCCTTGTGCTGAATTTCTGATAGTCTAATTATTATATGTCTGGGTGAAGATTTTGGTTATGGTTAACTAGGGTTCTGTATGCCTCACTTATCTGTATATCAGATTCTCTTCCCATGTTTGGAAATTTTTCTATTATTAATTCTTTTAATTGTCTTCACAGGTGATTTGTGTTGATTCCTGCTTTTTCACTGACATCTATCAATCTTATACTGTTTCTCTTTGAATTTTCTTGTAGGTTTTGAATTTTTTTTTTGCTGGTTCTTTGTTATTTTTAAGATAACTTTTCTTTCATGGTTGTAATCTTCCATCTTGTCTTCAAGGTCTGAGAATCTATCTTCAGCTTCATTCAAGTAATTTTGCCAGCTTTCAATGGAATTTTTAATTTTTTGAATATCTCTTTGAATATGTTTCATATATTCTAATTCTGTCTTATATTGTTCATTCAAGGTTTCCATCATTTTATATTCTATTTTTTTATTTAGATCTTCTTTAAATATACACAGCATTTCTTTCATAATGTTTATCATTTCGCTTTTTACCTGAGAGATTATTTCTGACTTGATTTCCTCTATAACTTTATGGAGTTGTTTGTTTACTTCATTTACTATCATTTCAGAAAGTTCAGTGGTGCAGTTTCCAGTGTCTTCCATTCCAGTATCTCTTGGGTTTGTTCTCACTGGGTTGGAGGACTGAGACTGCCTCTTGCAGAGTTTCAATCTTCTGATATCCCTGTGGCTAGCCAGGGTGCACCCCTAACCTATGGCAGTGGATCTTTGTGCTCTGTGGATGGCCGGGTGGTCCCCTGATATATTGCACTGGGTTGTTCTGGGGTGCTGGGCAGAGGTTGGGATCCCTTAATGCTAGCAGGGACAGACTTCCTGGAGTGTGTTGCTGGAGGCTAGAATCTGTTTGAGTGAAGTTGAGAACCTTTGGTACACTGCTGGCTAGTAGGGAAGCACACATACCCAGTGTGTCACCAGGGCCGAGTGCCTGGCTGGGTTCAAAAACCTCTGGGACCCAGGTGGCTAGGTGGAGCACAACCCCAAGTGTGGTACCAACTGGATCTTGGCTCTGGATGTGAAGAGTTCAGAGCCTCTGAAGCATGCAGCTATCCAGAATGCATCCCTGGCATACAGTGCTGGGGCCTTGCTCCTGGCTGGGTGGAGTTTGGAACCTCCAGGACCTCCCATGAGACTGGCTGGGCTGAACTGCTCAACTATGGAGCTGGGGTCTTGTGCTCTCTGATGGGCAGAGCTCAAATTCTCCAAAACCATTCTCCAGCTCCCTGACAGTTGGCTCTCAGACTGGGCTGGCTGGGCAGGGCTGCATACCTCTGACCAGTGAGACTGTCCAGGTATTACCCTGATGGATTGCCCTGAGTTGCTGGGTTGAGCACAGTTTGGATCTCTAGAATTCATTGTCAAAAATAAATTTTTATTAAAGACACAGGTAATGAAATTAAAAAACAAAGAGAAAAAAATAAAGCAATATTAAAAACCAAATACAATTTCCAGAAATGAAAAATGCCACTGTTAAAATTAAAATGCACAGCAGGTGAGAGAATTAGTATTTTAGATACAGCTTAAAAAAGAATTAGTAAGCTGGAATATTTAAGAAAAGTCCAAGAATGTACTATAATAAGATTTATTTTACTTGTTTTACATGCATTTTTAATTATTGCACATTAGCAATACTCACTTGTGGAGTACAGTAAATTTTAAAATGGAAAATTAAAAAAGAAAGGAGAGAAGTATGAAACATTTAACATGACAAAACAAGAGAACAGACAGTGGGAACGGGAAGATACTAAAGACATAATAGATGACAATTTTTTCATCACTAATGAAATATAGGAATCCAGAGATCAAGAAAACATAAGTCTAGGAGTATAATAAAATCCACAATAAAGCACAGCTGAATAAAAAAATGAATGATTCATAATGAGGTAACATATTAAATTCACCTATAGAGTACAGTTTACCAGTAGCATTCTATAACACATGGGGTTAGAAAGGTGTGGAAGAAATATTTTTCTGAGGTAGTCTAATATCACTATGATTTATGCTGTCCATAGAAACAAAGAAGTGGTATTATATTATATAATATCTAATATACCATATTACCTATTATCTAATATACCATAGTACCCACAGAAACATTAAATCCTTGGTAAGAAATGTTGACTATCTTAGGCTCAAGTCAAATATCATGAAAATTATCAATGTTAATAATAACTTTTCAGCTAAGGGAGTACATTGTAAACAAGCAAAAGCATACTTCTCCAAAACTTGTACTAACAACACACAGATACATGCCATATGGGGGCTTGAAAATACATGTTCAGAAAGGCTGTGGTCATGTTTCTTGGGCTCAGTATGCTTACACTAAAGTTCTTCTGCTGATATGCTACACATTTTGCTATGTTTTTGTGTAAAGTATTAAAGGAGTTGAAGTATACTTTAAAAATCACATTTTATAAAAACTCAGAAGTAGGAAAAATGGTAACAAATTTTCCAAAATTATTCCAGCAAAAATGCTAGAATTGTTATCAGGAAGAGCCTGGGCTTTTTACACCCTAGCCCTAAGCTCCTGTGTAACATGGATGGTAGGGAGGCAGAGAATGTGTCTCTCCAGACATGAGGGTGCACTCTGAGACTCACGCTGGATGCCCGTCACAGCTCCACTGAGCAGAGGCCACATCTTAGAAACCTCCTACTTTTTCACACCAGCAAGAAAAGAACAAAGTGTGGAAATCATGTGTAGTCTCACATCTGGCAGATCTAGGCTACTGTAACTGTGTGACTTTGGTCTGTTATTAAATTGATGGATAGTGTGTCTTACAACTGCTGGCATCTTAACACTAAGAAAACTTAGCAGTTTGACACTGGGTGTTGGTGGAACTGAGAGTTACCACCAGAGAGTTACCACCAGAGTTACCACCAGAAGCAGACTGAGAGTTACCACCAGAGAACCTTCAATTACCTTCCCAAAGCAATTATTTTTCTGTTGTAGAAATGGGGCCACTTCCAAAACAAAACTGACAGAGAAGATTAGGATGAAGGAGGTAGGTGACTGGGGATGTGACCTACAATGATGTATTCTTGTCCTCAGCCTCTAGCTCCCCTTTCCCTGCTTCCTGGCTGACACAGGTTGAGCAGTTTTCCTCCGTCACGTCTTCCACCATTCCATTTCTGTTTTTGGAGCCAACTAATCACTAGACTCTCTGAAACCATGAGCCAAAAATAGACTGATTTCCTTTAAATTGCTGGTTTTGGAAATTTTGTCCCAGCAAAGTGATGAATACAGTCATCACTATTTAAAAGTAATGAAAGACTAATACAGAGGTCCTGGAAGACTGTAGTAGTTTTTACTCTCCTGAGTTGTATGACCACCTTTTCTTGCTAAACATCAGCAACTCCAAGTGCACACTCTGGTGTAGAAGTCACACCTCCAGCTGGCTTTTCTTTCTGCCACCCTCCTCATAGTCTCACTTCCAGCAGCCAGTTATGCCTGTTTTCCCAGGTTCCCTTGAAAGCCCCAATGTTTTTACCCACATTAAATGCATCAGAGAGTTGGTTATTAATTTTCTCTCATTTCCCATCTATCTCTTCTACAGCTTTACTTCTCAGCTTCTTCCACAGTTAGGTAAGATTTTTTTCCCCTAAAATAAATCACTGTATTACTCATAATGGTTCTGACACCTTGAGTGAATCTGGATATTATCCCTTAGGCTGAAAAATCAAGGTTTTTAAAACAGAAAATCTACAAATTTTAAAATTGGATGATTTTGTGCTTTTCTACCATTTTTCACACACACAGAGACATCACAAAGAAAAAATTTGAGTGATGTATTTGGGAGCAAATAAAAGCGGTTATAAAATTAGCCATTTAATACTATTCAGGGAGAAAGAAAATTATTCTTTATTATCTTTTTGCATCTTTCATCTATAATACCTATTCAAAAACAAAAAGAATTATACTAAGGCCATATATATACTTCTGTTAAGATTACTCGTCAGAAATGAACTGCATTAAAACTAAAACTTCATTAGACTTAAAATTTCTTGCCTTCATTTAAACCAATGTCTCTCAAAAACATTTAACCCAGTCACTTATCAGTGCTACTTACTAATCTAATCATTCAATCTTTCATTAATTAACTGATGCCTTATTTAATACTTAAGTACCACATTAGGTGCTGGGTATTCAAAGTGAATAAACATGCCACACCTTAAACATCTGTAAAACTACTGCTTCTTAGATTAGAATGCTACTTTCTCCTGGTGTACATAAGCCAGGAAACAATGTATTCTGTGAAACCATCCCTGAGACCTTGCAGCATTAATCACTCACTTCTCCCTTTAAATTCTGTACTTTGAACCTAAGTCAATTTTGCAATAATTTATTGTTTGGTTTATGTGTCTGTTGTATCTATTAGCCTAAGATCTTCTTATGTGTATGGAACATGCTTATCATTATTTGCATATGGCTTTTCCATAAACCTAAGTGTACCATAGTATTTTCCTCACTGCATTCTAACTTTACTTAACTAGTCTTTCCCTTTGGATGCTCAACTTGTTAAAGAACAGGGACATATTAAAAATTACTTATTTTGTTCCTCCAGTGTAAAAGACCTTCAATAGTATTTATTAGACCTTCAAAAATCACTATTAATTTTGGGCAAGGACAATAAAACTATTCAATGGGCAAAGAATAATCTCTAGTAAATGATGCTGTAACAATGAGATATGAACATATAAAAAAATGAAGTTGGGAGGATGTTACCTTGCACTGTATTAAAAACAAAACACAATATATAAACAAATAAAAAAGCTCCACAAAACTGCAAAAGTTACACAAAAAATCCAAATGGATCAATGATCTAAAGAACAGAGGAAAACCGTAAAACTCTTAGAATAGGGGTAAATCTTTGTTATTAGTGTTGGCAATAAATTCTTAGATATAATATCAAAAGTATGGGAAATAACAAGAAAACAAATTAGACTATCAAAATAAAAATTTGTACATCAAAGGAAATTATCAATAAAATAAGATCATTTCTAAATCATATATCTGTTAAGGGTATACTATCTAGAATACAGATTCTTACAACTTATCAACAAAAAGAGAAGCAGCTTAATTAAAAAATGGCCAAAAAACCTAAATAAACTTTGCTCCAAAAAAATTAAATATATATTATATATACATACACACAACTAACATATGACAAGTGGCTCAACACCATTAATCACTATAGAAATATAAATTGAAACCACAATAAAAGTGAGGTGTATTTATTTTTTGTTCCTTGGTGGTGGTTTAAAAACACTTGGCCCCATGTAATTGTTGTGAGCACCTTACTTTGTGTGGTCACTGTAAACATTTGGGGGTGGAATGGGAGGAAAGCAGTAATAGTCCTAACATCCCTGGGATCTCTTCAGAGCAGCGTGCAGAATGTAATGCTCTTTTGTAAGAAACATTATATGATTTTTAAAATAAATTTAGTCAACCTATTTTGGTGGTTAGTTTTTTTTTTTTTTTTAAAAAAGACAGTCAATTTTCAAATGGTGGCTGAATTTTCCAGTGCATCCCTGAACTAAACACTAAGTTTGATTTTTAGCTCCTCTGTTGGAAATAAGTACATACAGGTAAAATATATTGGAAAATTCAGTTTTTGGTGATTTCTTGATAGTTTCAGTCACTGCTTGGAAAGATGTTCTATCATACATATCATGCTTAAAATAAGCTTGAGGATTTTTTTTAACTTTTTGCAAAAGCTTGCTCCTACTTTTCAGTGGTTTTCTGTTAGTAGCTGTAAAGAACAAAGGCAAGCAGCAGCATTACAAGTTGAAAAAAATAAGTATATTCTAGAAGCC
Source organism: Hydrochoerus hydrochaeris (assembly GCA_004027455.1). NCBI lineage: Eukaryota > Metazoa > Chordata > Mammalia > Rodentia > Hydrochaeridae > Hydrochoerus > Hydrochoerus hydrochaeris. The sequence continues at coordinate 228,850 of PVLA01001075.1, forward strand.
TAATTGTCAGTGGGTTTTATTAAAATAAAGCTTGGTTGTGGAAGTGGCAGATGCCGAATAAATTCTTATTACTTTTATTACATTTCTCACCTACAGACTTACTGAACTGCCAATCTTCTAGTGTCTAATTTTTGTATAAGTATGTGTGTATGTGAATATGTTTTTCCATTGTATGCAAACTGCAAGAAAAAGATGTACCATTTATCTGTTGTATGTAGGAAATGTTTGTGAATATTCAAAAACAAGTTGAAAAACATTCTTGTGGATGTTTTGTGTAGTATCCTGGCATTTGTATTGATGGTTTAAAAGTTTCACTGCACAGTAAAACGCCTCTGATGCTAGGAAAAAAAAAACACAATAAGGTACTTTTTCATACCCAATAGTATGGTATTAACAACAAAAAAAAAGGAAAGATAACAAGCGTTGTCAAGAAGGAGGAGAAATCCTTAATATTTACAGGTAAAGACTGATGTGGAGGTATGTCATCCAGGTTTTCTCTTAAGAAGAGAAATACACATCTCCAGCTGTCAGGCAAGTTACCCAGTGATAGTTCAATAGCTGCATCCTTCTCCTGAAATGCTGCATCTTATTCTTCTTTTACTTTTTTTTTTCCCCCCAGTATGGGAGATAGAATACATCATTGGCATTTTTATTTATTTATTTGAGTCAGGTTTTTGAAAAATTGCCCAGGATATCCTCAAACTTGTGATCCTCCTGCCTCAGTCTTGCACTGGAATTAGAGGTGTGTGCCATAGCACAAAGTTCAGCAGTGCATGCTTCTTCAAAGAAATTATTCTTCCCGGGTTGGGGATTTAGCTCAGCAACATATGTGTCTGCCTAGCAAGTGCACAGTCTTGAGTTTGATCCCCAGTACAAAAAAAAAAAAAAAAAATTTTTTTTTCTTCTCAGAAGCACATTTGATCACTTGTGAGTGAAAGGCTATAATAATAATTTCATATCATGTCAGTGTTACGTGTTAGGGACAGGATGGTGATGATCTTGGTCATCAGGTCCCAGATAATTATACAGATAATTAAAATAAAATATACTAAATGATACTACAGAAATGCATACAAGGGGAATCTTACTTGTATTTGTAACAGTCTAAGGAAAGAAACTCAAGAAAACATGATGTTTATTTGATAAGTGGGAAGAGGAAGCAAGTGAAAAAGATAGGTTACGTCTATGAAACAGAACCTTACAAGCCACTTTAAGGAGTATCTAGGTCTTGGTTTCTTCATGTATAATCAGGGAAAAATAATAGTTAATACTCCCTAGCATTATTGTGAAACTTAAGCAAGCTAAAGAGATAAACATTATATAATCCATTCTTACTGTCATTATTATTGCTAAGAGATGGATTAAAATGGGAATTTGGTAAAAGAACAACAGAACCAAAGCAATAAGCATTTTAAAAGGTATATAAAAAAGAGTACATATGACCTTTAAAAGAAATCTTACCAGCAAAACACCACGATGTGCTATAAGCAAGAAATGCTACTGAGCCTATCTTGCAGAATCAGTAGAAAAAGATAAAAAATTAGTATTTTTGTAGATTATAACAGACCCCTAGGTTTACAATATAAAATGAGCTTTAATGACTAGTGTATTCTCTTCAGTAAACAAGTGTAGTTATTTTTCTGATAAGAACTATCCCCAGTACAAAAAAAAAAAAATTTTTTTTTCTTCTCAGAAGCACATTTGATCACTTGTGAGTGAAAGGCTATAATAATAATTTCATATCATGTCAGTGTTACGTGTTAGGGACAGGATGGTGATGATCTTGGTCATCAGGTCCCAGATAATTATACAGATAATTAAATCCAGGGTAGGATTGCAGTGGCTTTCTATAAATCTTAACAGTTCACATTCAGGACTCATTTCTTTAAAAATGTTTTCTGTGAACAAAGCTGCTTCTAATTAAGAGAATGAGGGAAAAAAAGGGCTAGAAACTTGCTGTAGGTCCTACTCTAACTTAAACACAGCAGATCTTGAGAAAATACATGAATATATTCTTTAGCCTCAAGTGTATCTTTTGATCAAATCGCAAGCTTAAAACAAAAACTACTATCAGAACCCTACATTTATAATTGCAATTTAACAGTGGTAAAACTGTCAGGTTTCCAACTAAACTTCCTGAGCTGAAATTAGGAAATATATGTTATGTTTAGAGCGAAAAGCAAAAGCAATACCAAAACAGTCACCAAGTTTTTCTTCTGATAATAAAAAATTACAGAGTAGAAAAAGTTTCTCAATTTCTTACCTGCTCGCCATATTCCACTCAAGAGCTGGATTCTGAGAATTCCTTTCATTCTCTGTTAGCACCCCTCCTGTGCTATTTTCCCTCTCTGGTTTTAGTTGATCCCACTGAGCAGTACCAATATTGATGGACTGCAAGTCTATTTGGTATTGTCTATCTTCAATTTCTGATCCAGGATCTCGAAGAATTCCTAAATTCAATGCTCTCCTATAAAGGAAATGAGAAAAGGTAACCAGATCAACATTTTCTAGCCAATATAGTATCATTAGTTTTTTTCTTTCTTTTCTCTTTTTTTTTTTTCTTGTACTGTGGGTTGTAGCTAGGGTCTCTGTGCTGAGCTACATTTTTTATTATTTATTTTGAGATGGTGATGGTGTCCAATTAACTTGTTAAATTGCCCAAGCTGAGCTCAACCTGGCAACTCAAATGCCTCAGTCTCCTACAGTGCTGGGATTACAGGTATATGCCAGCATGCTCCTCTGCTATCATTACTTTTTTTGATTACTAATTAAAAATGTGAGTTAATTACAAGTATGAGGAGACTATCATATGTAATCTAAAACTTATCATCTATACTATCATAACTTAATAATTTTCAGTTCTGTACTTTCTAAGGACATTTATATGTCAGTTCTTGACATGTGTTCAGGCTCCACTATGTTCATTTTTACCAAAGAGAAAACCAGTCAGTTAAAAGCAAAGTTACAACATTCTAGAGACAGAGAAGAAAATCACCAGGATTCCAGGAACAATGGCAGAAAGGCCTCAAAGAAAGGGGCAGACAGTGGAATGAAGGAGAAAAGTAAACAAACAGCAGCGACAGAAAAATAGCATAGCAGAGATTAGACAGAAAAGATTAGTTATTCTGCTGTTTTATCTTGACTGATTTTATTTGAATCTGGTATGCTTGAGAGTATCAAGTCTGAGAGTAGAGGCAACTACTCTGAAGATGAAATGATTCAATAGAATACCCATTCTGGTTTCATTATTAACTGCCTTTGAAGTCCTATAATGTCTCCAATATTTAGTTTTTATTAATAGTGTAATGCAGTGCTAAGTTTAATTATACTATGTTTGACAATATAGACAATTTTTATTGAAAATAACAAAAGACATCATAGTAACAACAGTAGATCACCTAGTATTGAAAATGTCCTTTTCATTTCATGTTTCTCTAGGAATTTGTATTGTTGACTTTTGATTTGTTTCTCCCTCTAATACAGAAAGGCTAGGTATACATGTAGAGACTTATACATGTGTAGAACTTCTAAGTAGTTTACGAGAATGGATTATAGTTATTGTAAAGAAAAAAAGAGAGGAAAAGACAGTATTCTAAAGGATATAACTGCATGTATGTTTAATTGTGTAGGATTGATAACCGTATTACTAAGTTTTTGTTGGATAGATGAACAGAACTGGTTGCAGTCTCACTGTTTAAATGTCCACTTTGTAGGCTTTACTTTTGTAACTTGAACAACTACTTCTAAGAGGAAAATATCTAATTATCAACTAGTGATTTCTTAGTGGTTACTATTTTTGTTTTGTTGTTTTGTTTTTGAAATTTTGCATTATTTCTACCCTGTTTCAATTTTTTTCTTTAAATAAAAAAATCTCTTAAAAAAAAAAGCAAAGTTACAAAGCTAATATGTGACAGAACTACAATTTAAATTCATGTGTTCCCTGCCTCCCAACAAACCCACTTTCCATGGTAATCATTCATATTCCTCAGAACTTTCTACACTGTTAGAAGAGGCGATGGCCTACAATTAGCATTTTGTGTCTCAACTATGTTATGAAAAAAAATGTCAATCTAGATAGGGTTGTCCCAGAAAGACAGTGAGTCAGAGGATAGGCAAGACAAAGATAAAAGAAAATTCTCTTGAAAGGAGCTTAATTTCAACTTAAGAATCCTCCCAAATTAGTTCCAAATGCAATGAAAAACTCAGATACAAAATTTACAACTCATACATGATACTAAACTAAGAGATCTTTAGTGAGACAAAGAACAAATGTTATGCAGAAGAAACAGACCCTCAAAGACTGTGAAAAAAGTAGATAAGCAGAAATGTGTTTAGAAAGTTTAAAAAAGACCCTTGGGATCACCAAGTTGGTGGAGTGCTAAATGGCAGAGAAACAGCCTTTCTCACAGTTGCCATCTAGACATTGCAATATAGCAATGTGAGGAAAATAAGGAGGGAAGTGGGTCCTCTAGACCCAGGAAGGATTTGAAACATCAGTTGAAGCTGACAGAGACGGTGAAGAGAAAAACTTTAAGAAGGAGGTTGTCAGCAGTGCCTTCTCCCTGAGAAGGGACTCCCTGTGTGAAAGGAGCAGATCAAACCTTTGGACACACGGTGATGGCTGACAACCCCAGAGGTCTCAAGCAGTGGAGGGGAGCAGCAGACGTGAAGGACTGCACTAGCTGGTGGTGAGTGACAAGAGCTCAATCTCATGTGAGAGAGCAATTGGCCGAGAGCTATCCAGGAGAGGGCCTTAATGAACTCACAACTCACAACTGTTGCCAGCTCCATCTAGTGGCTTCCAGATAGGCTCAGGCCTGCAGAAGGTACAGACAGCTGCTGGCAGAATGAGTCTGGTCTTAGCCAGAAAGTCCAGGCTCACTGAGATTATCCACTATCCCACCAAAAAGTTACTGCTGGTTTGCTGGGATAGACTGGCACAGATTGAGACTGTCTCCACATGCTGTCTACCAAAAGCAGAGACAAACCTAAAAGTAGATTCTTTTTTTTTTTTTCTTCTCTTTTCTCTCTGTTTTTTGTTGTGGTGATAGTGGGGTTTTTTTCCTCCTTCATTGTTGAATCTTGTTTGTATATGAGTGCAAACGTGGTTTCTAGCCCCTTTGTGGTTGAGGTTCTATTGTGTTCTTCTTTGTCTCTCTTCCTTCTCTTTCCCTCCAACCTGCTGCAACAGTTTCCCAAAGTTAGCATGATTCCTCTTTGTCCTCAACCTTACTTATAATCTCTTCTTCTTCCACTTCCCTATTTTCTCCTTAACCTATTTTAAAATTTAACCTGAGAGCAAAATTGACATATGAAAAACTTTTTATACTGCATATAATTTTCTGGTTTGTTTTAGATTTTATTATATAATCACAAAATCTAGCTTGTATGATAAAAAGTGACAAATTAATGGTTAGCTAAGTTTGCAAGTTTCTAGGCTGTATTTGATGCTATTAGCACCACTATAGCCAAAAGTGACACAGTTGTTCTAAACAGCAGTTCTTAATGGTATTCCATGACTGAGATTTAATAAGGGTAACTGAAAATACTGTGCCACACTGCCAAACAACCAGGGACTATACCAAACAAACAGCAATGTCTCATCTCCAACAAATTGAAGACACAGGATCTTGCAACAGACTCAAAAGTCAAAAACCAGCTATACTTGGGAAGATACCTTGGCCAAGTAGTCATTACCTAAGGATTCTAAATATGAGCAATAAAGCAAACCACCAAGGCAATTTAAAAACATTGCATCAGGAGTTAAACTAAAAAAAGAAAAGAAAATGAGAAGACACTTAAAAAAGATGCAAGCCCCAGATATTGAGTTCACCATAGGCAAACAAGGGGGCAATTAGGTGGGACAATCCAAAAGGTTCCCATTTGATCTCTTTGAAGTGGTAAGAACAAAGTAATTAAATGTGGCTCTGGAAAAACGTCAAATCATAAATAATTTCTCAACAGCAGTGATGGTGTCCATAATGAAGATGATGCTCAATGACTCTACAGCAAAGACAGACAAAAAAAAAAATAGATGCCCTTAAAAAAATTATGGAAGTCATGAATGCTCAGCATAGGAAAGAAATGGAATCTGTAAGACAGATGCAAGCAGATATCCAGGAGAATAAAAATTCCACTGAGAGTACTCACAGCAGATTAAGCCAATCTGAGGACAGAATCTCAGACAGAAAAGAGAGGAGGCTCCTGGAGGAGCAAGTCAGCGGGCTTCCCTCATATAAACTCGGCTATTACCAGAGGAGCTCAGGACCTTGTTGCTGAGAATGGCTGCAGTTCACTTTGTGGGAGCTCCTTACTTTGAGTATTCTTCCTGGCTCAGGAGGTGAAGACCTGTGCTGTTCAATCTCTAGAATTTTGTGATGCAGGCTTCCTGATAGGTACTTGGCTGTTCTCATCATTGGAGGGGCTCATGACCTCACTGTTGCTGAGGATGGCTGTGGTACTTTTCGGGGGAGCCCTGGTCCTCATTTTGAGCAATAAAGCAACCCACGACAGGCTCCACTGAAGAACCCTTAACATGCTTGCAAAGATCTTTCACCCCACTGGCATAGATACTCTAGCTTCCACTGCTGACCTCTGGGTCTTCCCAATGCAGATCCGTGAAAGGGACTTGCATGAGTCATTGTCGTGGGCTGTAGGTTTTCAGCTGAACTCATGCAGGTTATTGCCATGGGATCCAGGCTCTCAGCTGGATTTGCTAGGTCTTTAGTGCTGTGGACAAATTCCTTGCACTTTCTTTGTATTTGACTCCTTGGGTGAACATTATAAATAATACTATAAAAATCTGTGCCCTGTATTGTCTTGCTCTCCTTGCAATCCCTAACTACAACAACAGTGAAACTCAAACTTCTAGAAAAAGAGTAGGTTAAGCCAAAAGTTTATCAAAGCTAGAAAATTATAGAGATCAGAACAGAAATTAGTGCATTGGAGTCTAAAAAACCAATAAAAAGAATCAATGAATTGAAAAGCTGGTTTGTGAAAGATTAAATAAAATCAACAAACTCTTATGCAACCTTATCAAAAAAAGGAGAGAAAATACTCAAACCCATGCAATTAGGTATGAAAAGGGTGAAATCATAGCAGATCCTGCAGAAATACAGAAGATTATATATACTTTGAAAACTTGTATTCCAGTAAGATGGAAAATATAGAATGGATGGATCCCTAGCTACATATGAATTATCCAATGTGAATTAAGAAAATATGAAAATCCAAAATAAACCAATATCAATCAATGAAATCAAGTATGTAATTAAAAACCTACCAACAAAGAAAAAATTGGGCCTTGATGTATCCATAGCTTATTTCTACAAGAAATTCAGGGAAGATGTAAAAACCACTTCTTCTCAAACTCTTGAATGAAGCTGAAAGGGAAGCAATACTCCCAAATTCATTCCTGGAAGCATGCATTATCCTGATACCAAAACAAGAGAAAGAACCAACAAAGAAAGAGAATTAAACAACAATCTTCCTAATCAACATAGATGCAAAAATCTCAATAAGATACTGGCAAAAAGAATGCAGCAAATCATCAAGAAGATTATACACCAGGACCAAGTGGGATTCATCTTGGGGATGCAGAGAAAGTTTAACATACATAAGCCAATAAATGTAATATACCACATTAAAAGAGCCAAAGACAAAAATCATATGATCATTTGAATAGATGCAAAAAAAGCTTCTGATAAAGTCCAGCACCCATTCATAATAAAAAACCTTATAGAAGATTACAATAGATAGTCTATCTCAATCTGATAAAAACTATTTATGACAAACCAACAGTCAACATAATACTAAATGGGCAAAAACTGAAAGCTTTTTCTTTAAAATCAGAATGGAGACAAAGTTGTTCACTGTCTCCACTCTTATTCAACATAGTCCTAGAAACTTTAGCCAGAACAATTAGACAAGAGAAAGAAATTAAAGGGATAATGATAGGAAAGGAAGAAGCTAAATTATCATTATTTGCAGATGACATGATACTTCACAGAGAAGACCCCAGAAACTCCACCAAAAGATTTCTATATTTAATAACCAAATTCAGTAAATAATTAGATACAAAATCAACACTCAAAAATCAATAGTGTTCCTTAACAAGAATAACAAACTCACTAAAAGAGATATTAGGGAAATAACACCTTTCACAATAGCATAAAAAAAATGAAATACCTTGGAATCGGTCTAAGAAAGGATGTAAAAGACTTCTACACTGAAAACTATATTACTCTGTAAAAGGAGACTGAAAAGGATATAAGAAAATGGAAAGACATCCCTAGCTCTTGGGTAGGAAGAACAAACATAGTGAAAATGGCAATACTTTCAAAAGTGTTATACAGATTTAATGCAATTCTGATCAAAATTCCAATAGTATATGTCACAGAATTAGAGAAAACAATCCTAAAATTCATCAGGAACCAGAAGACACCTAGAATAGCAAAGGAAATTTTGGCAACAAAGGAAAGGCAGTGGGGATCACAATGCTCGACGTGAAACTATACTGCAAAGCTAGTGTGATAAAAAAAACAGAATGGTACTGACAAAAAAAAACAAAAAACAGAAACAAAAAACAAAGACCCGAATATCAATGGAACCGATTAGAAAATGCAGAAACAACAGCAGACCTACTAAGCCATCTTATCTTTGACAAACATGGAAAACACATTACCTAAAAGAAAGACAGCGTCATTAATAAATGGTGCTGGAAAAACTGGCTTTGCACACAATGAAGATTAAAACTGGACATGTGTCTTTTACCATGCATTAATCTAAAGTTGAAATGGATCAAGATCTAAATATTAAAACATAAACATTAAATCTGCTGGAAGAGAAACTGGGGCAGAGGAATGGAGAAAAGAAAAACTTTTGAAGACACTGATATAGGCAAAGACTTTATCAATAAAAGCCCGATAGCCCAGGAACTATCACACAGAATCAACAACTGATACCTCACCTTATTAAAAAGCTTTTGCACAGCAAGAAAAACCACCAACAAACAGAGTGAAGAGACAACCCACAATGTGGGAAAAAATGTTTGCCAGCTGTTCTTTAGACAAAGGATTACCATCAAGAACATACAAAGAACTCAAGAAAATCAGACCTCCTAAATTTAAAGACCCAATCGAAAAATGGGCATCTGAGATGAATACACACTTGTCAGATGAAACAAACAGCAAATAAATATAGGAAAAATGTTCAAAATCACTGCTCATTTGAGAAATGCAAACTGAAAGAACACTGAGATTCCATCTCACTCTAGAAAGAATGGCTGTTATCAAGAAATGAACCAGTAACAAATGCTAGAGGGGCTATGGGGAAAAAGGAACCCTGGTCTACTGCTGGTGGGAGTGTAGACTGGGGCAACTGCTGTGGATATCAGTATTGAGATTTCTCCAAAACCTAGGCTTGGAGGCCCCATTTGATCTAGTTATTGCCCTTCTGGGTATCTTTCCAGAAGAATTAAAAACACTGTAGCATAGCGATATATATGCATACGTTTAAAGCAGCACAATTTGTAATAACTAGATTTTGGAAACAACCCAAATGCCCAGCAACTGAGGAATGGATAAAAAAAGATATAGTCTTTTTATATTATGGAGTACTACTCAGCCACAAAGTAGGTTAAACTGGAGACTTTCACAAGTTAATGGATGTAACTCAAGAAACATTCTCATAAATAAAATAAACCAGAGGCACATATATAAACATCATATTGTTTCCTAGTGTGAGAAGCTGAAAGAGGAAATAAGATCCAAAATATATAATTGATATTGAGAAATGAAAAGTTTCAAAAGGAAAAGAGAAATGAGAAGTTTCAAAAGGAAAGAGAAACTGGGGCAGAGGAATGGAGAAAAGAAGAAAGGGGGAATATATATATATATATAATAGTTAAGATAGTTATACTACTAGTTTAGTTCACTGAAAACAAATGTTTGAGCTAATGTTGTTTAGACAAATTAAATGCTGGTATCTTGTATTCTGAGTAACTCATTTAAAAGAAAACAATACATAATGTATTAACCATTGTTACCTTATCTGGTTTTGAAATTTTATGTTTTTCTTTTTAAAATAAAAAAAAGCACTTTCAAAGGATAAAATTTTTTGTAAGAACCATGTATGTTTTCAAGATGGTGGGTTGGTAAGTAGCATGGCAGAGAGCCTCTCTGAGAAAAACAGATGCTAGAATTTAACACCATGGAGAAGACCAGAAGAAAGGAGAGGGACTCTCACGACCCAGGAAGAAACTGAGGAAAAAGAAAAATAGAAAGAAAGAAAGAAAGAAAGAAAGAAAGAAAGAAAGAAAGAAAGAAAGAAAAAAAGAAAGAAAAGAAGAGAAGAGAAGAGAAGAGAAAAGAAAAGAAAAGAGAAGAGAAGTAAGAGAAGAGGAAAAAATGTGGATGGAAGGCTGGAGCTAAACACGCTTGCACTGGAGCCAGTCCCTAGCCATGCTGGGAGCACCTTGGAGTTGGGAGGACTCACGGTCGCATTGAAGTCTCGGTGGCACAGAAATCAGGGGTTGGTGAGTTCCAGGCCCTTGGTGGGAGGATGCAGTGCAGTGGAGAGGGGAACCAGCCTGGAGAGCTGCACTAACCCGTGATGAGTGCTAGGAATTTGGTCCTGTGGAGGAGATGACCAGCTGAACGACATATTGGAATTGGGCAGGATGGGCCTGAACCCGCAACAGCAGTGGTGTCAGTCAGCCTCTCTTGGCCCAAAGCGGACTGGTGGGATCTGCTTGAGCTAGGTCACACCCCTGGTTGGGACCCAATAGCCAGGGACGAAACTGTCTCAAACCTGTGACGTCTGAATGGCACAGACTAACATGGTGCAGGCACTCACTGGTTGACTGGCTCAGAGGAGAGGGGCCAGCCCATATTGCCCCTGCGTGCATCCTCGGATCAACAGCAATCTGTAGAGGGCAGCAATCCCCTATCTAGCATGCTTCAGAAAAGCTGTAAGCAATACAGAAATGACCTAAGACCTCTACCATACACCTGTCTGAAAGAAATCAGAAACATGACAAGAGAAAGAAACAAAAAAAAGCCTCCAGCTGCTGACCCAGGGAAAGTAAGTCCAGGAGAGGTAAATACAGAAGAGATCAAAGGCAGCAAACTTGCAATATCAGACACAGCATCAGCAGAAATACCTTTGTGACCTCATAGATGAACTTAAAACTGAAATTCTAATTCATGTGAAGCAAGATAAAAAAGATTAATAAAAGAAATGTTAAGCACCTTTCAAGAAGACACAGATGGAAGAATGGAGGAACCCAGAAAAAGAGAAACCTTTGATGAAGAATATAAATAAAATCTAGAATACATGAAACAGATAGAAAGAGAATACCAGGAAATTAAAAACTCCATTGAAAGCTGGCATAATTGCTTAACAGAAACTAAAGATAGACTTTAAAAATCTTGAAGATAGATTTGCAATGTGTGATCACGAAAGGAAAGATCTCTTAAAATAACAAGGAACCAGGAAGTAACAATACAAAGGCTAGAAGATGACAAGAGGATTTATAACTTAAGAATAAAAAATGTGAGTTGAAGAAGCAGGGGTAAACACAAATAAAATACAAAGGCTATTCACAGAAATAATTAAGGAAAACTTCCCAAGCATAGGAAAAGGAAATGATATTCAGAGATATGAGGCACACAGAACTCCAGCCAGCTACAACCAAAACAGATCTACACCCAGACATATAATAATCAAGACCCCAGAAATTCACACAAGAAGAGAATATTAAAAGCTTTCAGAGAAAAGAAACAGATCACCTATAAAGGAAAACCCATCAGAATCACGACAGACTTCTCAACACAAACCATCAAATCAAGAAGAGTTTGGAGCAAAGTATTCCAAGCCCTGAAAGAAAATAACCTCCAACAAGGATTGATGTACACTATAAAACTGTCTTTCAAAATTAATGGGGAAACAAGTTGTTACTATGACAAAGAGGAACTGGGGGAGTTCATTACCACCAATCCAACCCTACAAAAATAGTGAAGGACATTCTAGAGAGAGAGAAAAAATCACCAGGATGCCAGGAACAGTGGAAGAGAGGCCTCAATGAATGGGGCAGACATAGGAATGAAGGAGAAAAGTAGACAACCAATGGCAGAAAAATAGCATAAAAAGAGATGAGGCAGAGAAGATTGGCTATAATATCTAATACAGATGGCCTGGATACACTAACAAAAAGAAACACAGGCAAAGTAGATCAGGAGATAGGGGCCATCAAGATGCTCTGAATAGGAAATATAATCAACCTGAAAGAGGGTTAATGAACTGCAAGTCAAAGATGAGAAAACAATGCTCTATGTGACAGGGAACCAGAGAGAAATAGACACAGCTCATCCAGCAGCTGCAGATAGATTGGAAACTCATAACACTTTTGTGCAGCTATAAGGAAAGAAAACCTTAAGGCTTCAGTGAGTAAAGGAATAATGCTCATGACCAAGCTCAGGGGTAAAAAGGTTCAGAACCACTTGGGCAGATAGCGGGTTGCCACCCTAATCTAAAAGCTAAAGGAGTTAGTGGGACCCAAAATGTACAAAGCACCCTGAGAAAGTGAAAGGGGAGGAATTGTTTAAAATAGGAAGGCAGAAGACATTGTTAATAGTGTATCAGGATTTAAAAGCCACATTTTCCTTATCACTCTGTTTAGTTTGATTTTATTCTGTTCCAGTCTGTCTACTCATACTAAATTTGAGGGCACAGACAGCTATCTCAAAAATAGCACAATATACTATGGTAACTATCCTTAATTTCCTATTAACTTAAACTGAAGCCCTGTTTTACTTACACTGTCTTACTATGACTGCTCTTACTTGAATCTGGTTTGTTAGATCGCTGTTTTGTCTTGACTGATTTTATTTGAATCTGGTATGCTTGATAGTATCAAGTCTGAGAGTACAGGCAATGACTCTGCAGACAACAAGATTCAATACGATACCCATTCTGGTTTGATTATTAACTGTTTTTGAAGTCCTATAATGTCTCCAGTGTTTGGTTTTTATTAATATTGCTATGTACTGCTATATTCAATTATACTATGCCTGATGATATAGATAACTCTACTGAAAATAACAAGAGACATAATACCGTAGACCACCTAGTATTGTGGTTTTATATGTCCTTTTCATTCCGTGTTTCTCTAGGAATTTGTATTGTTGACTTGTTTTGATTTTTCTCCCTCTGATACAGAAAGGCTAGGTATACGTGTAGAGACTTATACATGTGTAGAACTTCTAAATAGTTTATGAGAATGGATTATATAATGCACAATGCAATGAACAGATTCTCTGAATGAAAAGAGACACTAAGATACCCAGTGATAATTCTGTAGCATCATGATATAAAACCTAGCAATTCTCTGTTCAGAGTGATATTAGTCTGTTTTCTTTTTTTAAATTTCAACATACATAAAGATATGGACAGCTATTTTGAAGAGAACAAGAGACATTATGGCAGCCACTGTTGACTTCCCTATTGTCTGGGCTTAAAGACCTAAAATGCTTACATCATCCTGCTCTGATCAGTTTAATACTATTTTGTTAGGTATGAATTCACTGTATGTGAAGATATGGACAACTATTTGGAAGAAAACAAGAGACTACGATAGATAGTAAAGATCTCCAGTGGTCTTGCTTTGAAATCTGTGTTTCTTAAATTGTTTTCTTATGATCTGTTTTGTTCTTTTTTGTTATGTTTAATTTTACCCTCTTTAAAATACAAAAATAAAGTTCTAACCTTTACTGAAAAAAAAAGAACCATGTGGAAGTACAAGTCTGAACAGAATTACTTTAAAGCTCACGAAGATTAAACTGAAGTAATAGTAATCTAAAAATATCTAAAGAAATTTAAAATGCAATTCAAAGAAATATTATACATAAAGAGGGTTAAATATTGTATAAAAGAAGGTTAAGAAACATGAAGAATAGGAAAGAGAAAACAATAAAATGTTTAACTGGAGTCTCAAGAAGATAATACAGACAATGGCTAGGAGGCATTATTTGAAGAGTATATCTGAAAATTACTTTTGATTGTAGAAAAATGCCAAATGTATGATCGAGGTAACACAAAGAATCCCAAAAATAAGAACAAGGAAACTGGTAAATATATGGAAAGTCTAAACAAAATGTTTAAAACAGTAATAATGAGGTCCAAATTCAGAGAAAAAAGGAGTATAAATAAGATAGTAGACAACAGTATATATGTTAGAGGATCAGTTAATTGACATAAAGTATTCTAGAGTTCCTGTACTACTAGCAGAAAAGGAAAGGTTCTGATTAACATCACATTTAAGTTCACATATTAAAACATGTTAAAATAATAGATGTGGAAGACAACTTTCAAATAAACAGTAAAAACTAGAATGTAAGAAATTAAGTGTTGAACAAAAACATACAATAAGCTACAAATAATCTAAACATTGCAATAATTAAGATAAATATAAATAACCTGAAATCTATGCTTTAAAAATCAGAATGCATTTAACGAATCGCAGTTATATTCTGTTTGGTTATGAGATATAGCTAAAACTTTCAGACATAGGAAGATTGAGTCAATAACTGTGAAAGTATATATTAGATTAAATACTTACCAAACAAAATTGACTGTGATATTAAATAACATCGTCATTAAATAGTTACTACCAGAAGACAAAAGATTCCATAATTTAGAAGTTAAGACAATTCTAGGTCCTGGGCATGCAGTTCAGTAATAGACTGCTTGCCTACTATGCTGCCTACCCTGCATTTGATTTCCAGCACAGGAAAAAAAATAATAAAAAAGATAATTTGACATTCATTTGTAAAAACAATTTCAAAATCTTAAAACAAAACCTGACAGTTCTACAAAATGAAGAAACCTATCATTTAAAGTAGAAAATGTAACACATCTCTCTTTGCAATGGATAAAGTAGACAAAGAAATAGAAAAATTGAAAAAATCTAACTTTGATGACATTGACATTCATAGAACAAGTGTCTGACTACTGGAGAATATATAGGTTTCTCAAGCAAATAAAAACTGATCACCCACTAGGCTATCAAATTAGTTACAACATATTTCATTGGATTAGAATCATATATATTATATCCTAATTAAGTTATTTTATTAAAGAAGAAAGTTTAAAATGCCGTAAGCTTGGAAATTCAAAAATATACTTCTAAATTAATCACTGGTCAAAAATATCATAATAAAAATGAAAACAAAATGTTACACACTTAGGTTATGATATGAAGTTAAAATGGCACTTTAAGGATAATTTTTTGAAATACTAGTCTTAGCAGAGAAAAAAGGCCCAAAATCAAAAAGCAAGTTGAGTGGTGGCACCTGCCTGTAAACCCATCATTTGGAAACATGAGGCAGGAGGAAGACGGCAAATTTGAGGCCACTTTGGGTACATAGGCAGTTCAAGGCTAGCCTGAACAGCATAGTGAGACCCTGTTTCACAAAATAATTAATAAACATAAAAAGGAAGCATAAAGTATAAAAGCAGAAATTAAATTTAGAAAGAGACAAAGCCAAAAATAGAGACAATTCCAGCATTCAAAGGAAAATAAAAAGAAAAAAACCTAGATAAGTATGTCTACATTAATTATATTTGCAATAAGTAACTACAATTTCTTTGATGAAAAACACCATTATTTTTTTCTTTTCTAGTTTTATTTCTATATGAAAATGGCCCAAGAATAAAGCCAGAGCAGGGTGCAGTGACACATGCTTATAGTTCCAGCTACTCAGGAAACTGAGGCAAGTACACTGTGACAGGTAGGGGCCAGCATGGGAAACTTAGAA
Source organism: Hydrochoerus hydrochaeris (assembly GCA_004027455.1). Classification (NCBI taxonomy): domain Eukaryota; kingdom Metazoa; phylum Chordata; class Mammalia; order Rodentia; family Hydrochaeridae; genus Hydrochoerus; species Hydrochoerus hydrochaeris. The sequence continues at coordinate 244,665 of PVLA01001075.1, forward strand.
AGACCTTGCCTGAAGATAAATAAATGAAAAATAAAAATAACAGATTCAAACATGCAGCTCAGTGCAAAGGCCCCAGGTTCAGTGTTTCCAGTACTGAAAAACAAAGACAAAAATCCAATCTTGGCAGTATAAAACTGCTGGCAATGTGGTCAGTGGTGGAAAAGAACAAAGCTAGGTATTGGGATACCTAGCCTTAGGACTATCAAACTTATGCTTCCTCAAAATAATCCTTTCCTGGCCTGGGATTTAGCTCAGGGGCACAGTGCTTGCCTGACAAATGTGAGGTCCCGAGTTTAATCATCAGTACCAAAAACAAACAAACAAGCAAACAACCAAACCTAGCCCTTTCTGTAAAGAGCTAACTTGATTCACTCCACAATAGTCACTGGGTATTGTCTTTTAGGTCTTATGATAGGCTCTAGGGCAGAGGTGGCTGAACCTAATGCATGCATGGCACAGCAGGCTGTTTGCTTCACTGACAGCTGAAAAAAGTTCACTAGTGTGTTCCTTGCCCTCATTTGGCATAAAGACTAGATGGGAACTTAGAAGTAATAATAAGAAAGATAATACTATTAAAGATTAAGTACAGTGGGCAAGTATACAGTGTAATTGAAAGCATGTAGGAAAGAGAAAGGTAGTGGTCAAATGAGTTTCAAAAACTCAGTTTTCTCATTTCATACAATAAAGAAAGGATCTCAGGGGCAACAACAGGTTCAAAGGCCTGAAGGTAGAAGAGTAACACATTCAAAAACCCTCAAGAGGCCCTTAATGGCTGACATAGAGGTCAGAAAAAAGTAATGCCATAAGGAAATGGTGACTTGAAGCCAAAGACAAATCTTTATTTATAAAATCTTAAAAAGTTTATAAAGTTTAGGAGACTGGCACTAGGCCCAGCCTTTGAGAATAAAAAGATGTGGCCCAGAAATTCACTTGTGTTATAAACTGGCCACTGTCCCTGCCAAATATGAATCAGAAATTATGTGTAATACAGTAGTCTAAAGCAAAAAGAAACCTGAGTTTCTATCTCAGTTATGACACAAAAGTTGTCACATCATAAAAACTTCAATACATGTTAGGAAAAAAATCATCCTACTTTGACCTATCAGGTTTTGAATAAAATGCTAAATTGAAGTAAAATGATGAAAAAGTGACAGAGTGACTAAACGGGGTAAGGAACAAACTTAAGATTCACAAAAACAAAAACTACCAAGCAGAGACACTACTGACACTTAATTCAATAAAGCAAATTCAATAAATTCTATGCACATTTTCCTATTGTATCTGTTTTGTTAGTCAAAAAGATTTTAATAGCAATGACAGTTAGTATACAATATATTTCCTACTTTCTAGCCCAAGAAAAATTTTACTATGAAAAATGTAGATCAATTTAAAACTTCCTTGTATTTTTAGAAAACATACTTTCAAGAACTTCTTAGCTTCCTGTGACAGCAAAACCAGAAAACTTCAGTGTTTCCTCTGAATAATTGTTTTCAAATTATAAAATTTAAATTTATATTATAAATTTTAAAGTTAGGATGATTAGTTTTGGTTATTCTGACTAGTATAATATGCATATGTATATGTACAAACTGCTTTTGCTGTAATAAAAAATACAGAATTTAGGATAAAAGTATAATCTTTATAATCTTTCTTTTTATATGATCTCCATGCTTTGTTCTAAGTGTTTTATAGTTTGAGAAAATATAGTAGTAGAGTGAGTGCTGATTTACTTCATTTTTCTGAAAAGCACTTGAGGAATTTTTTTGGGGGGGAACAAGGATTGAACTCACAACCTCACTCTTGCCAGGTATGAGCTGTGCCACTGAGCTATATCTCTGGCTTGCACTTGAGGATTTTAATGCAGGATTTTTCTTGTGTATTTTTTTTAATGATATTTCAAGCCAACTCCACACATTAAAATATGGACTATTCAAGGTACTTAGTTTTTTTCTCCAATACTAAACTTACAGATCATATTAAACATGGTTTTAAATACTGCATATTAAATTTTATTAAGCACTATTACAGCAAGATGTCTTTTTAAAAAATATTTCATATCTTATGGAACATTAAAATCTTAAAGAATACATATATGTTTACAAATGTAGGACTTTAAAATGAATTATTTTTTCTGAAAAGTTGGAGTTTGTTTTACAATTTACAGCTTTTTTTTTTTTTTTTTTTTTGTACCAGGGATTGAACTCATGACCTTACTCTTGCCAGGCAGGCACTTATGCCACTGAGCTAAATCCATGGTTCCAATTTACAACTTTTAAAATATCATTTCCTCCAAGCAAAAGATAAGTTAAAAATAGATTGGAAGGGGTAAAATATTATCTAATTGGAAATGCCAAAATTGAACTAATATCATATTCAAGAAAGCTTTGACTTACTGCACTAAATTTTCACAAAAGAAACAATTGGAGAATTCTTAAAGAATACCAGTACAATAATATTTTACTAGGGAATTCATCACAGGAAATAAATTCTAACTCAATGAGCATAAAATACCTAATATTAACAATGTCTGCCTTAAAAAAATAGACTGCTAATATTTCACAATAAAAAGGCCTGTATTATTGTTTCATTTCCTAATTACATTTTTCTAAGAAATATTTGCTATCATAAATGGATTCAAATTTTGTCTCAAATTCATATACTCCAAAAAACCCTATGAACTTTGCTCTCAATCTTGTCTTTAAAACCTTTTAGCAATTCAAATCAGGAAAGAAGGTGAATCAAGATGCCCATAACTTCCCTACCCTTAACACAAAAAGCTGCTTTACTGGCTAACATGTACGAGTTATAATTGTAATTGCTTTGCCCTTCCGAAACTCTTCTCCCATACCATTTGAACCTTTCAGCAGGTGGTGTAGGAGGATAAGCTAACGTCTGCAATAGTTGGTCAATAATGTAATCATAAGGAACCAAAGAAGACTTTAAGTGTATAACAGGAAACATAGCTTTAATGTTTTCCTTTTTAAATTGATTTAGTCTGGGTCAGGCCTTTTGTATGTTTACATAAGGAACAGATCATGTTGAACCATTTACTGCTCTCTGCTGAATAGGCATAACTTGGGAATTTGCTGTAAAGAAGTAAAATTCAGTCACTTATAGCTCAATTGAGATCTACAATATGTTAAACAAGGCAGAAAACAGCAACATAGTTAGTAAAATTTTGTGTTATGATTAAATGTCTGTATACTTATCATTGGGCCTCCATATGTGTCAGTAGCTCTGAAAGTAAGTAGGATAGAAAATAAAATAAGGAATGTCAGGCTAAACCCAATTCTGAGTTGCACCACCAGTGACTTGCAGCAGGATTCTCATGTTCAGATTGCATAAGAATCATCCAGGGAGCTTGTTAAAATGTTGCACTAATGTTCCAGGTCCAACCAAGTAACCATGAGGTAAAGGTTTAGAAATTTACTTAGATATATCTCAATTACATGGTTGTTAGTCATTAATGTTAATGAATTTACATAGTCATCAAATGTGCAGATAAAGTTTATAAATATAATTAACATGTTAAGAGGATCTGAATTCCACAATATTTCAAAGAAAAAAAGCTAGTAATCAAAACTAGTAAAATGAATTTTAAGTGACATATGCAAAATTTCATATTGGAATCAAATAAGCAATATGTAGGAGTGAAACACATGCCTTAAAAACGACACTAAAACAACAACAACAAAAAATAGACCCAAGAAAGTTGGGTGAGCAATATTTGAAAGAAAAAAAGAAGTATCAAAAACTTTGTTAAATGTAAACCATACAAACTGTACTAAAAAGTTTCACAAGATTAAGCAATCTCTTCTTTATTTCACTAATAATGTAATTCTTAGGTACTATTTTTCTTTAACACCCAAATATTAAGTTTTATAATAATTGTATTTTTTGCATAAAATAAAATTTCATTTCACATATTGATAAGTAGCAAGGCACTAACCACATGGGATCACAGATTTTTTGGAAACTTTACAATAACATATTACATTTATGTTTATATAAAATCCTAACTGGTTACTAAACTGTGCAAATACTTGACATAAAAGTTAACTTTAGATGTATGATAGTAAAAAATGATTTTACATTGGTGTAAAGTTTACAGTAATTCCCACAAAGGTGACTTTGAATTACAATCTGTAAATTTGGGTTCATTTTCTTAGATTTTAAAAGAATAACAAAATAAGCACATCAATTAAAATGTGTCTGCACTAGAGACATTCAGACCTCCTAATTGCTCTAATATTTCTACAAGATACTTTCAGCACACTCCTGTCTTAGTACACTCGTATAAAAATCTATCATTGTTCAAATCAACTATTTAGAAAAAATATTTTATTAAAAGCAAGTTGTAACTGAATTAAACAGCCTATATGTAAACCAGTCCTAGTTCCAAATAGCTGTATCTTTAATAAAATTTTTAACAAGATATCTTCTTTTATTTACCAATTGACTTTTATTAGAAATGCTCCTCTATTTATATCATGTGAACTTTTTTCTCTGTAATTATATGTTTCCACTTTACATCACTGATTCTACTACCAAACTATGAAGTGCTTTGTAATGCACAATACATAAATACATATGATAGCAAACATGAAGATACAGTATTTTACATTGACCTACAGTTTACTGATTTGCAAAGTGCTTTTAATATTACTAGATAAATCACCACCACAGGGTGCCATAGGTAGGGAGATGGAAAACAGCACTGTCCAAATCAGAAACACCATCCTCTATGAATTCTGTTCCCTCTTGTTATGTACATTCTATACATAACAAAATGAGAACTAGTTGCCAAAATAAAATTTAATATACATTTTATATTAAATTTAATATATATTTTGATAAAATATATTTATCAAAGTGTATGTATGTGATAGGTAGATGCTGGAAAAATTGTGAGACTTTAAGTTAAATTTAATAAAGACATTTTCAAGGCTACAGACTAGAAGTAAACTAAACAAATATTGAGTGTTAAAACCCCTTTATACTTGGTCTATGAGAAACCACTTCCTTTTTAAAACAACTGTTGCCAGAAAATTAACACTCAAAACTGATGGAGAAGCAGACTTCCCTTGACAAAGAAATCCTAAAGAAATACATGACCACAAAAGCAGCATTGCAGAAAATACTCAAGAAAATCTTAGAGAGAGGCCAAAAGCATTGAAGAGCTCAAAGAAAAGTATATATCTAACTGTAACAGTAGTTAAACAAAAAGAAAAAAAAACCCAAAGAAATCAACACTGGAAAAATAATGTAATGATAGAGTGCAGTCAACATCTTACAATAGTAACTACCCATATCAATGATCTTAATTTCCCAATGAAAAGACAGAGACTGGGAGATTGGACTTTTAAGAAATACAAACAAATATTGCCTACAGGAGACATATTTCATCCTTGAAACTTATAGACTACATGTGAAAGAATGGAAAATGACACAACATGCAACTAGAGAGTGAAAGTAAAGAGGAACAGCCATCTAATATCCAGACTCAGCAGATTTCAAGAACTGACCAGAAGACATAGTCACTATATACTGATAAAATGAATACATATGCCCTTCTAGGACACACCACAGTAACCTACCTCTTCCAAACAGGCTTCATTTCTTAACATCACACAGTTATAAACGCATTAGTGAACTAATCCACCAGTAAGGGTCTTGTCTATCAAATCACCTCACTGAAGTTCCCACCTATGAGTACATGAGGCTTTGGGGGACATCTAGATATAAACCACAACAAAAAGTATCAATCAAGAATCTTCTACTCAGAAAAAAGCACACAGACTAAGAGTTGATTAGAAAAATTGATACATTTTCCCAATGGATATGGTATATCTATACTGTAGGGCATGGTGTCCTTCTATAGGCATACCATCCAGGGCATATATATATATATTCATGTATCTGATCATGCTAGGTCTCCATAACATTAAAGGATCACCTCCAGTTGTAGAGAAAAGTTTTTTCCATGTATCAAGTCATTCATATCTATCCAAAGTGATCACAACTGCACAGTATCTAACATAATATAATGCTAAGTATTTGCCAGCATATTGCCAATATAATTTGTCAAAACACACAGCAACAAAATATCATACTTAGCAGCTTAGAATGTAAATCTGACAGTAATCACTTTGGGAAACAATGTGGTGATAGCAGCCTTAAAGCTATGCATAACCTATAATTTAGCAATTCAATTCTAGAGTTAAAGCATGCTGTCCAATACGAAGTTGGTAGCTGTATGTGTATTCAAATTTTTAAAAATTAAATATAATTTTAAAAATTTACTTCCTTAGTTGAATAAATCACAGCTTAAGTTTTCACTAACTGAATGTGGCTAATAGATACTGTTTTAGACAGAGCATATATAGAAATTTCCATGATCATAGGAAGTTCTACTGGAAAATAACCCCAGAGAAACTATATAGAGACTATTAAAGACTAAATATTTTATTACTATTAGTGATAGAGTAACACTATTTATAATATAGAAAAATTTGAATTTCTATCAATAGAAGAAATGAGTAACTTGGAATTCATAGCAGTGAGAAACTATGAATAAAATTATGAATATCTAGTGATAACATGTATAAGACAGAGTTTGGAAAAGGTAGGTTAGCATAGAAAATGCATTTCCTTATTCTTTACATTATTCTAGTATAGCTGTTTGTTTGTTTTTGTGGTGCTGGGGATCAAACCAAGGCCCTGTGCATGCAAGAACTCTACGACTCTATGACTGAGCCACATCCCCAGCCCTATATTTGTTTTACCTGACAGGAAAACAGAATTATACCATAGTTGTTAAGAAGAGAAGCTAGTTGCATAAGTCTGCCCAAGCTTTGCTTTTACCACTGTAAAATATGAACAATACTATTAAGAATACTTAAGGCTGTGGTAAAAATTAAAAGGGGCAATACGTGGTATACAATGTTATCTATTAATGTCATCTACTAAGTAGGACTAAAAGCATAAGTCAAAAAGTATCTGTTAATTTTTAACTGCTCTAAAACTCTTTCATAGGTGGGAATGAGGATTTTTTTGCAGTATATACAAAACAACAAATTTCATAGTTTTTCACTGATATTTACTCATTTAATTCTGAATAATCAAGAAGAGGGGTAGGCTCTTTCCCCAGTCAGCCAATATATTGAAATAAGGTCAAGTGATTATTTAAAAGTATTCAGCAATAAAAAATTATGTCAGTTAATACAAATAAGTACTCACTATACATTTCTGAATACTAACTATATGCCAGACCAGTTATAAAGGTTTAAATTAATTTATATAATACTGATAATAACTCTATGAAATTTCCTTTTCAAAAGGAAATTTAGGCATGGAGACCATCGGGTGGGTTGTGCACCCTCGTGGCTGAGAGCTGTCTGACTGTGCCTGTGCCCAAGCCCATAGCCCCTGCCATGCTGTCCTTGCAGTACCCCAACATATACTGCAGTGAGACCTCCACTGACCAGAGACAAGATTACCATGGGCATGAAATTTGTGACCCTTATGCTTGGCTTGAAGACTTGAACAATGAACTTTTGTGAAGGTCCAAAAAAAGATTACTGTGCCATTTCTTGAGCAGTGTCCCATCAGAGGCTTATACAAACAGAGAATAACGGAACCATGCGACTATTCCAAGTATAGTTGCCACTTCAAGAAAGCAAAGTAGCATTTTTATTTTTACAATATAGGTTTGCAGAACCAATGAGTATTGTATGTGCAATAATTCCTTGGAGGGTGAGGCTAGAGTGCTCCTTGACCCTAACATCTTGTTGATGGCAACACAGTAGCAGTCTGAGGATATACATTCAGTGAAGATGGTGAGTATTTTACCTGTGGTCAGAGTGCCAGTGGCTCAGACTGGATGACGGTCAAGTTCATGAAAGCCAATGGTGCCAAAGAACTTCCTGATATGCTTGAAAGAGTCAAGTTTAGCTGATGACCTGGCCCCAAGATGGGAAGGAAATGTTCTACAACTCATACCTCAGCAGGGTGGGAGGAGTGATGGTACAGAAACATTAACCAATCTAAACCAAAAGCTCTGCTACTATGTCTTGGGGACTGATCACTCAGAAGATATTTTGTGTGCCGAGTTTCCTGATGAACCTAAGTGGATGAATAGAGCTGAGCTATCTGATGATGATCACTATGTCTTATTATCAATAAGAGAGTGATGTGTTCCAGTAAACTAACTCTGGTACTGTGACCTACAGCAAGAATCCAATGGCAGTTGGGATTTAGCTCAGCAGTGTAAGCACCTGTCTGGCAAGTGCAAGGTTGTGAGTTCTATCCCCGGTACCCAAAAAAAGAATCCAATAGTATCACTGGAATCTGGAAGTGGGTAAAACTGATTTGACAATGTAACTATGTGGAAATGTAACTATGTGACCAATGAAGGGTCCATATTCACCTTCAAGACAAATCACCATTCTCCCAACTTTTGACTGATCAATATCAACTTCTTGGATCCTGATGAGTCTAAGTGGAAAGTGCTTGTTCCTAAGCATGAGAAAGATGTCTTAAAATGGGTAGCGTGTGTCAGGTCCAATTTTCTCATCTTATGCCACCTCCAGGATGTAAAGAACATCCTGCAGCTTCATGACCTGGTCACAGGTACTCTCCTTAAGACCTTCCCACTTGATGTTAGTAGCATCATGGGGTAGTGGTCAGAAGCAAGACAGAGATCTTCTATCAGCTCACTTCCTTTCTGTCTCAGGGATCATTTATAACTGTGATCTTACCAAAGAGGAGCTGGAGCCTAGGATTTTCTAAGAAGTGACTGTGAAGGGAACAGACATTTTCAAATACCAGATAATTCAGATTTTCTACTCTAGCAAGGATGGTACAAAGATTCCAAACTTAATTGTTGATAACAAGGGCATAAAACTGGAAGGCTCACATCCTGCTTTCTTACATGGCCCTTGGTGGCTTCAACATATCCATTATCCCTAACGACAGCATGTCCAGGCTCATTTTTGTGAGATACCTGAGTGGTGTCCTCACAGTGGCCAACATCAGAGGTGGTGAATACAGAGAGACATGGTGTAAAGGTGGTATCTTGGCTAACAAACAAAAACTACATTGATGACTTCCAATGTGCCATCAAATATATAACTAGGGAAGGTTACACATCTCCCAAGAAGCTATTAATGGAGGTTAAAATGGAGGCCTCTTTGTCACTGCTTGGGAAAATCAGCATTCTGACCTCTCTGGCTGTGTTACTGCCCAAGCTGGAGTTATAGACATGTTCAAGTTCAATAAATACACTATTGGTCATGCCTGGACCACTGATTATGAGTGTTCAGATAGCAAACAACACTTTGAATGGCTTGTCAAATATACCCCCTTGTATAACATGAAGTTACCAGAGGTGGGTGGCATCATGCTTCTCATTGCTGACCACAATAACCGTATGGTCCCTCTCTATTCCCTGAAGTTCACTGCCACTCTTCAGTACACTGTGGGCTGCAGCCAGAACCAAAGCATCCTCTTGCTCATCCATGTGGACACCAAGGCAGGCCACAGGGCAGGGAAGCCCACAGTGATAGAAGAAGCCTCGACATGCTTGCCTGCACATCAGCTGGATTCCGTAAACAGAGAAGCCTGCTCCCTTGATAGCTGCTGACAACCTCAAGGGCTTTACACCACCTTCACCAAGAAAGCCCTGGACCTGCTGCTTCTCCGTTGCAGTGCCATTCCTGCACTTACACTGCAGTTAAACAGGACTAAATCATGGGAATTTTAACTTTTTTAGTCTTCTCCTTTTTAGCAAGGCCTTGGCATTTTTTTTTTTTGCACCCTATTTAGGCACACATACAGTACTTTAAAAAGGAAAGAAAAAAGGCATGTGAGAGATAAGTAGCTAAATGACAACAAACATGTTGTGAATACTACTTTGTTGAATTAAGGGTCATAGTTGGGTATACTCTTACCACAACAACTCAGTGAAATTGCTTTTACAACCATAACCTATCTATCCTTAATAAATATGAGAACTCTTCTTATGAGAGACACTTCATTGCAATACTAAATGTTATTTTTAAGTGGGAAAAAAAATTTAGCCTTTTAAGTGCCTTATGTTGGCTAGTAAATGAAATGACTGAATGTCAAAGATATATAGCTTATAGCAGAGTCTGTCTTTATAAAGTATTGTATGTTTGGCTCTAGATTTTATTCTCCAAAATTAATGAAAACTTGGAAAAAAAAAAAACTCAGGGGATCTTCATTCACCTATGCAAGGAAACACAAATTTCTTGACCAGAACTTAATTCTACAATCTAATTTTAGTAACTTCTCTCCAGCTGTTTCATCATAGTCCTGGAAAAAAAATGCTCTGATAGAAAAAGCAAGTCTACTTAAGTCTTTAAAATATCATTCTTGCTTCTGCCTCCATTTTTTGACTCCTCTATATCTTCTGTCTCTCATAGCTGCAGAAACTAAACATATTCTTCAAGGTCTCATCTGGTTCCAATTCATACATTTGGGTTTCACACTGGCTACTGTAGCTCTCAAAAGTGTCTCCTCTTATACCATCTATGACCAAAAAATTTGAACACTAGATTTAAAGTAGAAATAATCATATTATTTTGAGGCTATCTCTATCAATAATCAGTATATATCTTGTCAAGGGGTTTACTGGTTTTCTAAAATTTTGCATTGGAATTTACATCTTTTGAAAAATTTTTCTATAGAAATTTAATCCCACAAGAGAAAAATATCAGAAAGGATCTATTAAATATGAAACTGAACTTTATCTAGATGTCCAGCAATAATAAAGATTAAAATTTAAGTTTAATATTATATATTACTACAGGTATGAACTCTGAATACTCTGTGTGTGTGTGTGTGTGTGTGTGTGTGTATTGTTTTTGGTCTTTTTGAGAGAGGGTTTCACTATGCAGTTCAGGCTGGCTTGGAATACACTCTGTAGCCCAGTCTGACTTCGAACTCACAGTGTTTCTCCTGCTCAATCTCCTGAGTGTTGGGATTATAGGAGTAAACCACCACACCTGGCCCAAGTGCAATATTTTATTTCTGCATTCAAAAATTAAGTTGTAAATAAATTAGCATTTATTTAGTATTACAGGAAGCGATTCTTAATATGATAATTTTCCCTAAAGGAAAAACAGAATGTAAAAAAAAAAAAACTCCCCTAAAGAATTGACATATTTCTATGTGCTTTAAGTATCAATATTTTAACATGGCAAGAATCATAAAAATATGATAATACTGTGATATATGTATTCTTAAGAGTATATCTAAAGAGTCTACTCAATACCGTATCATGAATCTTAGTGAAATGTGAACTATTTGACCAAGATATTTAATATATACTGTATACTCTCTGATACATACTTACATAAAGCTTTGACAACAGAGAATAAAACTCTTTTATACTCTTAAAATCAGATAAATGATACTCCTCTGTACTATAGTTTACAAACACAGTACTAGAATTTTCTAATCCATAAAATAGAAAAGACATTGAGAGAATTAAGGCAACATACAAACCATGTAACAGTGTGCACACTGGGCAGTTTTTATGAACAAAATACTATGAAAACATTTAATCTTTAGTATTTGTGCTTTTACACTATGATCCTCCAAATTTAAGGTAAATGGCCCTATAACAGAAAAGCTGATCAACTACAAAGTTAAACTTTTAAAATATTAAAATGAAGTTATTTAAAACAGGAATTTAGGGCCATAGTAAAAATCCAGAGAAAATGTAGTTTTTAGATTTAGAAATGCAAAAGTAAAAAAGTTTTTTGTCTCTCAAAAGGAATATAAAAAATCAAATTATGTAACATGTAATATTATTTTATCAACAATGTATTATTATCTTGTAGTTTAAATTTTAGTGTATATGGTCACATGTGAGAAACAGGTAACAAATATTTCACCAATAAAACCAGGATGTGAAAATGGTAGGGGAAAAAGGATATTATTTATATGCTAGTATGTGGGGTGAGGCAAATGCATTCAAAATAAAATTTAGTAAGAGAAACAATGAGGTCAAACTTCTATAAAAGAGATACAGCTCTTCAATACAACCCCTAATTTAGCTAGTGATGGATTTTCAATCTCATTTCTTTTCACTATCAAATAATTCTTTAAAATGTAATTGCAGAAATAAAGATGTCCTTTTTAAAAAGAGTACAAAAAGATGAAACACAGTGCCCTTCCAATAAGAGGCAGCATCATTACAATTAATCCTAGGCATCTTTTCTATCACCAAGTTTTCTTACTACATTTATTCACTGTATCATTTTATATAATTATGTATCAATACTTCCTTTGGCAAATACTGAAACTATGTGCTAGTCACATTTTGTGACTTTGGCAAATACTGAAACTATGTGCTAATCACATCTGTATTAAATCATACATAATTCTTATTCAATACTAATATGTTTTCAGTTGAACACATTGCAAACTGATTTTAAAAATGTGCAAAAAACCTCTTTTTAAAAAATTTGGTGGTGGTGGTAGTGGGGATTGAACCTATGACCTTCACACTGAGCTAAATTTGTACTACTTTTTGTTTTCTTCTGTGTTTGAGACAGGGTCTCAGTTGCCCAGCCTGAGTTTGACTTTGTGATGTTTCTTTCTTAGTCTTTTAAAGTGCTAAGATTACAAGCATGTATCACCATGCTTGGCTACTTTTTTAAAGGTCAGTTTTAAAATTACAGCTCTGTGGTAGATGAGTGTGCATGGTACATACAAGGGCCTAAGTTTAATCCACAACACCAAAGAAAAACAAAACAACAACAAAAAGCAAATAAAGGTTAACTGAATAAGCATTTACAAATTAATAGTGTAAGATCTCAGTTCCTTTATTTTCAAGTTTTCCATCTTGTACTTTTTTGCCTATAGTGCAATCATTATTATTTACCTAACATTAATGTCATCAATCATAACCTGAAAAATGAATAAAGCTACAGTAACAATAACAACTTACAAAACCAGTGAATAGCTTATGAGATAAAAATCAATGCAGATGTTACATTAGTACATTCATGATATAAAAATTTTGACTTCTTATTTATAATTAAATGTGCTACATATTTCTTTGCTTGAGGAATAGGATGCTTAAAAATAATTCAACTGAGATACTTTTACTATAATGATAAAGATGACTAAACTATGTTCTATGAAGGTAAAACACTATGAAAATTTTTAATACCCATGTAACTTTATATCTAGCAAACACCTAGAAAATACCAAGCATTCACAAGTTAAAGAAATGATATGATGAAACTTATTCAATACATTTGAAAGAAAGATTATTAATTTTTTTTATAGATACAGTGTCTTTGGCAGGTAGTACACGTCTATTCAAAGCAGTGTATTAATGGTACATTTTGCACCAGTCCTGAGAGACAAAACCCAAACTGTTAAAACATCTGGATGGATACTGATGTCAGGACAAGACATGAAACTGGTTCCTCAAGCAAATAAAATAACTTTAAAGCATATACACACAGCCTAGAATACAGCATATATTCCATTTAAAACTTTCAAATTATCAAGGGCTGAATGAATGATGGGTAAACTAATGAATTCATACTAAAAGTACTAAAAATAAAATTTAGAAAGATTCTAAAACAAATATAGAAGGTATAGGAAAGATGAACTTGTAAAGATATATTGTCATCTATTTTAAATTGACTAAATATTTAAAAATTCTAAAAATTTAAAACAGTATCTAAAGCTTTAATAATGGAATGGATATAAGACTACTTTTTAAAACTTCAAATATAGTTTTACAAATTACAAATATGTCTTTAAAAAAACTAGGAAATATCCATAAATGAAAAGAACTAAGAGATTACATATCCATGGGAAACTATCTTTGACAGTTTGGTGAATACGCATTCAGGCTATTTCCCATTCACATAGGTACATGTAAATAAATGAGATCATATTATACTTGCAGTTTTAAAAACTCTTATATTCAGTTACCAAATACCTAAATACCATTTCATGGCAATTAAAGGGTGCACATATCATTCTTAATAATGGGTTCTTATTTCATGACATGGGGATTATTATAGCGACCAATATTTTATAACTGAGGATTAAAATTGTTACCAAGTCTTTACCATTACATATAATTAGCCTTTGTTGCTCATTTATGTTTTTAAAAATTAACTTAAACCTATAGCAGTTTAGTACCTTTCTGCTTTGAACACATGACCTAAGAACAACAAACATCTGTAATAGACATACTTCGTTTCATTAAAGCTATAATAGTGCCAATTCTGTCAACTCATTGCCTGCTAAATTTACACATGCAGGAAAACTACACTGTAGTTTCCACCTTGAACTTCATAAAAGACTCTAGGAAGAAAATACTGACTTAAAAGCCAGTTAGGTAAGGTAAAGTGAGGAAACCAAAAGAATATTTGTCTACAGTAATGTTAGTCCTGGCAATCCCTAACACCAAAACATCTCCTTCAGAACAATCACAATTGCTAAAATGATCATATAATTATGAGAAATAAATATTTTAATGAAAATGAGGTGGTTATTTAAAAGAAAACAGTATCCTTAATTACAACAGTGCTGCTAGGTATAGTTAACGACCTTATATCTTAAGAAAAGTTGAAGTTTAATGATCTGGACCACACCAGGGTCACAATTGGTAGCAGAACATTGATCATCATATAAAAGCCACCAAACACATGAAATGAATTACAGTACATCACACATCAAACACTTTGGTCTGATGCTTCCTTCCTTTAACCCTACTCGCAGGAAATGTTCTACATATCCTTTGAGGTGACCAGACACATTTAAAGTAAGTCCCTTGTTTTTTTAAAAAAAAAAAACCCTACTGAATACTGCACTTTTCTCTAAAAAGGAGAGCAACCTCTGCTCAGCACTGTTGTACTGCCTTTCATTTGCAGCACAAAAGTGGAGCTCCACTGATAAGGTGCTTTAACTGCATAATGTAATTTCTTCCTCAAAGAGGTAAGTATAGAGAATGCATCTGGAAAACTATTTTCACATTATATATGATATCTGGACGATTCACCCATAAATGTTACAGATTCGACTGCTTTATTATGGGTATATGTACATAAAGCTAAATATTATTATAAGTAAATACGTTTTAATCTTGTATCTTATAAATTAACTTTTCACTGGAATATATTTATGGCATTAGAATATATTTTTAAGAATTTTTAAACTCATGATTATACTTTTAACCTGCACAGTATATAAATGACTCTTGTGTACTATTAAAAAAAAGGCTGCTAAATTTCTGAGCTTATATTTTCAAAAATAGCATTGAATGATGATAGGAAAAACAGGGATTCAGATGGAAGGATAACTTTCCCAGGGAAATACCTGCTCTGAATTAAAAAAAGATGAAAATACACTTGATTTTATTGTTATACTTTCAATGTAAATATATTTATAGCATAATTTGACAGTTTGTTAGAGTGGCAGGATATTAAATGATTATTTTTTCTGCATATTTCAATAATACCTGTTCTGTAACCAACTGAACAAAGACAGGGACATTCTATAATCTATGTATGTTGTATTTTTTCCTTAGTTTTTGGAAAAGTCAAAGTTTAGTGGTACTATACCTCAGTTTTATCAGGTGTACCTTAAAATTACCTGGAAATACTGAGGTTGTGTTTCACTGAGCATAAGCTTCATGGCCTCTATTCACAGATTAAATGACTGGGAGTGTGTTCAACGGCAAAGACATGCTGTCCATAGTGTGTTTGATAAGCTGACATGGGACAGGGATTCTTTTCACTGTTGTGTCAGTTTATCAAACCCATACCTGGATGAGTCAATTCATTTAAAGGAAAATGGCATCCCAGAATACAAAGCAATGTTTCTATTAGAGAAGCTGTGTTCTTTATAATGTGCAAACATCATGTACATATGTATATGACAGTTTTAAGGAACTGTGGCAACAAATACAACTGATAGAAAGTGGACTCAAGAGTTCAGGTTATAACCATATTTATTAAGGTTTACATGAGGAACTTACCCAATTAACAGGGTATTTCTTTTCCTTACACTGTAACTTCATTGAAAGATTTACATGGAAATATAGTTGGTATATTATTTGATATGATATGACCAACAAAAGTTAAAAGTTTTGCTTTAATTTTAATTAAAATAATTTACATTTTAAATTGTATTATTGGTTATTGGTTTAAAAATGATGCCAAGTATATTTATAGATGACAAATTATGTTGAGACAAATGGTTTCATAATTTAAACATTTATTATTATCATCTAGGTGCACCAAAACTAATCTTTAGTTACAGCGGTCAGAATTTTTATTATCTTTGGCATATAAGACACTACTACGTAAGACAGAAAAACTTTCTGGTGTGCTGGATTGTGTTAATGTGGCTATATACATATGCAAAAATTCATCATATTATATATAAATGATCAATACATTTTTCTGTATCTCAGATATACCTCAATAAAAAGATGAAAAAAGTATCAAGGATAAAAAAATTGCTTTTAATTTTTACTTGCTTTTACAATCACATTTGTATTTTTCACCCCCTTTGTCAATGTGGAATGTTTTTCTAGTATTTGTTTTTCCTCAAAGTTCAATGCTAGAAAAGATGGTCAGGAAAAACATTTAAAATTCTGGGACAATTTGCTTTCAACATGGAATATGCAAAGTTTCCAAACAGAATGTAAGAATTTCTAGCGTATAAAAAGACAAAATGATGCTGTTTATTCTAACTTAATAACCTCAGTTTGCACACCCTATAAAATGAGACAAAGATGTATGTGCATATTTATATTATTTAAATTGATTTATTATTTTAATTGGCTTTAGCAAATAATAGTTGTTGCTTTCATGCAAAAACTGCAAGGACAGTTTTGGTAACAGCCTTTACCTTACTACTGATTAACAAATGCTCTTATAGGCTGCATATTGTTAATTTATTATTAACCATACATATTAACTGAATTCACTGATAGCTTGCTTCTTAATTTTCTTTCTAATTAGTGTTTTTACTGGTATTGAGGGCAAGAGCCAATTGGTAGGAAATGGACATTAATCAACAAAAGGTAAAATGGATGTTTTTCAAATTGGAACTGCAAAATATCTCATAATTATAAATTTCTTAAATTCAAAACTTATAAAAATCCTTTAGAATTCTCCATCCATCCACTCATCCATCCTGATTAAGCCTTTTAGTTTAATAAGTTACACAATATGAACAACTACAAGAGTACATATACAAGTTACTCTTTGTAATACCCAATCAATGTTATTTTTGGAAAATGTCCAATTCTTCCTTTACATCAGAGACCTAGTAGTACAATGGTTTAGTATTTGTTAAAAAGCTGTCTTATATATCAGTAATTATAGTGAACTATCAATATATTCCAGATACTCTGAAGATTTTACATTTTATTAATTTTTTTAAAAAAATGTATTTTAAAGGTATGCTTTCTTTACTTGTCTTTAAGTCCAGAAATGTTTAGCTAATAAACTCACATGATACTTTTAGTGCTTCAATGAAAGTATTATGATCCAGAAATTGATATATTACATATCTAGTGTACTAAATGTAACCAATACATATTTGAAAGAAGTATATGATAATTTTCCAATAAAAACTGTTACAATGGGATCACAAATATATTATTCTGTAGCTTCTTTCCAATGTAAATTTCTAGAAGGAAGGATATCAATGAAAAGGATAAAATATATTTTAAAAATTCCATAATTTATGACAACAGAACCTACAGTCATTTTCAACATTTTTATTGAGGTAGGTTTTGGCAGCAAATAGAAACAGATTCATGGAAACTTACATCCTGCTATAAGAAACCACAAAAGACACAGTTACCCTGGAAGAGCCAAATGTAAATCCAATTGCTTTCAACTAGATCAGTTGAAGAACATAACAAGAACTACAACTCTGCCAATAGTATTTTCAAACAAAGCTTTTAGGCAAGTTACTCTAAATACTACTATTCTGATCTCTCTAACTTGTTAAAAGGAAATTAGTTGAAACCAACACCAAACACTGTAACTTTAGGGTCATAATGTCTGTACATATGAAGCACACCCTGGCAAAGACCAACACAATGGTTATTTTGAGAACATTTTTTAAGAAGAGAATCACGAAGAAATTAAACTTTGGGAGAAGGAGGAAGTACACAGTTTTGTGGGATTTGCAGAATTTAATCTTAATATCATTATCTGGAAACTATAGCTCTTTGTTAAAGTAGATGATAATCTAGGTTTAAGGAAAAAAACCATAAAATGTATAAAAGAAAAATCTCATAACTTGAGCTGTATATATAAGGTATTTAAAAAATTCTATTTTAAAAATTTAAGAAAAAAAATTTTCCTATTTTTAAATAAACATAATTTTTGGCATACACACATATAATTATTAATGGGATTAAGATTCTCTATAGAAGTGTTTTAAATCTCAACTATGAATTTCTGGAATTCATATGCTATAGTTCAATTAAAAATATATTTATAGTTCAATTAAAAATGTATTTGTAATAAAAAAAATTAAGTGAATTTCAACCATGATTCCACTGGTCACATCAATCTAATGTTCTTTCATATTGGAAATGCTAATTGAAAAGTCAGGATGATCATTAAAAAATGTACCAAGTAGATATAATAGAAGAAATGAAGTTGGAGGTTAAAAAAACTGTCAATATTTTCATGTATACAACAGTTGAGTCATCTGAAAATGTGTTTATCTTGGATGGTTTGGTAGTTCATCAAGTTTTATTTATTTTAAACCTTGAACAAGATAGTTCATTTCATAGTTTTAGTAAATTATGTTTTTAAAAAAACTCAGAAATATGATTATACATTCAAATCAGCAAAAAACTAAGATGTAGTTTACATTACTTATAAAAATTTGTGCTGAAGTCAATAAAACAGTAAAATTTCCATTTGGAAAAAATGTTTGTTTTTTTGCACTGAATATTTATTTTATTAAAATATTGGTCATGAAATGAATTTCTGTAATTAAACTTTCAGTAACTACACATAATAAGATTTTTCACACTTCATTTGATTGGTGGTGGCACATTAGGCTCACAGAGATAAACAGAAAGCAACCACTTGTAAAAGTTGTCCACAAAAAATAATAAACAGATGGGAAAAAGTTCTGTATATCCTTGAAAGAAATTCTACTATAGGATGTGTCCTAAGGATGCTAAATAAATTGGTTACTCAATCTTTTATAGTTCTTTCAAGGTGAAATTCCATGGATTAAACTGTCACAGAGAAATATTTACATGTCAGAAGTCTCACTCCTAAAAGATACTTTTAAAATTTTTGCCAAAATTACCATAAATTTTCATATAATACATATAGACTTTTTTTTTCCAAGACAATGAAAATCTCTACGGAGAAAAACTGAACCTCAATAGCAGATTTAAGTCTTCTAAATACTGAATACACTAAAAAGGATTAGTAAAATACAAAAAAGAAACTGTTGAAAAAGTAACAATTGACAAAGTTTTAAAAGAGCTGTAGAATAAATTAGTCACAGAATAAAATCCCAGGAGGGACATCAGAAGACCCACAAATACTTATGGCATGAACAAAAAGCTGAATGCAGAAGTTCACAAATGTCCAGTAATAAGAAAGATATATCTTTCTTAAGCAAACTATGAAAGCCAAACTTTCTAATTAAAATATTACAAAAAGTTTAAAATTCTTTTAACTAATACTTCATTTATAATTTATTCCCAAATATTTTATTACAATCACTAACATTTTTTAAATTTCTCATAATGAGAATTAAAAGATTTTGTAAAATTTTAAACAATATGAAAATATAATGATACCAGCAATTGATATATAATCTTAAATATCTTTAAAGTAACACTTATTGTCAGATGTGTAGCTTGGACACAACCATTTCTCAACTACACAAGATGAGTGGGGAGAAAAAAAAAACACAAGTTACTATGAACCTTTGTAACAACCTTATTCAACACCGATACAATTTTGGTACATAAAAGTGTATGTAACCAAATTGTATATAATTGTTTTAAAATATTAAAATCAATAGTTACCTCAAACAATATATTTAATTTATGAGTATGAGAATTCCAGCCCAAGGAAATTATATTTTAATTTCTTTTTCTAATTCTGAGACAGCACTAGAAAAATAAACAACTTTGCTAAAGTAAGAGATGGAGAATTAAAAGTATTTATGTTTTTGCCTGGTATGGTGGCATATACTTGTAATCCCAGCACTCAGGAGGCTGAGGCAGGAGGATTGCTGTGAGTTCAAGGCCAGCCTAAACTACACAGTGAGATCCTGTCTCAAAAAAAAAAGTTTTTATGTTTTATAATGAAGAATCATAAAATATAAACCAGCCAGCGAGCCTGCCTGTCTCCCTTTCCCTTTTCCTTCTTTCTTTCTCTTTCTTTCTTTCTTTCTTTCTTTCTTTCTTTCTTTCTTTCTTTCTTTCTTTCCTTCCTTCCTTCCTTCCTTCCTTCCTTCCTTCCTTCCTTCCTTCCTTCCTTCCAGTGCAGTAGTAAGCATATTGTGATTCAAATGCTCAAGTATCTTCAAGAACAGACACTGAGAGTTTAAGAGTTTTCACTATGAATTACATTGCTAAGGCTATATTAGGTCTTCTATCCCAGTTCAGAATAAAATTAAAAGTTGCTCTCAAGAAAGTGGACTAAAAATAGCAGGACTTCCCTGTCCTGACCCACCCATGCAATCTTCGATAACAAGAATGTTAAGGGAAAAAAATCCTAATATCTAAATAATAAAAAAGAAAAAGAAGAAAGTGAATGTGAAAATTTAAAAAAATCAAGTTTCAAACTTAATGTGACAATTTATAAGTTAACCTAAAGGCATTCTCTCTTTATAAGAAAGTGTGATACTAGCATAGGACACAGTACTAAAGAGAACAGGTAATAGAAACTGAGTCCTGGTTCTGTCACTTATTTTAGGTATGACCTTAATGAAAATACTCCTTCATTAGAATATAAAGTTCCATGAAAGTAGAGACTTTTTTCTTGCTCAGTGATGAAAAGTATATTCTCAATAAATAGTCAGGTGAAATGAATAAGGAATAGATTTTTAGAATTTGAAAGATCTTCATTCCTTGAGTTGCAATTAGTGTCACTGTGACATCTAAAGATTTAATGATCCCAGGTCTCTTCTTAGCTTTAGAAGAAATGAAACTACTGCCTATGATACATGACAGGCCAAAGCATTTGAGGAATGGTGTCATGTCATTTAGGAGTTTTTCTTTATCAAATTTGAGACTTTCAGTTATGTCAGTCTTACTATTGTACCTTCAAAGTTAATAAACATTTTTAAAGATTGTGTTTCACATTTTTCTTTCTTAAGAATCAAAACATTCAAATTTGTTAAAGATAAAAGCTCTCTTCTGTCACATTACTATCTTAGGCTTTTAATCTTCCTTTGGACAGATGGTTATATCCTCTCTTATTTGCTAGCCGCCTCCATAATCTCCTCACAGAGCAGTCTCTCTCACTGATTTTCAGCAGTAGGACCCTATAATGCCTGGCTATATTTATTTTACCTTGTTTTGCTAGGGTTGGAGATAACAGTGGATTTTTTGAATTGCTGATTCATAATTTGATTTTGGAAAGCTTCAGGATAATCTGTTTCTTTTGTTCTATTTCTTGTAATCTATACTTGCTAAATATTTTGACAGTACCTGACCTAATTTTCAATTTGCTCTCCTTTCTTATCTCTTTCCTTCTTTTCCTTTTTTTCCTCTCTGTGCTTCAGTCTAGTAATTTCTATTCTACTGTCTCCAAACTGACTAATCCTATCTTCTGCTGTGTCCATTTGTAAGTACTAAGGCTCTTTAGCAAGTCTTTAATTTCAGATAATTCTAGCTTCAGAATTTTGTTTTCAAATTTAAAAACAATTTTTCAGCTCCTAATACAGCAGTTCCAATATCTCAGTTATATGCCAGTATTTCTCTTTTAACTAAGTTGTCCCCTGATGGGTCACATTTTCTCACCTGTTTTCTTGTAATTTTTGATCATATATCTAAGCACCATGTATAAAAATAACTTAAGGATACTAAAGTCAACACTTCCCTCCCATAGAGAGAGTTAACTTTTCCTGTCAGGTAGATTAGATAAAGAATGGACCACCTAAATATAATGAGGAACTGAGCTGGTATGCCATTGGTTGACAACTACAGTTGTATTCAATTTAGATTTGACTTCAAATGTCTCAGGAGGAGATCTACCTTGTGTCTGTGTATGTCTTTCCCTGTGGTATATTGATATTCGATGCAAATATAAAACATACTACAATTGTGTACTAGCTATATAAAGCTTTGTGATTAGTCACATGTAAAAAGGTTTTCTAAAAATGGAAAATAGTAGGACAACTATATTTAAGTCACTAATTCTACAAATACATCACTAAAACATATGGCTGATGTACAGAATATTAATGAAGCATTTTACTTTTGTTTTATGCTTTGAAAATCTGGGATGTATGTTATACTTATAAAACATCTTTTGTTAAAGGCACATTTTAAGCACAATTAGTCACATGCGGTCAATAGCTATTATTAACAGTATATCGGACAGTGTATCTCTAATGTATCTTTGTCTTTTAAGAAAGGTGAAACTCAGTTTCTTTATGCCAGCATTCCCTCTCAGGAAAAGTACTGTGGAGGACTGGCTGGGTGTTTGGTGCTCCTCTAAGATTCCAATTTGTCCCTCTAGCCCCAATGACTGATAAATGTCCCTTCCCACAACAAAATCTGTCTGCTTATATCCAGTAAGACAAATACTACCTAAACTGAAAAGAATGCAGCCTTTACTAATCTAGGAAGAGAATTTGTCTCTCTAGAATTAATTCAATCTCTTAGTGATGTCACATTCTAATATTTTTCTAAAATAAATTTTATTGAGACACCACTGGCATCCCACAAAATCTGTTTTTTAGAAGTTCTTATTGTCATTGTACTAGCTATGTAGCAATGTACTGTGATTCTCATATTACCACTATCTAACTACAGAACATTTTCCTCATCTCAACAGAAATTTCATAGCTATTAGTACTCATTGTCTTCTCTCCACAAGCTCTTAGCATGCATTATTCTATTTTCTGCCTCTATGGATTTGTCTCTTTTGTAACTTTTATCTATATGGAACTGTATAATAAGTAGACTCTGAGTATGACTTTACTTTGCATAAGGATTTTAAGGTTAAGCCACTGTATTGCATATAGTTACTTTATTCCTACCAGTAAAACAATATTCAGTAGTAGTAATATACCACATTTTGTTTATCGATCCATAAACCCCTGGACCTTTAGGTTGTTTCCACATTTTGGCTGTTATAAGTAGTCCTGTTAGTACTTTTGTGTGCATATGCTTTCAATCCTCTTGGATATATATATACACACACTATATCTAAGGAATGGCCCCAGGATATGGTAACTCTGTTTAAAGTTACAGAAACTACCAAACTTCTTTCAACAGCAGTTGCACACTCTACAGCTGCTGCATTCTCCCATAAGATACATATGAAGGTGCCTAGAATATTATGAAATATATATTTGGTATTTATCCCCATTTCCTGACACAGAGCTCCTAAAACTCTTGGTATCTCCAAAAAAAGTATCTTTTGAATGCTAATGAGATACCAAGTGACTGGGTCCAGCTGGCCACAGGAAAGCCCAAGGCAATAATCAAAGAGTTAAAGTTTTCATTCTTACTCCTCAACCTCTAAGAAAGAGAGAAGGGCTGAAAGTTGAAATGATCAACAGTGACCAATGATGGAATCAGTCATGTTTGTGTAATAAAGCCTCCATAAAAACCCAAAAAGGACAGCATGTGGATAAGCGTCTGGATTGCCAAACACATGATGGTATATTATATTTAGAGGATGGTGTGCCCAGATAAAATCCTTTTCCACATGCCTAGACCTAGATAACTGGCTGTTGTCTGAATCCTCCTTAATATCGTTATAATAAATGAGTAAAGTAACCTATTTCTCTCAGTTCTATGAGCTGCTCTAACAAATTAGCTGAACCTGAGGAAAGAGGTCATAAGAATCTGATTTATCTGGCAGTTTAAAGTACAACGTGTACCTTGATTGGAATTTGAAGGGGAAATGGAAGTTTTGGGGGGTTAACCCTAACCTATGGGATCTAATGCTATCTCTAGTCAGATACTGTCTGAAATCAATTAAATAAAATCATAGGACATGCTGTTGGTATTTGCTGATGAATTACCTGGTGTGTGGAAATTGTTTTTCCCATCTGCTGTTAAAAAGAGTTGGAATATTGTATAGAATCTGTGAAGATAGGAAAAAACCACTTTGGATTTTTCCTGTAACTTCTGTAGTTTCAATTTATCTACATTTATTTCTTTTACTATAGTCATCCTAGTGTGCTGATTTTCGCTTTGAATTCTTTAATGACCAATAGTGAATGTGGATTTTTTTTTTTTTGGTCTTTTTGAGACAGGGTCTCAGTACATAGTTTTGGCTGGTCTTGGGCTTGCTTGGTATCCCAGGCTAGTCTTGAATTCACAATGATCGTCCTACCTCAGTCTCCTGAGTGCTGGTATTACTTAGTCATTTTTTTAAATCTCTGATGTAGATCTATTTAAATCCATTGCCCATGTTTAAATTGGATTCTGTTTTTATCAGTGAGTTTCAAGAATTCTTTCAACATTCTAGTTATCAGTCTCTTACCAGATATATGAATTGCAAATATTTTCAGACATTTTAAATTTAATTTGCAGATAGTAATAGTGGTCTTTTAACATAAAATTGATTTCTTTCACCAAGTTACCTAAGATCCATTTGAGGACTGCTTAGCATGAATTATGAAAGGTAACTACACATAGAAGAATTTCTAGTGGTTAGAAAAATCACAGAATTTTCACACAGAATTTCTGTTTTACTGTAATTCTTTCCCTAGATTCTAAAGGACTCAAGAGTTGTAACTTTGGTTTTATCGCTATTACTAGAGATAATTTTTCCTTTGGATACATGGTTTTTTAATTTATAAAGTACTAAGGAAGATGGGTCAGGTAATTCCTGAGGGTTCTTTCAGCTCTGACATCCTAAGATTTTACATAAACTTTGCTAAATTAAAAAACTCATTTAAGAGATAAATATTATAAGCCACATTAAAAAATTAACACAGGGAAGAAATTATGCCATGTATACAAAGGAAAAATTATCAACTGAAATATCAAAAATGTTTTGGAAATACAATTCTTAGATTCATGTACAGTAAAAATAAAACATCACTTTTTAAGTAGTAAATGTATTAACCATATTAGAATCTTTCCCTAGCAGTAACCCACACTAGAAAACAGTAGGATTTTGTAAAAGTAAGGCTAGAACATCTGAAAAACAGACCAGCAGGAAGAACAAAACACTTGTTCATCTGTATTTCTGTGACTTTTCTCACTTGGTATTATTTGCAATTGTACTTTCATGTCTGGCAGCAGCACCAACTTTAGTATGAATCATATATTATTTTTATCATGTTGATTACATATGTTCACCAGTTTAGTTGTTCATATAAGCTTGGTGTGGTTTGCTAATACTCAGTGACAAAATCCAGAGCACAGCATTTTCATAGAAAGTGTTTACTGTGAAATTTCTCCTTAGAAGTTTGCTTTTTCTTTACATCTTTGATCCATATGACATCCAGAGTCCTACATTTCAAATAGAAGGATATACTTAAATTAAGAAAATGCTTCACTTTGATACAACATGACTACAGTAGGATACAGTGGTTCTAGAGAAGACCTCATTTTCTTATGTGATTAGAATTTGGTCAAATTTGAAGTCTGCTAAAATTTTCCAAACTATGCTTTTTCAGTTTTATGGTACTTACATTCTGTTATTCATCAACACTCTTGATTTGTCTGAATGAATTTAAAAACCCACAACTGAAGAAAATCAGAAAAACCTGGTTTTAAATATCAAAAGCTCTCAAATGAGAAGCATTTATACAGGCCACACTAAGCAAGATTTATTGATCACTGTACTTCTCTGCAAGAATAAATTATTGTAATATTGAACACGAGAAATTAAACTCACTGGTAAATATCTTTCCTGAGAACAGATCTGCCAAGGGGATTGTCAGCCTGGGGAGCCATGGTAACAGAGCCAATCTTCAAAACCATGGTGTCTTCCTTTGCTGCCTGATGAACTGTAACAAAAGAAATAGATGCATGAATATACTGAGTATCTGTGTACAACTTCATGCACAACAAATATTTGAGAAACTGGGACAGAAACACATGAAGACAGTACCAATAAACGAGGAAAAAGGTTCAAAATTTAAAATTTTTGATGCTTTTCTTTCCTCCATATTTCCTTCAAACCCAACTAACTGGTTTATGGTTAGAATATACAATTAAAATAATAAAGAAAATAAATTCCAACCTCAACATAAAAATAAGTATAAATATAAATGTAATGCTGAAGCCACATGTTTATCTAACTTCATAATTTTATACTACTGCATCAAAGTCATTCCCAGTTTTGGGTTTCTAACATTCTACTGTTGTCTATAAATTTATGAAATGATAACAACAAAGTATTTACTGATATTTTTCCTTAGAAACTTGTTTCTCTTTACAGCTTTGCTCCATATGACATCCTAAATTTCAAATGATGGCATATACTAAACATAAGAAATGTTCCACTTCATTTTAATGTGACAAAGTCTCAAAGCCATTTAAATTTACATGCTAGTTAATAACTAAATACAAGCACACACACACACACACACACAAACCTTCAGTATAACACTTTTATTTCCACAGTGACAGAAAAGCTAACAGAAATATGATGGCTGCAATGTTAAAGCTGCAACCATATAACACAAGAAACTATTTCAATTTGCTATTTTAAGCACTTTTAATAAATTCTACTTTTCTACCGTGAAACTGCTTGAGAAACAGTAACCTTAATGTTTAAATGAAATCTAAAAGTAATGTAAGTAATTTTAGAGAGAAAGAAAAAAGGATATATAAACATAATAACACATTATCATCTAACAAGTTTAACACTGTTTGATAATTCACTGGCTAATTAAGTGTCTTTTCTATGGACTATCTGTGATGGTAGGGATATTTTACTCTTTGTTTTCCAACACATAATTCTACTATATAGATGAAACATTGTTTAAAATTGTTTAAAATTTCTAAATAGTAAATGACGTTCAAGTAAACATTATAAAACTTACAATTTGCCCAAGGAGCTATCATGTGCCACAAATAGAAAAGAAAATAACTGGCTGCAAGACCTCAAGAATATCCTGAACAGAACATGCCTACAAAGGCATACAACCCATATTTCCCAAACAGTGGTGCCCAAAGAATGCAAGAGCTAGAAGATTATTTCCAGCTGTTTTGGCAGTACACTTGGTATGGTCTGACTTAGATTAGTTCAAAAAAAAAAAGTTGGAATTAGGAAAATCAGAAAAAGGAATAAGAAAGATACTTAGGTGAGGGAATGAAAGAAAATGTAAGATGATAACAAAGGGAATGGAGAAAGTTAAAGTGGTAGAAGAAAGAGGAGGGAAGACAACAGAAGCAGCAAAAAGAAATGAACCAACATAATAAATACTAGCATGTGGATGTCACAGTAAAGACAATACTTTTAAATGTTCATAGGGGGAAAAAAATCAAACAGAAAAGTACTTCTCATGCAGCTGCACTATTTTCAAACGACTACAAGTCTGGCTTGATTATAGGTCCTTATACTATGAACATTGTTTACATTTTACAGATCTTGCATTTTATGCCAAGCTTATCAAATAGTTTCATGTGGGTAAAACCTCTGATTAAGCAGCAGGCAAAAACTAAATCAATAAATAGTGATCTTGAAGAATAGACCATGCCACAAAAGTGCAATTAGTGTACTTGCTAACTGTTCTTTCAGGCTACAGATACTGCTCACCACATGAAAGTCTGAACTGTAACAGAAACACTGTAGTAAATGAAGTACATATGGAAGGAAAATGACATTACTTGGAGTCACACACAAAGCCAGATCCACAAACAGAATTTTGTTTCTATTACAGCCAAAAGTGTTCTCAATAGATTACACTATGAAGTTATAGCAAAACATATATATATATATATATATATATATATATATATATGATTCCACTCATAAACTGGATTAGAATAATTAATTTATTATAGAAAGTATACAGCCTGTCAAAGTTACACTGATAACATAAGCAAAAAATCTAAAAAGTGTATTTATTTAATAAAGTGTCAAATTATTTCTTCAGTTACTTCATAGCTGCAAAAAGAAACAAACTTGCTGTTTGGTGTTTATTTCACCTGCATTTAATACTTGAGTCGTATGAGGAAATAGTGTCTCATAAAGCATTTTAAGCATGAAAATGAATACCTTCCTTTTTTGTTTTAACTGTATGTTTAAGCACTGAGCCTCATGAGGAACTGCTCACCCCAGAAGATTCATACTAGGACCAAAATATAGTCATCTATTCTGAAATAAAAAGCTTAAAATGGAAGTGAAAGACCTGTAGATTTAGAAATCTTGACAATACAAGCAGAAACAATATTTGTGTTAAAAATAAGACTTTCAATATTACTCTTCTAAATATTAAAATGTTAAATATATTTTATAATTAGCTAAATTTTAGATGTGATTTAAAAATTTGCATTAATGTAAAATAAATGAAAGCTGAATATTTTATCCTTTGGAGGTCAAAAGGAGAGTGTATGTGCAGATGCATGAATGTTTACATATGCATGGTAAGTGAAAAGGTTATAAACGATTTTGAAATTAGGAGCTTGCATCAGTTACTAAAAGTTTAAATAAGCACAGAATTTTCACATAATTATCAGATAATTTAAGACTGTTATTTGTGACTTTTTAAAGTGTCATACATGAAATGTTTTCAAGATTTTAACTTTTCTTTAAGATTCTCAATACAATAAAACAAAGTTTCAAGACTATTTGTAATTTCCACTGTGTAATGTTATATTTTTATAAAGCCACAATTATTATGACAGACATCAGCAAATGATTTTAGTTATTGCCACATTCCAATTGAAGACAGAAAGTACGATAGATGTGTAAGATTAGAAAAACTAGCTAAATCAAGTTTTTGAATTATCTTTAAAATGGGCATTTATTGTTATAAACACAATTGTTTGGTGATATTTTTATAATAAAGTTTCTACACAGAAGCATCATGTGCCAACACAATATCACAATCATTAAGGCAGCTTAGAATATACTCTAATCTCATAAAATATAATTCAAACATTACTCTTAAAGCTTTTCTAGAATAAAATGTTCTAAACTCTTACTATTATTTAAATGATAATATTTAGTTAAGAGTAGTGGTGCAAGGCTGTAATCCAACCACTTAGGAGGCTGAAGCAGGAGGATTATTGGTGAATTTGAGGGCAGCTTGGGCTACATAAGCAAGTTTAAGGCCAGCCTGCACTACACAGCAAAATCCTGTCTTGAAAAAATCATTTGAATGCAATTGTCATTTCTATCATGATTTCCTTTATTACATCATAGCTTTTAACACACATCAAATAGAAATAACCAATCATCCATAATAAAATATTTTAAAATTTATCTATATGTTAAGTTGGTTAAAATGGTGAATTTTATGTCAGATGAATTTTACCTCAATGAAAAAAATTTCCATTTTCATGAGTGAATTATGATAACTTGAAATAAAAGTAGCAATGGAAAGAGATCAAGTGCCAGAAACTAATAATGTAATGTACCAAAATCTTTAAAGTTTTGGCCTACATTTTTGCATCTGATTTTCACACCTGCATTTTCAGGATGGATACATGACAATTTAAAACACTTCAGGTATAGAGGGAGGTGTAAAGATAAGGATGTACTCACACATTTTCATGCACAGGACAAATAACAAGTAAAGATATTTGCAATATAGATGCCAGACTAAGTCTGTTTCACTGATGTTTTCCTCCCATTCTCATAAAAATAAAAGGACGATTAATTTCAGTAAACTTTTATATCCATGTCTCTTCCATAGTTTGAGAAAATGTCATTTTGCCTTGCCAGCTACAATCCTTAGATAATTATCTTGCATAAAAATGTAAGTTTGTTTAACATGCCTGCTTTTAATTCATTTTATTTGCAAAAAGACTGATAAAAGTGATTAGATATGTTTGTACCACCAATGGTATAAGCCATCCACTGGGACATTTACACATGTACCACTGGTGCAATGAGACATATGAATTATAGCACCATTGTGAACATGTTAAATTCTCTATAAACTTACAGTATATTTCATTAAATAAAAGTTCATTACATACTTAATAAAAGATAATAGAAAAAGAATAATTCATTACTTCTACAAAAAACATCCAGCTTTTGCTTTTCTCATTAGTAGGTCATCTCCTAAATCACCTGTTATTGTTTAGTACAGACTCCTTGTTCTTTACCATTCATGTGTCTCCAAAAGCGATATGAATAGATGAAAGCAACTATAGAGTATAGTCAGAACTTAATATTCAAAGAGAAATAATTATACATCTCAAAGTAATCAATTTTAAGACAATTCATAGCAAAAGAATTAGATATAAAAGCAGGAGCTGCTAAGTATTAAAAATCAATAAGCATAATATGTTTAAATTAGCTCATCTCAAAACCCTAACCTTTTCATATTTTTATAGCATAGGAGAAATGAAAATGTGTTAAAGTACTCTTGTGGGCAAAGGCAGAGGGATTATAAATTTAATTCATTTCAAAATACAGAATAATTTCAGAAGGAATTAAGAAAGCTGGAAAAAGTTATAGGGGCTTCAGTGAGTTGACTAATTTTTTTTTCCCATACTGAGTCATCAGGTAGATATTTCAATTACAGAATTTTAATCTAATTTTTCATCACTATGAATATTATTTTCAAAGAAAATTTTAGTATTATAT
Organism: Hydrochoerus hydrochaeris; assembly: GCA_004027455.1. Classification (NCBI taxonomy): domain Eukaryota; kingdom Metazoa; phylum Chordata; class Mammalia; order Rodentia; family Hydrochaeridae; genus Hydrochoerus; species Hydrochoerus hydrochaeris. Next base: position 275,633 of record PVLA01001075.1, read on the forward strand.
GTGTCTTTGTCTGTCTGTCTGCCTATCTCCAAACATTTGAGTTTCATAAAAGCAATGACAGTATAACCTTAACTGGCAAAAGCACTGAAGAAGAAAAATGTCATATTTTTTACTGTATTTATTAATGGAGTCAGATACTTATCACATATTCTGGTATAACTTCTAAACATTAAGTTAGAAAATGACTATAACATATTACTAAAACACACTAAACTGCACAATAGCTGCTCATAATCACACGAACACCTAGAAAATGACAGTTTAAAGAAGAAAATTAGTAGTAAACCAAAAAATTAGAAGACAATACCTCCAACAGTTGGCTGCATTTCTTCTGTTTTTGGAACAAAAATTCTGATTACACTTGTGTTGATATAAATCAAAGGTAAATTGCGTGAAGTCAGCGTATGGGTTCTTGTGGGCTGACCCGGAGATTTTCTTTTCTCTTTTTGTCTTGGTAGTTTTGTTTGAAATATACTTGCAATGGCATTAAGTAAAGGAAAATAAAGGACAATATCAAAGGCTTGTGCTGAAAGAAGAATTTCATGAAGAAAATGAGGGGAACCATCCATTAAACCTTCAGATAACTTATGAAAACTTTTTCTTTCATTTTTTGATGTTAACTTATGGCGGACATTTTTTGTTACAGCTTTTGTATATGTCAGAGAGAGAAATCCATGCTGCTGATGAGAGCCATCTAGAAGTTTTGTAGTTGCCTGTTCAACAAAAAGGAAATCGTGATACACATTTTGTTAGAAAAAGAAAATGGTATTTGAAAGAAAATGACTTTAGCATTTTGATTTTTTTGTGTTACTCATTCTGTACTTCTTAATAAACAGGTGACTGCTTAAGTCTGTAGATAGGGAAAAAGCTTCTATAACTACTCAAATGACTGATATGCAAACTAGAAATTATCAAATTTTTTTCTGAACCAATTATTGCTGTATAGATTTCTGTTCTGCAAATTATTTAACATAAGAATCAGACTACACAATCCCAATTCCTCTTCCCCATCCCTGAAAAAGTTTTTGTTACTATGGTGCAAGGAGTGATTCTAAAAGGGAACTTGAACTAGAAAAGAAGAAAAGGAAAAGAATATACTCAAATAATAGTAAAAAGTAACAAAACCAAGCTGTTTCTGAATTTACGTTATCCTATTGCTTTCAAACCTCTTTTCTTTCTGCTTCTTTCTTTTGCAGATGCCTTTAACCAAATGACATAGTGAGCAAAGGACTATTCAGTTCAGCTAATACTACTGATTTTGCTTCTATCTAGATTTTATAATAAAGTGAAGTTTAAACACTTCACCTTTGTAAATGCTCCATTTTAAAGTTAGTAACATGACCATTAAAAATCTTTGAAACTAATCACTTAGAGTTGTGATATATAATCATTATACCCACAATAATTTACCCTCAAAATATATTTTCATGGTTACTAATTTTCTCATTTCTTCTATTCCGTTTTCCCTTTCTTTTCGGTTTCTACACTTAAAGAAAAGAAAAAATAAGCAGCACTATAAAGGAAGAAGAAATGCTACTACCAGTGTGATTCATATGTTGCTGGCCAGCAAGCAACAACAAATAAAGAGCAGCTATGGTACAGCCCAGTGGGGAAGAGGATAAAGCAATGATAATTTTTCCAGGTGTCTAAACTGCACCTCAGGGAGATACATATTCTCATCATTAATCTAAAAAAATCCAAATGTACTTAATATCTATTAATAGCAACACTTGATTCCTGGAAACAGTATAAAAGGTATTTAACTGTACAGGTATTTTGGTTTGGAAAAGCATTTTAAATATATTCAGCATAAGCTGTCTTGAAATGTAAGCTAAATGAGAAAAAAGTTTTCATTTTTCACATTATTGTACTTCCAGATCCCTTAATAAAAGGAAAAATATACTGAACTGAAACTAAAATGAAACTTTTACTTTTTAAAGAGAAATAATAAACATTTAATACCACTTAAAATTAGAATATACTGACAATTAAAAAATTTTAACAGAAAACAACTAATTTTAAACATTTAAAAAATAAGATATTTTGAAAGGAGTTAAAAATACATTTTGACAAGTTTTAAAATTAAGAGTGTCTTCCATAGACATTGAGCATTCAAAAAGAAAAATAAATCTAAAAAGAACCTCTAAAGATATAAAAGCCACATTTCAGAGATAGTTTTTCTAGCATGAAGGAGAGAATATTATAAAAAGTTCAAAATCAAATCAGAAAACACTATTTCTATTATACAAATATGCTATTAAACATTAGATATAAAGACAGTCATTTAAAGTTTTTATAATATTAAGAATGCATCTTAAATCTATCTTGAACTAAAAAAAAGGAAAAGGAATAAACATTTATACATGCAACGATTGAATAAATTCTTAAAAGAATGATACCTGCCCTAAATATTTAATTATGCATTTTTGCTTACTCAAGAATATCACTTAAATTAGCTTAAGATTCATATGCATTATACTATTAGAAAATGGAGTTTTAAACATCTAAGACACTAGTATAAGGCACTATACTTGTCTTCTGATCATTCAATGACAGAAGTACACACTTGTCCAGATTTAAGAGAGTACCAAATAATGTACTTTGAGTAAGTTGTGAGAAGAAAACAAGGCACAGGAGGGAAAAAAAGGAAAAGTAAAAAGAAAAAAGCAGTCTCACCAAGAATTACAAAAGCAATGACAAAAATTCTATTGGTCAACTCTTGATCATTTGGTATATGAACAATTAAAAAAAGAGTATTATATTTAACATCTTACTATGATTTTCTTATAGCAATGGTAAAATTAGTTTGTATTTATAAATCCAGGACAATAACAGCATATGCAGATTACATATATATATACTGAAAAATTAATCCATGATTTAAAAGTACATTATAATTAATTTATAAAATGAACCATACAAAACAAAATCAAAATCAAGAGTTGACTCTATGGATAATTCAATTCTTTCTCTGGGTTCTTGTTAAGGGGAATTCTGTAGCATAATTTAAAAATTTATTCTTACAGAAGGAAAGAAGCCAGAGCAATTACTGAAAGGGTCCTGCTTGCTGACGGGTCGAACCAACAAGGTGCGTCTGTTCAGCTTGTCAGTACAGGAAAGGAAGACACCTCCACATTGCCCCAAAGACCAACACTCTTCCCCAAGGCTTGAAGTGATGGACAGGAGCAAAGAAGGTGAAAAGACAAAAAGCAATAAAAGCCATAAGCAAAAATAAAAACAAACAAACAAAAAAAAACCACCAAAAAAGAAACAAACAAAAAAAGGGATAGATTTTTATTCTGCTCAAGTTTGCACAGGTTTAACTTTAGTCATTGTTAGGTATAGCCTCTGTCTGCACCATCTTCTGCAAATGTACACAAAAATAAATGCTATTAGTACATAATTACCATGTTTATTATGGTAAACGACAATACACCATGAACTCACTTAGGAAGGAAAAGTGTTTCAAAAAGTCAACATAATAGTTCGATCAAATATAAAAGCATCCTACCTTTGTGTTTTTTGATAAATTTACTTAATTGCTAAAAAGGAAGATGGTTACAAAACATGAGCAGATTAAAAGAATAAAGTTTTAAATTTACAACATAATTTTTGGAGTAAGAAGTAAAAAATATTTTGAGCTCTAATTCTTGTAACCATTAGTCCTTCTGCATAAAAGAATGAAGATAAACAATTTGAAATATATCTTCAAAAATTGTAATTACTAAATGATTCTCACCACAGGTTTTTCTTTGCACTGTAGAAATATTCCTTCAAAATGTCCTGACTGCCAACCTTCCCCTGGCCTGGAAAACATAAGTTTACCTTATCTGTTCTCTTCAATTTTTCTCAATTAAAAAGTTGAACATATATAACTATTTCAACAGTTCTAAAGTAAACAACACTATACTGTGCCAAAACATGGATATAACAATGCATTCAATAGAACCATTTTAATAGCAACATACACTGATAATTATGCAAAGCCTCACTTGTCCTATAGCAAATGGTACGTTTATTTCCTCAGTTATTAGTTTCAATGTCATCTACAAGATTATAATGTGCATAAGAGTAGACTCTAACTATTTTATTAAACATTATAGATCCAGGACTAAGCATAGAGCTTAGCATATAATATACTTTTAATAAATGTTTAATTATATGAATGAATGAATGATCTAAATTTAACATCTACATAAATTTAACAGTAAATTCAGGGATAAACTTCAACACACAATATTTGTATCATCAATAAATTACCTCAGTTCTAAAATTATATTGATATATCACTTGAAAAGATCATTTTGAATTAGATATATACATATCATTGGAAAGGAACTAAAGATCTAAACATCAAAAGCCAAGAAATGATTTACTGTCAATAAAAATTAGATGATTAATAAGATAATATGGTAAGTTCTAATATATTTCCAGAATTATACTTTTATTTCACAATTATGACACAATTTTTTATCTGTGACAGATTTGGTCATTATTGAAATAAGCATCATGTTACCCTTTTTTATGCTAACATAAACATTAACGTGTTTTTAAGGTAGAATTAGAAAAAAAGATTTTTTTGAGACAGGGTCTTGCTATAGCCCAGGCTGGCCTTGAATTCACAGCTATCCTCCGCCTCCACCTTCCAAGTGCTAGGATTATAGACATGCACAACCATACCTGGCCAGAAACTTTTTTAAATAAAAAGGCTGCTTTACAACACATAATGTATCAATATATGGTACAGAAGCACATAAGTGCTTTTTCAGGCACATAATAAAAAACTATTGAATGAATAAACATTATGAATCCAGAAAGAAATGGACTTAAGGCTATATCTGAGTCAAAAAACTCTTAAACTGAAAATATGATGCTATTTAAAATATTGTTAAGAAGCATTTGTGAGTTTTATAGTATAGCAAAATATTGTTAAAAAGCATTTGTGAGTTTTATAGTATAGTTTTAGTTTAACTAAAACTAAAACACCAGGTTAGAAGGGCAAAAATAAGTTTTTATTTGGGAAACAGAAATGACAACACTGCTTTAGACTTTTGTTAAAAAAAATCTAAGATGTAAATTTTTTTACAGAAGTATTTATTATCACAAACAAATCATGATTGCAAGTAATCTTACTTGAGATGTAAATTAATTAAACAAGGAATAATGTGGTTCTAGGAATATCTACCACATGTATATGAATGATCTCTGATACCATCTTCAAAGTTCTAAGAAACATGAGCAGTTGTTCTATCTCAAGGACAATTATATAGAGAATGGACAAAACATACAGCAAAAACCAGATCCATCAACTGCATTCCAGGTATCTTAGCAAATATATGACATACATAATAAAATGTGTGAGATGATTAGTAAAGCAACTTCTTTCATTTAATATGGTAATGTGGGTATTTATGCAGAGATTTGCTATTTTATAAAACATACCCTAAAAATGCATGAATACTAAGTAAAATTAACCTATATATCTCATAGTTAAGAATACTCTTTGGGAACAGGTATAGCAATTTTAAAAAATAAGTAGTTAAATTAAAATAGAACACTTCTAGTGACTTTGTTCAAAGACAATATAGCTTTTCCTGTATTAATGATTCATTATTTACCTGCTTCTATAGTGATCAATATTGAAACTCTCTATTTTACATTTCACTTTGGTATATACATCCTGCACATCTACAGAAGCACTGAGATCTTCTAGTTCACTGATCATACAAACTTCTGCAAAAAGAAGCAAACATTATTGGTATACTACCTCATAATCAATAAAACATTCACATTGGCATATACATCCTGGATATCTATAGAGGCATAAAAATTTAAAAAGCTTATAAATCATAAGTAAAACAGGCTTTACAATTAAGATAAGATATATATTTAAAGATGAGAAAAATTCCATTGAAACAGCACTGAGATGTCACCTCACCCCAGAAAGAATGGCTGCCATTAAGAAAACAGCTGATAACAAATGCTGGCAAGGCTGTGGGGAAAAAGGAACACTTCTCCATTGTTGGTGGGAGAGCAGACTGGTGCAACCACTATGGAAATCAGTATGGAGATTCCTCAAAAACTAGGATTGGAAGTTCCATTTAATACAGCTATTGCCTACTGGGTATTTTAGCAGAAAAATTGAAAAGGTCATGTCATAGTGATATATATGCATCCATGTTTATAGCAGCATAATTTGTGATAGTTACATCTTGGAAACAACCAAAATGCCCATCAACTGCAGAGTGGATGAAAAAAACGTTGGTATTTTTATACAATGGAATACTACTCAGCTATAAAAAAGGATGATCTTGAGGCCTTTATTGATCAATGGAGACAACTTGAGAATATCCTCATTAGTGAAATAAACAAGACTCACATTAGTAAATATCACATTGTAAAAAATAGTAAGAACAGACAGAATAATGGTATCCAAAAAGTATAATAGATATAAAAGTATAATAGATATAATAGATATTGTAAAAGTGAAAGGGAAAGAAAGTGCTCTGAAGGATATAATGGTATGTATAGTGTGTAAAATAGATGACCATATTACTGAGCTTTTGTTAGATCATTGAACAGAAGAATTTGTACTTTCAATGTTTCAGTGTCTAACCACATTTTATCCTTAGATTTTGTAACTCTATCAACTATTGTTAAGTTGACGAGATGTAATGTATCAACTAGAGATTTTACGATAATTTTTTGAACTATGTATTCTACTTTTCTTCTTGTTTTTTTCTATTTGGTCTTTTTTTTAAATTTTCTTTTCTTTCTTTCTAAATAAAAAAAAATTCCAGTTAATATTCAAGGAGCTAAATCTGGTATCAGTAAGAGTTCTTTATGTATTATTAGTGACAATGCTATAATGCATCAATTTGACCAATGCAGAATTTTCTCATAGCCTTGAAGATAAATTATTATTATTATTATTTTGGGGGGGTGCTGGCAATAGAACCTTGCATGTGGCAGGCAGGCGCTTGTACCACTGAGCTATGAATTTTAATACCACCTGGAGATGAATTTTAATACCAACAGGCAAAATTCAACTATAACACAAAGTCAATATGTATTTTTACCTATATATTGTTATCAATGTTACCTATTGATAAGATTCAGTAAGTAAGTAAGTAAGTAAGGGCTAATAGAAACCACTTGAATTAAAGCTAATTATATTTTTTAATTGTTAGCTTTTTAAAATTTTTAAATTATTTTTATTAGTAATGTTATGTATTACAAACACTAATAAAATGGCATATTTTATTATTTAAACAATAAAATTAAGTCTAATATTTTTTCTAAAAATAGTGTTTAATATTCAGTCTTCACAGTAGAGAGGAAAGATTATCTTGTACCTGTGCCTTTACTTTCAAGGTCTGGAGCAAATAGCTTTATAGTAATTTTGGGGAGTACCCACTGCATCCAGAGACTAACACGTCCACTGGATCCACCAATGTTACTAGTAGTTTGTTCCAAGGTTACAGAATCTGAAAATGGTGACTCATCTCCTGCTTGTATAGAATCTCCCTGGGGTAAGGAAAAACAATAAACAAAAAAATTAGTAACTTAAAAATAATGAAAAATTTATCATTTTTAATCACTATTTTTTATCACATCATATATTCTAGTAAGTATATAAAAGCTAATATTACTATATAATGCTAAGCATACAAACACGTACTACTACTCAAAAGATTTATATAGTTACAATATCTATGCATGATATTCTAGTTTTCTCTACAAATATGTAAGATTTGGAGCAAGTTAAGTTCATATCAATAATAATAATGTCATAGAGCAAGCATCTTGAAACTACAGCAGAAAGCCAAATCCAAATGTTTGAGGGAATAAATTTTTATTAAATCAAGGCCATAAGCATTCATTTACTTACTGTCCATGCCTACTACTCAGTGAAGCTGCGCCACTACAGAGATTCTACAGTTCACAAAGCCTAAAGTCTGATAACTAGCACTATGTAGAAAAACTGGTTTACCTCTGGCTAAATCTATCTAGGATAACCATAGAAAAGTGATTGACAGTTTAAGAAACAATAAAATATCCATCATGCCTTACATTTTTCAATATGAGAAGACATTAAAATTTAGTAGATTTAACAATAGTTTTTAAAATGGTTTTTAAGATTTTTTTTTTATAAAACTTTAGAGGAATAAAGCATGAGCTTATTCCATTTAACAAACATAGACTGAACTCTAAAAGTATAAGGTCCTTCATTTGGTACTAACACATTTTCATCAAAGGTTTAAAGGTTTCTTTTTTGGTGTTCTCAGTAGCTTTTTTTTCTCAGTAGCAGCCCACAGTAAATGAAGCCCCTTTATTTGAAGTTAACCTGGAGTTGAAAACCTATAGTCTCGAATGCAGGAAGATGGTACTAAAGATAGTTAGTGATCATTCACTGACGTATTTACTTTCTTCTAACATTAGCTACTAAATTCGAAGTTTAAAATCCTACATTCTCATGTCTTCTTAAAACTCACCAACAAATTTAAGAGCTTTTGTTAGTTTTCCGTCCCTGTGCGAAAATATGTAAGATAAGCAACTTAAAAGAGGAAAAGTTAATTTTGGCTCACCATCTCATAGGTTTCAGTTCACATTCACATGGATCTGATGTTTCTAAGCCTTTGACAGGGCAGCACATCAAGCAGAAGGATGTAGTAGGAAAAGCTGCCCCTCTCACGGCAGCCAAGGGGCAGAGAGGAGTGGCATGTACTCAGCTGCCTGCTTCTGTGAACTAGGTCCCACCTCAGAACAGCTCTACCACCTCCCAAAACTGCCATCAAATTATGAATCTATCAATGAATTAATCCATGGATGAGATAAGAGTTCTCATAATCCACTTAATATTCTAAAGTGCCACCTCTGAACACCGCCTCCTTGAGAACCAAGCCTTTAAAACATGAATCCTTGGGGAACATTCTAGATGCAGACCATAAGTCCATACATTCTGGAAACTGATCACATATAAAATAATGAACTTATTTGTTTAAAATACGTATGTGTGCATGGGGTAGAAGTTATCAAATCATATTTTTGGCTTAAATATAAGTTATATATACTTAATTTAAGCTTTGTATGCTAAGTTAAATACTTTCAATATTATTTCAGGCAAATTTTTAAGAGTCTAATACCTCCTCTGTAAAATATTTTTTGTTATTTAGTACTGGCAGTTGAACTCAGGACCTAGCACTTGCCAGCCAGATATTGTGCAACTGAGCTTTAACTCCAGCCCCATAATACGGTTTTTCAATATTTCTCTCCTAGTGTGAAGGCCAAGTAAGAATATCAAAGTGAATTAAGTGCTTACATATAGCAAACACTGTGAGTGATAGGTATAATTATCACCACTGAGCTGAACCAATACTAAAGCAATTGTATAATCACATTATTACAGCATTTGGAATCCTCTGCCTTTTTTAATTGTCATATTTCTAACTTCAGACAAATTGTCATTTGTTATACATCCTCAATCTTTAATAATTCATTGTTGCCTTGAATGTCTCAAACAAAACACTCATTAAAAATGCTAAGCATTTATGACCAGTAGTCAAGAGCCAAAATAAAACAATACTTAACATTTTTGAGACATCAACATAAGATGGTCAGTATGCAATTAGTCAGTATGCTACTTTCTATGGATAGTTTGTCAGATCAGAAGCCTGATCTCTTAAGTCATCATCCTGACACCTACTAGCAAAAAGGCTAAATAAAACCTCATACAAAAGTCCAGCAGAACTCTGTTATCAATACCACAGATACACCATTCTGAGAGGATAGCTCCTTGTGTGAAGCTTTTACCTTAAACTCAATGCTTTACAACACTACTAAATTAGAAAAAGAAAAAATTCAGTTTTCCAGAAACCCCAGAAAGTAACAAGGTCAAATGAGAAAGATATTTATAGACTGATACTGGCATTTAGGGAGAGCTAGGCACCAACAATAGAGTATGCTCAAGGATTTAATGATAGAAACTTATAGAGTCAAACCTAAGTTGAAGATAGTATAGTCAGTTACTGTGTCCTACAAACAATAAGCAAATAGTTCATTTTTGTGAGGTTTTTAGATAAATACTTCTCTAAAACAAGAAGTCCCAAATCTGCTATGAATGAAATTTTTAGAATGAGAAGTTATTAAAAAAATCAGTTTTTGTTGGCTAACATAACATCTAATGAAAGGCACAACTAATTCCAGGAGATGATGCTTTCTACAAAGCCAAATTAAATAAAAGATGTTAATGTGCTCAGTATGCCTCTGTTTAGCTACAGGTTCTTAGAGAAGAAGCATGTGTAAGTTAAATCCTTGCTCCAGTCGTTAGAACATGATCTCCCAAGAATTGAAAAGTGTAGAGAAAATAGTATCTCAAATCAACAAGACCTTGATTTTTAACACTACAGAGTATACTTAATAAAAATGCTAAGAAAACTATTATTTAAATTGAGTATGTACTCTGGAGACAGTTTTGCTCTACTTCCTTATGAAGTTTCAATTTTCATTTTGGATTTATAACATTTGGTGTAGTATTGTTAAACATGTTTGTGCATTAATTTTTTGCTGTGTTTCCAAACCTTTAGTGAAAATTAGGCCAGAAATGAGATGCTGAACTATTTTCCCACACCTATTTAGGCCAAGTTCTAAAATAAACAGTTCAAATCTTTTACCATTTTGTTGCAAATAGACTAAAATATTGCATTTATTTTCCTAGGTGAATTTATCTGTGTTCATCTAGAAGAGCAAACAGTTAAGCCCTTCATTCTTGGCCTGTCTCAGAGCTCTCAGATACTCACAGTTTTGGATACACTGCTACTCTTTCTTATCAAAATAATTCCAGCATTTCTGTTCAATCATAAAATTTCTCAAAAGGCTAAACACTTCCACCACTGTTTGTACTGAAGTCAACAGTAACAAGTGGCTTGCTGGGGTCTCCATTACCTTTGCTCTCACTACATCAATGGAAGGGTGGGAAAAATGATTAATTGCTGTTAAGCTCAGTACTTAAATTTTCTCTCACTCCAACTTCCCACTCTATCAAGAGCCAGACTAAAATTCAGTAAGCTGGAGTTATATTCTCAGGAAAGCACAGTGCTCACTATCAGTATGTCAGCATGAAAAGAATTACTTCATAGTTTAAGGAATAAATCATCTAGGATCATATAAACAAGTACTTCCATTTAATACAAACAATTTTTAGACTATGGCTCATAAAACTAGATTCACTTCTAGTAAGCTTCTCTAATCAGAGGAATCTAAAAGTAGTTTTTACTCAACTAAGCAAAAGACCCCAACCCTTGAAATAGTAAAATATTTTAAAATTTTATGAACTTTTTTGAATATAAATTTTAATTTAAAAGTTTAAATTTAAAAACTATAATTTCAAACTGGACCCTAAAATCATAATTGATAATTAAGTGAGCAAAGTAAATTACAATTACCTCATTTTTTAAAACTAGGCTGCTAATAAAGTAATTTTAGTTGTTGGGTCAATAAATAATGCTAGTCAAGTATTGTAAAAGTCTTAAGCTTCCAAACATTGACAGGTAAATATATCAAATTCTATTTTAGGTATAATCCATGTTCCTAGCAAGCATTTACATTTTAGATTTTTTTCAAAAGCTTTGAAATTATTTTCTCATACCACTATTGTGAATAAGGGTGACATCACCAAAAACATTACACAAACATGTAAGAAAGGTAAAATGAAAAAATGCTAAATGGTTTACCTAAAATTGTAACTCATGGAAGGATTTAGTTTTCAAGAGTACAACATCCATAATTATCCCTTGAAAATCACCCTTACTAAAGCTACTGAAAAGAAGGCAAAGTTCAAAATATCAATTTACATAGTAGTAACAACTTCTAGAAGAGCTGTGGATTGAGACTGTATCACACAACAGAAATGTGTGAATCTGTATATATTGTATTTGTGTATATGTTTCCTTTATTTACTTATCATGAAAATCAATAATCAGAATATTAGTGTTTTAATGGCAGTTTTATTGTTCTGCTGTTTTGGTAAGCAAAAAGGCTGAAAATTAATACATATCAAACTTAAGGAATTAGAAAAATAACAATAAACCCAGGAAAAAAAATCAGTATTTTTCTGAGTTGAAGTAAGGAGAAAATATTACCCCTGATAATCCTTAAGACAACTCTGGGGAACATGCGAAAACAAAGGGCTTGACTTCATAGAGCTCAATATTTCACAACACTTCTGTCTATGAAGTTAACAGGAAAGAGATCCAAAGCTATCGTGACTGCCTTTGTAGTCCGTTGGAGAAGTAAACACATAACGTCTTTTGAGCCAGACATTCAACTACTAGGTAAGAATCTTACAACTCCTCAGTTGGTTGATGAAAACCAACACAAAGTTACCTAACTCAAGGAAACAATCTTCTATGATTAAAAGTTGATAATATCAGATCAGATAAAAATATAATTATGTCTAAAATGATAAAAATATAAAAACAAACTGAAAATATAAATTCATTTTATGTAGTTTCATTTACATAAAAATATTACATCTCTTTTTCACATACATAATAAATTTAAATTTATCATTATGTCAGGAGATATGTCAAAATAATTTAACACATTTTAAAGAACATTATTTTTAGAGCCTACTCTGTATAATACTAGATACTACTAATACTACTCTGCATAATAATAGATAATGGGTGACTGAAATTTTATATACCATATCCAGAACTAACAAAACCAACACTCAACACTTTTACTTTTGAGCCAAAATAAACCTCTTAATCTAGATAATTTTAGTTATAATCTACCGTTACTTATTTCAGACAAAAACAAAGCATAAAAGTAAAATATGGAAATAGAAAACCAAAAATCCAATTTTTTAATATATCTTTGCCTATTTGTATAGAACTTAATCATAGTCAAGATAATACTTGAAGTTTTCTTTCACAATAAAATAATTAGAAAGAGGGGATATTATGTTCGACTTTAAAATATTGCCTAATATTTTTTAAATGAATTGGAAAATCTACTCAAAATAGTACTGGAAGTCCTACTTGGAGCACTTAGGCAACAAAAGGAATGAAAAGGCATCCAAATTGGAAAAGAAGAAGTAAAAGTATCTGTTTTTGTAGGCAACAGGACATTACATGCAGGAAACTGAAGACTGCACAAAATAAAACTTTTAGAACCAATAAATGGAGCTAAGTTGCAGAATACCAAACAAAATACAAAATCCGGTGTGTTTCTGTGCATTATTAGTGAAGAATCAAAATAAGAATTTAATAAAATAATTCCATTTATGATAGCATTGGAAAGAATACCAGTTAAAACTGAAAAATGTGATGAATGCTTAAATTTTAAAAAAAGACACATTGCTATTAATTCATTGTAAAAATATTCATACTTCTCCCATCATCCTTATCACTTTCTGAAACAGATGTAGGAGTTTTCTTTCATAAGTATATTTAGCTGCACTGTTGTGGCTGACTTGCTGTTCTGAATCAATTCAAAACATTTATCATTTGTAGGTCATTTTGACTTTGGGAAAAAGCCAGAAATTGCAGTGTCAGATCTGGTCAATATAGTAGATGAGGACATATTGTTCTGTTTTTACAGAGCCTGCCTTTCTGTTGGATGATACTAAGCACAGCACCCATCCCCCCCCTTTTAAATTATATTTTAAAGATACTCACAAAAGAGGACATCCTGAATTGCTTCAGAAAGTGGGAAGAACTATGGAATAAGTGTGTTCAAAGCAAGAAGACAGTTTTTGAGGATGATTCATGGGAAGCTGTCTTTCACTGTAATAGTTTTCTATTTAAACATTTCCCATACGTTTTATCTCATAAAATACTTAGAAAGTAATACATGGATGACTTAAAAATCACAAAATGTTGCTATGAGGAATTAAAGATGATATAAATAAATGAAAATTCTATGTTCATACATTAGAGGCTTTAATTGTTGCATTCATTCATTCATTCATTCGTTCATAGATGAGTCTTGCTAAATTGCCCAGGCTGGGACTGAACTAGACTCAAGCAGTCCCCCAATTAAGCCTCCTAAGCAGCTAAGACTATGGGAGCATGACACTGCACCCAGCTCAGAAGACTTCATATTAAGGTAGTAACTTACTATTTCACAAAGTTTCAGGTGAGGAAGACAAAAATGTTTTAGGGCTGTATGGTGGCATAATAATGTTAATATACTTAACACCACATATAAAATCTATTAAAATAGCAAATTTTATGCTATATATTGCTATGTTTTACATCTGGAATGTCCTCCAAAGGTCCATATGTTAAAAACTTTAGTCCCCAGCTTGGTGTTTTGGGAGGCTATGGAATTTTAAGAGGTGAGGCATAGTGGGAAGTTGCCCAGCCAGTGGGAGCATTTCCATTAAAGGGAAACCTGAATGTAGTTCCTTCTTCCCTTTTTCTCCTTTTTGGCCATGAGAATAGTTCTACTGTGCCCTGCTGCCATGACATGCTGCCTTGCCACAGCCCCGCAAAACAGCAGACCAATGAATCAAGGACTGTAATATCCAAAAGTCTGAGGCAACATAAACCTTGAATTTCATAAGCTGACTAACTCAGATATTTTTCACAGCAAGGGAAGGATATCAAATTTTAGCACAAAAAAAGACAAAAAATACTAACTAGAATACATAACTGTGATTGTGTAAAACAATGCCTTATATAAAAGTAGCATATATCATAAATATGCTTACTAGTTTTATTTGACATAAGTTGGGTCACCAGAATGGATTCAAATTTTTAATCATCTTATTTTATCAATGAATAGTATAAAATTCACTTTTTTGGGAAATAGCAGAATCAGAACTAAAAACAAGATCAAGAACATTTTCTGTGTTCCCTTTATAAAAATAAATGACCTTTCTCCATAAGTGCTACCATTTCCTTCTCCATCTCTCCTAATAACATTAAACCTTGTTGTGTATGTAAATAACACTTAGGTTAAGATCCTCCAATATAGATTAAGTATGTGTTATAACAAAGTGTCTTTGCAGTTAGGATTGCTTATGGATTATCATGGGGACATAAAGTGATTATGAGAAATTTAACATGAAAAGCATGCTTTTCTAGAAAGTAGAAAATTAGGAGCACTTCTCAACTTATTTCACAAAAATATAATCATCTTGATATAGAAATATAAGCAAATTATAAGAAAAAATCAAAGGTCAGTATTACTTACAACTATACATACCAAAATTCCTAATAATTAGCAAGCTCAATCCAGCAATATACAAAATGGAAAATATACCAAAACCAAGTTGAATTCATTGAAGAAAAGCATGATCACTTTAACATTTGAAAATCAATCAATGCATTTAGATATATTAACAGATTAAAGGTGATTAATAAAGACATAATAACCTCACTTGAATGAATATATTTAACATTGAGGAATCTACCACAAAATCAGTCAGGAAGGCAAAATGTTATTGAAATTATGGAAGATAAAAGTAAACAAAGGCATATATTGTATAATAAACACAGGGTATAGGAAAAACTATATATAAACTCAATTAATAGTTGTACTAACTGTTGAAAGGAATACCAATATTACCTTTATTTTATAGATGATTAATCTAAGGCATACTGATTAAATATTATAACCAAGTTGGATTTCAAGGTCTTTTTCCAATAGATCCCAGAAGCTCAAAATCATGCTAATATGAGTGAGCCTACTCCCTAATTTGTGTGCCAGTAACTTCAATTCACTATGTTTTCCTTTTCTGGGATATAAAATGAAAAAGGTGACTAAAGGATCTCACAATCTCTTTAAACAAAAGAAGTATAAATTGACAGAACTAAAAGAAGAGTATATGTTCACATGTTAAGATCTGCAAACTACTGTACCAAATCCTAGGAAGCCAATTCTTAGGGCCAAGAAAAGAGAAAGCCTATACACAAAAAGTAGGAAGGTAACAGACACCTTTTTGCTAGTTTTCTCCAGGAGAAAAAAAATATGTCTTAGAGAAAATAAATTACTAATTTTATTTTTGTTGTTGTTGTTTGAAAGGTTAGTATGGAATTTAAGAAAGCCATTCTCATTGTTCTCTTTCAGTACCCACATTTTTTGCCAAAACTCTGAAATATGGTTGAATACATTACGTGTATTCACCATATATGAAATATTGTAATAATGCTAGACAATCCATGCTAGTAGTAAGCAACTCATATTAATATGAGAAAAAAAGTAAAAAAAAAATGAAAAGAATATCTTTAAAGATACTTGGATTCATTTTCTTCACTATTCTCCTGATTTTAGCATATCTCAATTATCAAACTATTCACTAGACCAAAAAAAGGAAGAAAAGAACATTTTTGTCAGGCATAGGTTTAATACCATACACAAAGCAAAATGATTTCATTAAAAGTTAATCACTCCTTGTATCAACTCTCAAAGCAGCATTTTTCACAATAACCACAAGGTGGTAACAATGCTGATGTCTATCAGAAGATGAGTGGGAAAACTAAATGTGTTATATGATGAATACTACTCAACCATAAAAAGGAATAACGTAAGCCATCTACAAAGCACAAATTTCATAGAGAGAGAAAGTTAAATAAGAGATGAAGGAAAAAGGAAATGAGTAGGGAGATTTTGTTTGGAATGATAGAAACATTCTGGAAATGGATAGTAGTTATGATTGCACAGCACTGTGAATGTACTTTTAATGTCAATGAATTCTACACTTAAAAATAGTTAATATAGCTGAGAAATGTGGTATACCCTGTAATCCCTGCACTCTGGGAGGCTGAGGTAAAGAGGCAAATCCAGTCTAAATGATTTAGCAACTTGGCAAGATTCTACCTCAAAATAGAAAGCGATGGGGATGCGGCTCAGACCAAAGATGCCATACTCCCCCACACATAAAGAAGAAAGATAAAATAGAAAATTCTAATTTATATGTTTTTGGGCAAAAAATTAATAATATTAAGAACATAATATAATAAGTATAGGGCATAGTAAGATATAAGAGATTCCTTCTTAGCATTCAGCGATGTTAAGAAATTTTAAGTAACATTGAGATTAAAAGGAAATGTGTTGAAAGCAGTTGAAGCCTGGTATAGCTGACCCAAGAACAAAGAGACACCTCAAAGGGCAAGACAAACACACAGCTGAAGACACCTGGCTCCAACTCCAATTAACAAGATCGAGATTGTAGCTGCACGCATTTCACTCCAGTAGTGAAAGTCAATCTGAAACTTTATGACTTTATGACTTTAAACTTAACACAAAATTTTGAATTCTGGGTGAATTAAACAAGCAGAGAATGAGTCATAGATAAAGCATTTACATAATTTGGTGAAAATGTTCACTGTATTTTTGATATCATCCTTTACTAGCTAACTCTCAAAGAAGTAAATTTATGCTCAGATGCATCCATAGTTAATTTTTATTTCTACATGAATATTTTATTGAGAAAAAATAAAATTAAATATGACATTTAAAACACCTCCTCTAAGCTCTAAGGTAAAGTTAAAACAAAGACTTAAACATTGATCATTATAACTATCTTCATAAAAATCTTTGTCCTTTAAGGGAAATAAAAGGGTTAAGCCATTCTAAGATACTTCTCAGGGAAAAAGCTTTCTAGGTGACTGGGTTTCAAATCCATAATGGAGCACTAGTAATTTTCAGTTCTTTGTCAAACAAATCAGATTAATTCCATAGCCAGCAAAAAAGTAACAAGTTCACTGTAGGTATTCTCATGACTTATCTTTAGAACACAACCAGAAAAAACCAACATTCTAAGCAGAAATCAATTACAGTTAGGTAAAAAAAACATTAAAATCAGAATTAATTTTTTTTATCTGCTTGTTTCCTTGTTCTGCAGTACTAGGAATTGACCCAAGGACCCTGCACATGTGAAGCAAGTGCTTTACCAATAAGCTAGATGCCCAGTCCAGAATTATTTTGCATTTAAGTAACTAAGCAAAATTTTCCATAGTTTTTCTCCTTATGTTAATCTCTCCTTCTCTTAATTACCACTTTGGCTAATAAAAGTGTATCATTCTTCTAGTCTGCTATACTGTGAACATACTAAAACAAAATTTTTACCCATGTCTCATTTTTTAAAATCCATTTCAAATGTTACTTCTGCTACAAAATATGTAGATCTCACAAAAAAATTTAATTCTTCCTTTGTGAATGTAGAGCATATTGATTTCTAATACATTTGACATTCAGGCTGCCATGTCCTTTTTGTGTAGGTTCTACACTGCACAGTTCTTGAGTGAACAATTCGTACTACTCATTGTGTGGCAATCCTTACAAGTATATAACCAACAACTGTGACATTTCAGACTCTCCTGCACTTGCAATGGTTTTCAAGTATCTTCCCAAAAGAACACCTTCAAACTTTGCACTTATATTCATTTTCATGCCATTTTGAACACAATACTTAGCAAACAACTATTTAATAAAACACACTCATTCCTACCACTGAAAAGTCTCTAAGATTTAACTGCAATTTCACTTGTATCTACACTTCCCTGGTAACTTATCACCTCAAGTTTTGAATACTCTACCAAAGTACTTTACAAAGTACATTTTATGCACTGTTAGTACACACACCATAAAAAACAATCTTCATTTGAAAATATCTGGAGACTGATTTATTCAACAAAATTAAGTAGTTTTCTTCACTGAAAAACTTCTCAAAGCTTTCATATGTTAATAGCATTAAAAGTCTCTAAAACAGAACTGATGGCTTTTAATTTAGAACAGATACAATCCATGAATTTCAAAAGGACTTATGAGGTCTAGACTTTTCCACTTTTTCTTATTTGCAAAAGAAAAAGATAAATCTCCCATTACTTAGGTCTCTGTTAAGATTTGGAATTAAGAGAGAAGTTGCTTGTGTAAAGGGGTGAAACTGATCTATTCCAACATGTTTAAATTTACCATTTTGAGTTTATTTGCCTGTACTGATTTTCAAAATTTAAAAATTCTCATATTATTTTTTACTTTTGGTACTGGGGATCAAACTCATGACTATGCATTTGCAAGGCAGGCGCTTATGCTGCTGAGCTAAATCCCCAGTCCCCTCTTTTTATTTATTGTTCTTATTCCATTCTTTTGCCAGTAGGGGGACAAGTTCCCTCCACACAAAACAAAACCATAACTACATCTATATAATATAGAATAGTAATCCTCAAAGGGAAAGCTCAGCAATTTAGTGGGTGTTTTGAAAATGAATGAGGAATTTTTGGTTGGTATAATGATTTTGAGTAACGACTAGCACTTAAAAGCTAGGAATTAGGGATTCCGGAGTAAACAAGACACTCCTGCAAAATGAAGCCTGTTTCAACAACAAAACACATGGATGAAAATCCTATTTATAAATTCTTGGTCAAAATATTTTGAATCTAACCAAACTGCTTTAAAACTTTTGTAAGTTTTTAACACTAAGACGTTGAGAAATGCAATTACTAAAACAAAATACTGAACTGTCTTTGTTTAAACTTTATCAAATTTGTCACTATTGCAGGATATCACACAATAGCAGTATTAGTGATAGTATTAATATAGCTCTAACAAGTTTATTAACAGAACTGAACTTCACAGTAATTGTTTCTTAATCATGCCAAAGCATTTACATAATGAAATGTTATTTAATAAATTATTTTCCTTTAATTTATTGTCTATTTTTAAAACTGTAACTATGTACAAGTTAGAGTTTCATTTCATGCTATATATTTTATTTTTGTTTTAGGATAAGGTGGTAATTTAAAATATTTGTTCTGTAAAAAGGGCACCAGCATGCCAGATGATGCTATATTTTCATTTTATCCTTCTTTTCTGTCTCTTCCTTCTTTTCCTCCTTACCCATCCCTATTTCCCTTTTCCTTTTGAATGATTTCCTGAGAGTGTGAAAAATGTGCACAAATCCCAGAACACCAATAGAAAGAAGACACTGGGAAGGGCAAGCAATTAAACAGAGTGATAGGTAGGCACTACAATATTAAATTTAATGATATTTTATGACTGAAGGGAAGAGGAGGAAGACACTGGGTCTGACAGCGTTGAAAATCACTCAATTAAAGGTAACAGTAACACCTTGGCTCAAAAAGGGGCTGAGGCACAGAGCTAGGGAAAGTGGGCCTCATTTGGACTAATCTTCTAAGTTTCCTTATTTCTAAGGGAACACACCTTTATTGTGTCTCAGTGTCTACTATTTCACATAGCCTGCCTTGTTCTGAATTACCCCATAGCATACAAAAAGTTATAAAAAATACTTGGATCT
The DNA here is from genome assembly GCA_004027455.1 of Hydrochoerus hydrochaeris. Classification (NCBI taxonomy): domain Eukaryota; kingdom Metazoa; phylum Chordata; class Mammalia; order Rodentia; family Hydrochaeridae; genus Hydrochoerus; species Hydrochoerus hydrochaeris. The sequence continues at coordinate 295,902 of PVLA01001075.1, forward strand.
TAAAGGACTATCATACACAGTCATTGCTACTGGAGTTCCAAATACACTTTCCAAATCTGTCCATTTCCACAGTGGTGAGGTCATCTTCACTCCCGACCATGCCATGTAACTCTGTGTTATATATTACTTTCCATTTGAAAGAAGGACTTTTCAGAAACACTTACCTCAGTAGTAGTTCCAATATCAGCAGATGGGCTGCATGTGCTAGTATCTGGAGGAACTGTACCTACACTGCTTCGAACTGGAGAACTGGGGACAGGGCCAGCCACAGTCTCTGAATATGTAGAAGATGTACTCAGATTGCCTCTCTTCTGAATCTTATTCCAGACCCTATTTATTGTATCAGCTAGTTCATAGAAGAGCTGCACCTGACCATAAAAGAAAAAAACATAAAATTTTCAGTTTTTGCTCACAATTCATCAAAATGTTAAGTTGGCACAAAGAAACAAGAATCTTCAAATATCTACCAACATATCACTATCCTTGATTTATTCATACTTATAATTTGCCTCACACTCATACTATGATATCTTAAAACCAGCATTTCTTTGGAGTAAAACAATGCTAATAAGTGCAGCTGACAATGAAAAGTTGATTTAAGATACAAACAACAGAACAAATCACATGTCTCCTAAAGGACAAGGTCAAAATTAGAAAAGAAATATATATTTCAGTATATGTAATTATTTTGTGGAATACATAATCATTACCATCCTATTTCTCAATAATCCCTATGTCTAATTTTTATCTTTCTGAGGAATATAACTGAAACTAGATTTCTTTTTGGCAAAATAAACTGAAAAAGAATGATATAACATAGAACAGTCAAAGCAAAATGTTACATACGAGATTTTCCTATAGATAAAGAACATATCTAACCTACTATTCCCCTGGGATATATCATTCCAATATTCATAGAAAAAAGACTGTTTAACTTGCACATTGTTTGACTGAGAACTAAGATATATATACATGAGATTTCACAAATAAGCATTAATCATGGAATTTGTATGACAACATATTGCCATATACTATATAAAACAAGCCCAGGGTAAAAATGCACACACAATATATAAGCAAATCCACAGCTGGATACCATATTCTGCTTGCCATTTTTTAAAAAAGTGAAATTCTCATATTTATAAGAGGTTTCAGACTCAGGACATCCAGATGATGAAGCTGGCTTCTTATGTGGGCAGGACAGATGCATAAAAACACTGTTGTCAATGCTTATTTGATATAAAACAGTACTCGAGTATAGTTTTCTTCCTTTTGTATAATAAAGTCTCAAATCTAAGCATATAGCTATTTTTGTTTAAAAATAAACTCATGGATACAGATTTTTTGAGAAATTTGAGTTTGAAATTTTCCTCCTTCATAATGATGTGTCTAAAAGAAATAATTTGAAAATAAACTCAATTTTTGAAAAAAGATTACTTTTTAAAAAATGACTTAAGCAGAGTATAAACAAAAGAAACATGTTCTATATACTTTTAAGGGTATAAAGTTTACTTATGAGAAATAATGCTGCTTTGTTGTTACGACTTTTAATTCCTTTTTACTGTTACTAAACATTATATAGATGTATCAGCATGAATACAGGTAGGGAAAGGGGGCCAACAAGCCTCATTTTCATTAAGCTTCTAAGTTTCCTCACTCTTGACAAAACACACCCTTACTGTGCCTCAGCATAAGTGTCTTATTATAAAGTGCCAAACAATGACATAAGCTTTAAATGTATTTTTTATTTTCAAAGCAAAAAATTGCTAACACAAAAGCTGGGTTCCCTCCCAAAATGAAGCAATTAATTTGAGGATACAGTTTTCATCCTTCACTTACTACTTATCTGATCTAAAACTCCAATGCACTACCATGCTCCACTTAGAAGAATGACTGAAATGTCAACTATTAATGAGGATACACAGCAACTGAAATTCTCATTCTCTGTGAGTTAGAACGTAAAATTCAGCATTTAATTTGATAGTTTTTAAATAGGCATATACCTTCCATATAATCTAGCCATTCCATTCTTAAGTATTTCTCCGTGAAAATGTCCACAGAAAGATATACATGTAAATGTTTCTATCAGCATTATCTATAATAACCCAAAATTAGAAAAAAAAAAAAAAAACACCCTCAAATGTCCAATAATAAGCAGTGAACAAATTCAAGTACATCCATAGAGCAGAATGTTAATATAAACACGGACCAATCTCAAATGAAAGAAACAAACAAAAACAATATGAATCCATTTATACAAAATACTAGAAAATAAAAATTGCTCTATAGTAGCAAAATTGATGGTTACTTTTGAGGGGGAAAGAACAAAAGGAAGACTTAAAAAAAGTTGTATTAATCAACTTTTCTGTTTGGGATAATATTACTCAAGAAACACCTGAAAAATACTCTGATCAGTATAACCCAAAGCTGGGTGCAGCAATGCTGGACCAGGGGTCACCTCAGCAGTAGATATGCAACAGCAGTGTAGGTCTTAGCACTACCCAGTGTTACACTGAACTTGACTGGATGAGGGCCCAGTGTATGACATGGCATTACAGTGGTGGTAGCCACTGTAATGGTGGTGCTAAAGCCTGGAGTTGCTCCATTCATTGTGATTCTATGCAGAATTGAGCAGAATCCTGCAGTACCTACTCAAAGATCCTAACTGTGGAAAAGGACACCTGACATAACAATATCTCAGTAAGAGGCTTGCAGCATGGACTACCCTTTATAGGTGCTTGAATGGTTCTTGCTGAAACAGTAACAAAAATGTAGAATCTAACCAGAGGAAGAAGTGACTACAAGCTCAGAGAAAATAAGCAGTACACTTTGAATTTCTGGAGAGAGAGGCACTGAGTCAGAACACTGCCATACTTATACCTAATCATCAGATGAAATTATTCTACACAGGCATCAAGAACTTCCAGGAAATAGTGAAACTTACAGTTTGATCCACCACAATGTATGAAATCTTGTGGTGTATGTATGAAATCTTGGATGGAGAACTTAAAAGAGCCACTCAGGCACTTAACAAACTTGAAGAGAACATAGACAGATGAATGAATCTTCCAAAAGAGAAACTTAATAGATAGATGGAAGCCAATAAAAAAAAAATCAAACAAATTTTTGAGCTAAAAATACACTAGGCAGGCCAGGATTTAGCTCAGTGGCATAAGCACCTGCCTGGCAAGCGCAAGGTTGAGATTTCAGTCCCCAGTATCAAAAAACAACCCAAATGCTCTGGGGTTTAGCTTAGTTGGCTAAAGGCCACCCTGGTAAACGTGAGGTTGTGAGTTCCATCCCAGATGCAGGAAAACAAACAAACAAACACACTAGGCAAAATAAAAAACATGAAAAAATGATAGAAAACATAAATATAAAAATGGATTTAAAAAGGAAATTTGAGGAATTTAAAGACAGGATACTTGAGAATACATATTTAGAGAAGAACAAAAAATGAAGAGGAACCAAGAAACTGTAGTAGAGTGTGGGATATGGTTAAGTGGTATAGCATCTGCCAAGCAAGTGCAAATTCATGAGTTCAAATAAAAGGGAAAGAAACTGTATGGGACCTTCAAAAAAGTATTAGAAGAGCAAATATTCACATTTGATGGGGTTCAGAAAAGACTTTAGAATGCCTTCAAGTCTTCAACCTAGAGAAGGATACAAATAACCAGATTCAAGAGGGTCGAAAGTCACCAGCCAGATTTAACTCAACTGAGTCTACACCAGAGCATAATTTAACTACTGAGGTGAATGATCAAAGATTCTCAAAGCAGCAAAAACAAAAACAAAACAAAACAAAAAAAACAATCAATATAGGAGTACCCCAATTCACCTAATAGATTTCTCAGTAGAAATTGTAAAAGACATCAGATTTTCATACTACCAAAGGAGAAAAGTTATGAACTAAAGTTACCCTTTAAAAAAATGAAAAATGAAGATTTTTCCAATAAAACAAAAGCTAACAATGTATATTCACCAGATGGATCATAAAAAACAATGCTAAAGGGAGTTCTTCAACTTAAAGAGCTATTAGTAAATAAGAACATAGTAGAAAAACATAAAACTACTGATAAGAGTACAAGACATTATTAGCGTGAAACCTAAAAATCAAAGTGATTAAAATAGTATCTATATATGCTTTACAGTTTAGATCTAAAATAATGCTAAAAGTTTCATGTATTAAGAGATGGATCTTTTGGAAGATTACTGGATCATGGGGCACTATACCCATAAGCAGATTGATCTGTTGATGATTTCATAACTGAGCTGTTAGGCGGTAGTGCCTGCTTAAAGGTGGGTCACTAGGAGCTTAATTTTGAAGGGTGCATTCTTGTCTCCCAGTTCACCCATTTCTTTTTCTGCCTTTGAGCTGCAATGGATTGAACAGCTTTTCTCCACTATGCCCTTCCTCTATGACATTTCTACCCTGGATTCAGCTGACAATGTATGGAGTGAACTCCATGAGACCATGAATCAAAACAAATCTTTTCTTTAAGCAGGTGTTGGTTATTTTTTTCTAGCAACTAACATAGTTTTGTTAAGAGACAGAGAAACATAAAAGATGTGCAGGGGGACATAAAATTTCAAAAGAGAAATGGTCTGTAATTTTAGTGATTTTTTAATTAATATTTTTCTTCTTTTTGTTGTTTAATTTTCTTATCTGCAAGAAGTTATCATACAACCATTTCAAAATAGCTTGCTATAACCGAAAATGTTTTTTGTAAGTCTTATGGTAACCTCAATGCAAAAGTATAACAAAAAAATGAGCAAGGAATTAAAACACATTACCAGATATAATTTGGTAAATTACCTTATGACAAAGTCTGTAAGAGAAAGAAAAAAAACAAATAATAAAGCAAAAAAAAAGTTATAAAATATCTGCAAAAGATCTAACCAATTAACAACTATCCTAAATGTAAATGTATTAAATTCTCCAATTAAAAGATATAGTGAACGATTGGATTAAAACCTCAAATGAAATTCACTTCTTGGGGCTGGAGATTTAGCTCAGCGGCATAAGCTCCTGCCTTACAAGCACGGAGTTGTGAGTTCGATCCCCGGTACCAATTAAAAAAAAAAAAAAGAAAGAAATTTACTTCTCATTTAGGAAATGCATAGAAGGAAAGTGAAGAGATGGAATGCGATAATTCATGAAACTATATTCTAAAGGAAAGCAATATATATATATATATATACCAAAATCAGTAAACATATTATAAAGGTCATTATAAATGATAAAAACAATTTTATACATATAATTTCATATTTGTATATAATATGTATTATATATTCATATTTATATATAATATATATTCATTCAATATGGAGTACCCAAATATATAAAGCACACATTAACAGGCCTAAAAGGAAAGAGAGATTTCAGTACAGTAATTGTTTAGAAGTTTAACATTTGATTTTGATCAATGTACAGGTCACCCAGACAGAAAAATCAATGAAGAACAGCACAGTTAACTTGGACCCTGGGAAAAATGAACTACACAAACATAGAACAGTCCATCCAATAATTACAAAATACACATTCTTCTTGAAAATATAAGGTATATTCTCCTGAAGAGATCATATGATAGTCCAAAAAATAAGATGTTTTAATAATAAAACTCATATTGAGTATCTTTTCTGAGTATCATGCAGTAAAACTAAAAATCAGTAACAGAAAAACTTTGCAAACCACACAAATGGAGGGCAGGAGGTTTAGCTCAGCTGCACAAGTGCCTCCCTGGCAAGCACAGACATAGTACCAAAACCAAACAAATAAACAAACAAAAACCATACAAATGGAAATTAAGTGACTTACTCTTGAATAGTCAATGGATCAGGATGAAATCATGAAGAAAATCAAAATATTCTTTAAAATAAATTAAAATGAAAACATGGCATACAAAAATCTGAGGTGTACAACAAAAGTACTAAGTGTAACATTTATAGCAATCTACATCCACATCAAAAAAAAATAAAAATTTCTAAAAAACTACTGTTGGATCTGAAAGAGATTAGAAACAATAAAGAAAAACCTCAAATAAGTACAAAGGAAAGAAGTAATCAGACCAGAAAAACAAGAGATATTTTAAAATAATAAAAATGATGAACTAGAAAAAAAAGAGCCATGAAAAAGCATAAACTAGAGACTAGGTAAAATGGATGAAATTTGAGACCATACTCATAAGTGAAATAAATCAGACCCATGTGTGTAAACAATGTATTGTCTCACTAATGTTAGAAACTGAACAGGTAAATAAGATTGAACATGTACGATAGATACTGTGAACTGGGAAGAAACTGTTCAAAAGAAAAGATAAATTGTGATGGGGAAAGGGAAAATAGGGAAAGGACAAAAGAACAAACGGAAAAAGAAAAAAATATTTATATACAAGACAGTTAAGACAGATATACAGCTAGTGGCTCTTACTTCATTCAAATGAAAAGTCTGTGCTAACATTATTCGGACAAGATATCAGGCCTGTATCTTGTATTCTAAGTAACTACCATGAAGACAACAATATGCAATGCATTAATTACTGTAACTTCTACTAACCTGCTTTGAAACTGTTTTATTGTTATTTTTATCTTTTTTCTTTAAAATTAAAAAACAAATAATAGAAAACAAAAACAAAACAAATGAAAAAATATCAGGCTTGGGCTGGAGCTTCACAATAGATGCTTGCTTAGAATATGTGAATATCCTGGGTTCAATTCCGCAGCAGAGCAATAAACAAAACTGATAATTGCTTATGCAGACTAAGAAAGTAAAGGACTCAAGCAACCACAATCAGATATAAAAAGATATTACAACAGATACAACAGAAACCAAAAGATCGTTGAAGCTTGTTATGAACAATTATACAACACTAAATGTGATAACCTAGAAGAAATAACCAAATTTCTGAATATATATACTTTACCAAGATTGAATCATGAAGAAACAGAAAACTCAAATAGACCAATAAAGAATAATGCAATTGCTCCTATATTAAGTCTCCCAACAAAGAAAAGCTCAAAACCAGGTGGTTTCACTGCTGCATTCTAATGAACACTGAAAGAACTAATACTAATTCTTCATTAAAAAAAAATTTAAAAAGAATGATTCCTCCAAATATAAGAGACCAATATTAAACTGATACCAGAACCAAAGATTGAACAAATAAAGTGAGCTGCTGACCAACCCAAGAAACACAGATGCAAAAATACATACAAAATATTGTTAAACTGAATCCAACTGCATACTTAGCATATACAAAGAGAATTCACCTCAGGAATGGAAGGATAGCCAAACATTTGCAAATTTGTAAATAGGATACAACACAATAAAAGAATGAAGGCCTAAAATCATATGATCATCTTAATATATGCAGAAAAAGCACTTGGTAAAATTCAACATACCTTCATGATAAAAACTAAACAAATGTTAGCATTATACAGAGCATCAGACAAGAGAAAGGAATTAAAGGGCACTTAGAATGAAGTGTCATTGTTTACAGAATTCACTTTATATGTAAAACACCACCAAAGACTCCATGAAAAACTTACTGGCACCAAATAAGTTTAGTCAAGTTGTAACATACAAAATCAATATATAAAAATGAGCAGCATCGCTGTACGCCAATAGCTAGTGTTCTAAAATACAAACCAAGAAAATGAAAACTACATTAACAACAAAAAATTTAAACAAGTAAGAATGATTTTATAATGAAAATCATACAACACTATGAAAAGTCTGAAGAGGAAATATATGCATGTGCCCATGTGCACGAGCACGCGCGCGTGCACACACACACACACACACACACACACTGGAATGTGTGGAAAGATCCTGCATTCATCAACTGCAAAAATCAGCATTACTTAAATGTCCATAATAAGGGCCAGGCATTTAGCTGAGTGGTATAAGTGCCTGCCTGGAAACCATGAGGTTGTGAGTTTGATCCCCAGTTCCAAAAAAAAAAAAAACAATGTCCATAATAATCAAGGCAATTATAGATTGGACACAATTTATCAAAGTACTACAACATTCTCCATGGAACTAGAAAAATAAAAACTGAAATGTGCAGAAAACCACAGAAAAATTAAAATAGCCACAGCTATCAGCATAAAGAATAAATCAGGAGGCATAGGTTAGTCGACTAAAATCAACGCAATAATATTCAATTGTTTTACACTAAAGTGAAAATAACATGGTGAAAAAAGAAAACACTTTTTCAATAAATGATATTAAGGAAATTGGTATCTCTATCTAAAGAAATGAAACTAGACCCATTTCTTATTTCATACATTAAAAAATGGCTCAAAATGAGTCAAAGACTAAGAACTGAAGCTACAAAAAAACTTTTTTAAACACAGAGGAAATATTTTAAGACATCTGCATAGATAGGATTTTTTTTTTGACAAGGCTATGAAACCACAGGAAACAAAAGTAAAATTTTGACAAGGCTATGAAACCACAGGAAACAAACGTAAAAAAGACAAGTGGGAATGCATTCAGCTAAACATCTATGCAGTGAATTACAATCAATAGGGTGCAAACAGAGGCAGGGACACAATATTTGCAAAATCTGATAAGGGGTTAGTAGTGAGTCTATATAAAGAATTACAAACAATTGGAAAGAACAAAAACAAACAGAAATGTGCACAAACACCCAGGAACCAAATAATCCTGCTTTAGGTAAAATAAACCTAAGCAGACGTTTCTCAAAAGGGGACATACAAATGGCCAAAAAGGCATATTACAAACTGCTAATTATAACTCAAATTCAGGGAAATGAACATCAAAAACACAAGCTATCACCCTTATCCGTTAGAATGGCTATCATGAAAATGAGAGAGGACAAGTGCTCAAACGTCTACTAGGACATAGGAGAAAAAGGAATGTTTGCAAACTGTTGGTGGGAATATACATTAGTACAGCCACTATACACAGTATAGGTGATGTTCTGCAAAAACTCTGAAAATGGAACCACCCTTTAATACACCATGGTTACTAATGTATACTTATCCAAAGGATATGAAATCAGTATGTTGAAAAAATGAGCATTTTAATGTTTAGTGTAGCATTAATTCACAAAAGCCAGGAAAGAGAAACAACTTAAATGTCTGTTAATACATTAAAAAAATATTATAAATGTGGTACATGAACACAATAAGAGTACTATTGAGCTGAAAAATAACTGAAAAGACATCACTTGTTACAACATGTATAGAAATGGAAATCATTATGTGAGCTAAGCAAGACAAAAAAAGACAAGTATGGCATGATCTCATTCCTATATGGAATGCAAAAAAAGTTTATCTCACTGAAGTTTAGAGTAGAATTGTGGTTCAATGGTAAAGCACAAGCTTAATTTGTGTGAGACTTTAGGTTCAATCCCGAGGCCCCTTCCTTCCAACGCAAATTAAAGCACAATGACACATCTTCTTACTCCAGTTAAAGTATCTATTATCAAAAAGGCAAATAACAAATTTTGGCAAGGATATGACAAAAGGGGAACTTTTACACCCTGTTGGTGGGAACGTAAATTAATAAAACTATTATGGAAAACAGTATGAATATTATTCAACAACTGAAAACAGAACTACTATATGATCTTGCAATCACATTAGTGGGCATACAAATGAACAAAATGAAATCAACATGTCAAAAACATGCCTGCATTCTGATGCTTACTGCAGCACTACTGAAAATAGCTAAGATATGGAATCAAACAAATGTCCATCAATAAATAAATGAATTTAAAAGGAGATAATAAAAAGCAGAAAATAAAAAGATATATTTACATATATACATATATGTACATATAACAATATTATTTAGCCATAAAAATTAACCAAGAGCTAAATTTCCCATAATAAGTTATACACATCCAGGTGATGTAAATTCAGATTACACTGTAGAGCTGCAAAATACATGACTGGCCTATGACAACTCAATCATATAGGATTAATAAGACCTTTTCAAAGAGTAAACATTGCTATTTATTTTTTTAATACTTCACAATGAATGAAGAGGTTCTGAGTGAGAATATAACCAAAAGTTAAACTTGCTCATTTCAACAGATTCCTTCTTTTTACAATAAAAAACACTTCAGTGTTTAAAAGAATTACTTTTATAATTGATTTCATTCCATCAATCAAAGATGCATTTATGCTGCCATCATTATCTTCTCAGAACAGTTTAAATTACACAACTAGCGAAAGCAATTCTTAATCTAACCATTCACACCACGGATGGCCCAGTTAAAAAAAGAAGTAAGAGAAATCTTCCAATAAAATGCATACATTTTTAAACATACAATTTTAACTTTCCTTTTATAAATGCAATATACCAACCTGGGGATTAGAGCATTTTATTTTCAGGGACTCCAGGTCAACATGGAGACAGACAACAAATGAATGTCTTGTATCGGGTCCTGTAGCAATTAGTTTTTGAGATGTGACAGCTAGAGTAGAGGTACAACCCATAGGTTCCACCAGGCAAAGAGTAACTTGTTTTCCGAGAAGAGTATATGTGCTGAAATTATGTAGGCTGATGGTCCAAGGAAAAGCATCACCTGATAAAGGGGAAAAAAATAGAAAGATGAAGGCATATAAACAAAAATATGCTGTCACATGATAGTGAAAAGACTATGTTTGAAATATGAAACATTAATACAGTACTATAAAAAGCAAATATAATATCCAGAGATCAAGTGCTAAATAATTTACAAAATATTTTTATCTTTTAAAATGTTTATATTTGTCCTTATACTTCTGTATCAATAATACTGTCCATTATAAATAATACATCAATAGAAAATAAAGAGATAATAATTACAAAGAAGCTCAAATTTTCACTTATTTATAGTGGGTTTTATTTCATTACTGATGTAAACATATGCACCATATCTTGGAAACTATAGAAAATGAATTAAAATAAGACAATGAAAGTGTGTGTGTGTGTTTCTGTGTGTGGTAGAAGGCACTGGAGATTTGACCCAGGGCTCACAAATGATAGGCAAGCATTCTATCAGTAAGCTACATCACCAGCTTTTTAAAATTTTTGGACAGGGTCTGAATAAATTGACAGCATTGGCCTCAAACTTAAGGTCATCATGCTTAAGCCTCCCAAGTAGCTGGGATTACATGCATGCACTATAGCACCGAGATAAAATAACTGCAATAATTTTTATATAAACTGAAAATAACAATATATTTGACTGTGGAATTAGAGAAAAAAAGTATAAGCAACCATAGTCTGCTGGAGAACATACATGAGAATTTTGTGGGGTGCTTATTTAAAAAAGAAATGTCTGAGTTCTACTTTAGATTTACTTAATCATCATAATCTCTACAGGTTAAGACCCAGGAGACAAGTCAAAGTATTTTCTGGATGACTTTTATGTGTTTGAGTTCCTCTAAGATAAAACAAATATCCTTGATAGAAAAATTAGTGCTCATATACTGCAGAATTAAAATCAAAATTCGCTTTTTAAATTTATATTTTTATCTTTTACTAACATCTCAGACAAGACTAATTGATATAACATTCCTGATATAAAACATCTTATTTTTATGCTATATATATATATATATATATATTACTGTGTAACACTTTTAAAAGTTCACTTAGCATTAAAATATCTATAAACACTTATTGTGATGACAATTTGATAGAAAATAATGCTCATATGACTTGTATTTTGACTTTAAATGTTACTATCACTCTCCAGTAGATAGTACAGATATTTTAAATAATTCAATTATTTTAAAAGAAATAGAAAACAATTATTTTCTAATTAAAGAGGTACTCAGATCTTATAAAGACACATATAAATAAGAAAACCAAGACAGAATTGAATTTAAAGTAAAAGGAAGAAAAAAATGTATACTATTACAATTATAACAATAATAAAGCCGGAAAAGCGATCACCAGAAAAAAATATAGTGTATTCAGGGTGGTATGACTGTAGACTGGAGTAGCTATAATTGATAACAGGTTTAAGACAAGAATTACTAATCAGACAAAGAAGCCTGTATCATGATGATAACACGATCAATATTTTACAAGATATAAATATTACAGGTGCACTTACACCTAACAAGTTTCTAAATACATGAATCAAAAGCTGATAGAAATTTAAAAAAAAAATAAAACCAGACTACTAAAAATACTTGTCAATCTTTTTTTTTTTTTTTTTTTTGGTGTTTTTGAGACAGGGTCTCACTTTGCAGTTCACACTGGCCTTGAACTCACTTTGTAGCCCAGGCTGGTGTAGAATTTGCAAGGATCCTCCTGCCTCAGACTCCTCAGTTCTGGGATTATAGGCATGTACCACCACACCTGGCTAACACTTGTCAATCTTAATACCTTACACTCAGTAATTGATAGTTACTATAAAAAGCTCAGTACGTCTCTAGGAGAGTTAATTCTATCAACAAATGATAAAGAAACAAAAAATCTTAATAGATCTACAACAAAGAAATTAGATTATTAAACTAAATGCTGCCCCCCCAAAACGAAACAAAACGTTCACCAATTCCACAGTTTTACTGATAAATTCTATCAAATCTCTAAAGAAATGATGTCACTTCTTTATAAATTCTTCTAAAAGTAGAGAAAGAAGACATCCTAACTTCTCCTGTGAGAACAGCATTACTATTAAAACCAAAGTCCATGTGCGAAAACTACAGACTAAAATCTTTCACAACTATGAACCTAATTTTTTTCTGTTTATCTCAGGCATTCAATATGGTAATAAATACCATGAGCTATCATTATATTTAATACAATGATACATAGAGCTATCATTATATTTAAAATTAATTTCTCTCTAGGATTAGAATCAAGGTCTACTCTCAGTAGTTCCATGCAACACTAGCCAAGAGATCTTAGGTAATGCACTATGAAAAAATATATACCATTACATCTAAAACAATAAGAAAGCTACAGTAGCTATCATGAGAAGAGATAGGACACATTCATGTATAGCTATAAACTAGAGTAAAACAAAACAAACTTAATGCCATCCAGATGCGAAAGAAAGACATGAACTTTCTTTATTCTGCTATGACATGGTTCAAAATATAAAATGCTCCAGAAAATCCAAAATAAAAACAACTATTAAAGAAATTCAACAACATTTCAAGAGACAAGAAAAACATACATTTCAATGTGTATTTTTATATATTAACAATAAAGATATAAAAATGAAAAAGTTATCCCAGCAGAATGGCATCAAACAAGTAAAATACATACGGATAAATTTAACAAATGAATTGTAAGACTTGTACACTGAAATCTGCAAGATATTGGCAATTAAAATCTATATAAATGATAGAATATTCTACATGCACAGGCTGAAAGACTTTGTCAAGTTATCAAATTTTCCCCATACTGATCTCCAAATTAAATTCAATCCCTACAAAATCCTAACAGTTTTTCTGTAGAAATTGGTAAGTGAATTTTTATAAAATTCTGATGGATAAATAACAAGCAAAATAATTTCAAAAACAAAGTTTGATGATGCCTATAGACACCAAAGTGATAAAAACCATATGATATAGACGCAAGGAGATGCATGATCAATTGTAACATTCCTCCACACAAATACATGGATGCAAGTGTACGCAACAGCATTCTTCACAAACAAATGTGTATCATCAACTGATAAAACATAATATAACCATACCATGTAATGCTCCATCTCCCCAGCAATACAAAGGGACCATTTATAAGACATGCTGGATCATGATAGAATCTCAAAAATGTTACTTTCAAGAACAACGCCAGATGCAAAAACTACATAGCTTACAATGTCAGTATATTATAATGTACAGAAACAGCAATTTAGTGAAAACAGAAATCAAACCAATGGTTGCTTAAGGCTGTAAGTAGAAATGGGAAGTAACTGAAAGTGATAATAATGGAACTCTCTGAAGAGATATAATGTTGAATTTGTGTTGTGGTTATGTTGCACATCTTTGTAAAATTATTCAGAATCACTGTATTTCACACATATACTACCTTAAAATTATGATATATAAATTTCATTATAAAAAAAGTATTTAAAAAAATAGTGACAGCAGTAGCGACGGAAACAGACAACCCAGCTTTTGATTCCTTTTTGTAGCACATTTGGCTACCTCAGACAACTTCCAATGCTCTCTCATTGACCCTCAGTGATCATTAAACTCTCGTTTCCTAAGATAACTTGACTATGTTGTTTTCTTGTAAACTGGAAAACATAATTTACAAAAGACAGATAGTCCGCATTACCAGACAACCTACAAGAATACAGACTTTTAAATAATCCTCCTTACCATGGAAATAATTTTTTGAATCTTACTTTAAGATAGAAATAAATTTTGGAATGTTAAATCTATATGACATACTTACAATAAAATATTTAAAAATCAGAAAGTACCAAATACCCAGGATTAAAACTTTTGTCAGTTACTACTGCCATAATTGTACATACTATCATTTTACATAAGTATTATATATGTCCTTGAATCTACATATTCATCATATAACACTGAAAAAGCAAATACTAAGAAATAAACAAAATAATAGTTACTATAAAGAGTAATTTTTATTTTCTTCTGTATATTTCTAACTACCAACATTTCCTTTGAGAAGATGATGTGTTGGCCCGATGACTGACCCCAAGTGGTTAGGGAATTGCTTGTGCTCAGCAGCACAAGCCAAAGGCCTGCACAGTGAATCGCATCCAGCTGTGCAACCATAGTACCTTTCTGGGAACCCAGTAGGGCCCTTCCCAGTGTCCCCAGTCAGCCAAGAACCTTCAGGTAGGTCCCTGGGGTCTGGCTGGGCCCCACCCAGCAACCCTGAGTGGCCAGGGAATCATCTGCCCTTAGAGGCACGAGCAGAAGGTCTACAGAGTGAATCCCATCCAGCCATGCAACCTCGACTACTCATTATGAACCTGGTAGGGCCCTGCCCAACGCCTCAATCAGCTGTGGACCTGCAGGTAGGACCCTTGAGCCTATTTGGAGCCTACCAAGCAAGCCCAAGTAGCCGGGGAATCACCTGCCCTCAAAGGCAAAAGTCAAAGGTCTGCACAGCGAAGCTCATCCAGACGTGAAACTTTGGCAACTCACTTGAAACCTGGTAAGGTTC
This sequence comes from Hydrochoerus hydrochaeris, assembly GCA_004027455.1. Lineage (NCBI taxonomy): Eukaryota > Metazoa > Chordata > Mammalia > Rodentia > Hydrochaeridae > Hydrochoerus > Hydrochoerus hydrochaeris. The sequence continues at coordinate 311,035 of PVLA01001075.1, forward strand.
TTGCCCAGCAACACCAAGCAGCTACCTAGTTTTGGTATGCTACTTGGTTTCAGCTGAAGGCCTATGGAGTGTACTCCATCTAGCTGTTTAGCCTTGGTATGCCACTCAGAACCTGGTAGAGTCCTGCCCAGTAACCGCAAGCAGCAGGAGAGCTTCACAGTACCATGTGGGGTGTGCTGAAGTCCTGACCAGCTTACTTCTCACATTTGAAGAGCCATTGAGAGCCATTAAACACCTTGCAAGGCCTGACTAACAATGTAGACTCAACTGGGAAAATTCCCTGAAGTACTGACAGATATTCTCAACCCAGGAAGAAACTAATACCTTGCATTCAGCTCCTCCAGAGGAATACAGGAAAATGAAAAATGGAAAAAGCAAAATGCAATCTCAAACCTTGAGCCTATCACAAACAAGCCTAGGACACATGGACATAGAAAAGAAAGTAAGCCATTCACCTGAAACATCTGAAATGATAGCAATGGAAGTAAACAAATAACTGCATGAAGCTGTAAAGGAACCCAGAGCAGAAATAATTTCCCTGTTAAACAAGCAATAATAAATGTCATAAAATAAGTGCTGAACATACTTAAAGAAGTAACAGTTAAAAAAAATTGAAGAACACTAACAAATGATAGTAACCTTCCATGAACAATATAAGAAAGAAACAGAATGCATGAAACAGATTCAAAGAGATATCTAGGAAATCAAAAATTCAATAGAAAGCAGACAAAATTGCCTCAGTGAAAAAGAGGATAGCCTTTCAGACCTCGAAGATAGGACTGCAGCTAGTGAACAGAAAAGGAAAGATCTTTTAAAAATAACAAGAAATTGGGAAATAGCAGTTCAACACTTGCAAGATAATGCAAATAAAAACATTGTAAGATTCATAGGTGTAAATGAAAACGAAGGTGACAACACAAATGATATCAAAATACTACAGAATAGCTGCAAATTTCCCAAACATGGGAAAAGAAACTTGACATCAGATAAGTGAAGCATACAGAACTTCAATTAGCCATAACCAAAACAAATCTATACCCAGGAATATAATAATCAACACCCCAGAAATTCAATATAACAGAATATTAAAAGCTGTTAGAGAAAAGAAACAAATCACCTATAAAGGAAAGCCCATCAGAATCACAGTAGACTTCTCAACACAAACAATGAAGTCAATAAGAGCATGGAGTAAAGTATTTCAAATCCTAAAGGATAATGACTTTCAACCCAGATTGATGTACCCTGCAAAACTGTCCTTCAAAATTGAACAAAGAACAGGTGAAGAACTTCATGACAACCAAACCAACCCTACAAAAAATATGGAAAGTTATTCTAGACAGGCATAAATATAATTACAACTTCAGGAACACGAACAGAAAAAGCCACTAAGCAAGGCAAACAATTAAACAAAGGGAAAGGTAAAGAACCAATGGCAGAAGAAACATATGAATTACCAAAGCTGGATCAAGAAGATTTATAACTGCTGAATAACCCAATTTCAATTAAAGAAATTTCTATAAGAAACTCAAGGAAGACTTAATACAAACACTCTTCAAAGTCTTCAATGAAATTGAATGGGAAGCAATTTTCCCTACCTCATTTCTGGAAGCAAGTATTACCCTAATACCAAAAACCAGAGAAAGACCCAATCAAAAAAGAGAACTACAGAACAATCTCCCTAAAAGAACATAGATGCAAAAATCCTCAATAAAATACTGGCAAATAGAATGTAGCAAATCATCAAGACCATACATGACGACCAAGTCAGATTCATCCCAGAATGCAGGGATGGTTCAACATACAAAAATCAATAAATGTAATACTCAATAGAGTCAAAAATAAGAATCACATGATCATTTCAGTAGATGCAGAAAAAGCTTTTCATGAGGTCCAACACTCATTCATTGTAAGATCCCTACAGAAAAACCGTAATAGATGGTCTTTATCTCAATCTGATAAAAGCCATCCATGACAAACCAACATATTAAATGGTCAAAAACTGAAAGCTTTCACTCTAAAATCAGGAACAAGACAAGGCTGTCCACTATCACCAATCCTATTCAATACGCTGCTAGAAATATTGGCAAGAGCAACTGGACAAGAGAGAGAAACAAAAGGAATAAGGATAGGAAAAGAAGAGGTTAAATTATAATTATTTGCAGATGACATGATAATCTACATAGAAGACTTGCAAAACTCCAATGAAAGACTCCTAGGTATAATAAATAAATTCAGTAATGTAGCTGGATACAAAGTCAACACTCAAAAATCAATAGAAGTCCTCTACACAAACCACAAACTGAGAGGGAAATAAGAGAAACCACATCTTCACAGCAGTACCCCCAAAAATGAAATACTTAGGAATTAATCTAACAAAGGAAGCAAAAGACCGAAATTATAGTACTCTGAAAATTACAGTACTCTGAAAAATGAAACCAGAGGATCTCAGAAAATGGAAAGACATTCCTTGCTCATGTGTAGAAACAACAAACACTGTGAAAATGGCCATTCTCCCAAAATTGTTATACAGATTTAATGCAATTCCAATCAAAATACCATTAGCATACCTCACAGATCAAGAGAAATCATTGCTAAAATTCATCTGGAACCAGAACAGATCTAGAATAGCAAAAGCAATTCTGGACAACAAAGGCAAGACAAGAAGCATCACAATCCCTGACTTGAAGTTATACTACAAAGTTACTGCGATAAAAATCAGTATGGTACTGGAATAAAAACAAACCTGAAGATCCATGGAGTAGATCGATACATACAACCACAACTACAAACACATTCAGCCAACTTATCTTTGACACAGGGGCCAAACGTTCACTGGAAGAAAGATAGCCTCTTTAATAAGTGGTGCTGGTAAAATCAGCTTAGCATATGCCAAAAACTAAAACTCGACCCATGCTTATCACCATGCACTAAACTAAAGTCAAAATGGATCAAAGTCTAAATATTAAAACAGAAACACTAAAACTGCTAGAAGACAAAGTAGATAAAAATCTTGAAGATATAGAGTCAGCAGAGAATTCATGAACAAATATCAAACTGCATGGGAAATACTTCACAGAATCAACAACTGGGATCTTATTAAAAAGTTTTTTTCCCCATCAAAAGAAATCTCCAACAGAGTGAAAAGGAAATCCACAAACTGGGGAAAAAATCTTAGTCAACTGGCCCTCAGACAAAGGACTTCTATCTAAAACATTTAAAGAATTTAAAAAAAAAATCAGTACCCCCAAATTCAAAGACCCAATCCAAAAATGGGCATCTGAGATCAATATACACTTCCCAGATGAAGAAATACAAATGGAAAATAAATAGATGAAAGAATGTTCAGCATCATTGGTCATTAGAGAAATGCAAATTAAAACCATACTGAGATTCCAACTCATTTCAGAAAGGCCAGGATCAGAAAACCACCAATAACAAATGCTGGAGAGGCTATTGGGAAAATGGAACCCTTCTGAACTGTTGGTGGGAGTGTAGACTGGTATAACCACTGTGGAAATCAGTGTTGGCGGTCCCTCAAAAAGCTGGGGCTGGAAGTCCCATTTGACCCAGCTATGCCACTTCTGAGTATATTTCCAGAAGAACTGAAAACATCATACCACAGTGATATATGAGTACCCATGTTCATATCAGGACAAGTTGTAATAGCCAAATCTTGGAAACAACCTAAATGCTCATCAACTGAGGAATGGATAAAAACGATGTGGTATTTTTATATGGTGGAGTACTACTCAGCTATAAAGAAGGATCACATTGAGGCTTTTATAGGTAAATGGATGTCATTTGTGACCACACTCATAAGTGAAATAAATCAAACTCAATTGTGTAAATGCTGTATTGTCTCTCTAGTATAAGAAAGTGAAAAAGTAAGTAAGATACAAAATCTTCAATAAATACTGGGAAAGGGTAAAAGCTGCTCAAAGGGGAAAAAATAACTCAGGGAAAAGGAGAAAAGAAGGAAGAGAAAAGAAAAAAGATATAAATTTGTATATATACACTTAAAGATACCTACGATGATTGTGGTACAAATTCTATTAGTCCCTGGAACAAAATGGTTAACATTCATAGGATTAGATCAATTTGCATATTTGTATCTCATTATCTGAGTAATTCTTTTCAAGATATCTATGCAAAATAACAACCTTAGTTATCTTGCTACCACCTTGTTTTGAAAGCCTATATTGTCACTGTTATGGGTTCTTTGTTATTGTTATGTATTTGTCTTTTTCACTTCTTTTTTTTTCTCATAAGTTTTGGGGATTTTTTTGTTTGTTTTTCCGTCTAATGCTGAAAGAACAGATGTACATGTATAGGCTTATACATGCCTAGAACTTCTCCTAAAGAGTTTGCAAGAACTGATTTTATTATCTATGATGGTATGAACAGCTACTTTGAAGAAAAAGACATTATCATAGCTATTGCTAATTTCTTATTATCTTGTTGTGAAGTCCAGTAATGCTTTTATTCTTTATTTTGATCTGTCTTAGTTTGTTTTGTATTATTTAATTTCAATATGTGTGAAGCTATGGACAGCTATTTTGAAGAAAACATGAGGCATTATGGTAACCACCACTGAATTCCTGTTGTCTTGCTTTGAAATTTTGTGTTGACTGCATTGGTTTGTTCTGATGTTTTGTTCTGTTTTGTTTTATTTCTTTAAAGTAAAATTTTAAAAAATGTTGCCTTGGTAATCATTTGTTAAAAACATTTATGACCTTCACAACATATAAATTACTAATTTATTAGAAGAAAAAAGTGATTAGATTTATTGTCTTGATGAAAAATCCCTCAAAATAGATCAGTTAATGCCGACCTATAAAAATTTCTGGAAGATAATGAGAAAATCTAGACAATCTTTGTAAGGTAACTTATGAGACATGACACCAAAGGTAAATAATCCATAAAGAAACAATTGAGAATCTACCCTTCATTAATATTAAAATCTTCTGCTGCATGAAAGACACCATCAGGAAAGTAAAAACATAAACCACAAAGTGAGAAAATGTTTGCAAGAGACTTCTGATAAAGAACTGTTATCCAAAATACATAAGCATTGTAAATTTAATAAGAAGAATCCAAAATCTTAAAAGACACTTTACAAAGAATGCACACAAATGGTTAATAAGCATGTGAAAAGATACTTGATATCATGTCATCAGTAAAATGTAAATTAAATGAGGAATTGTTACACAGCAATTACAAAGCCCAAAACACAACACCAAATGCTAGAGAGGGTGCACAGCAACAGAAACACACATTGTTTATCAGTGGTCACCAAAAATTAGGTAGCTACTCAGAATACAGTTTGGCAGTTTCTTAGAAAACTAAACATAACTTTCTTAGAAAACTAAACATAACTTAGTATATGTCCAGAAATTGCAGTCTTTGGTGTTCATCCAAAGGAGCTTGAAACTCAGGTTCACACAATAAACTGTACATGGGTGATTATAGTAGTGTGGTTCTTAATTGCCCAAACATGGAAGTAATCAAGATGTCTTTCAGCAAGTGACTGAATAAAGCATCATACATCTAGACAACAGAATACTAGTCAGCACTGAAAAGAAAAGATACATTAGGCCATGAAAATACCCAAAAGAAACATATGTATTACTGTTATGGATTAAAAACTGATGGTCAACTTAACACCAGCTGAATTAAATCAGCAGGGTGCTGAGCGTAGATGTTCCACCTGAAGAATGGCTGTGGTGCTTTTCAGGACAGCCCTGGTCTTTGTTTTGAGCGTGACTTCTCGGCTCCAGCATAGAACCCTCAACCTACCAGCACAGCTCTTTCACCTCGCTGGCACAGACTTTCTAGCTTCCGCCGCTGACCTTTGGGCCTTCCCAGCACGGATCTGTAAAAGAGCCTGGCGTGAGTCCTTCTTGTGGGTTTGAGACCTCCATTTGGACTCATGGGAGGCACTGTCATGAGCTCTGGGTCTTCTTCTGGACTCATATGGACATTGCTGTGGGATTCAGGCCCTTGGCTAAATATTCTATGACTTTAATGTTGTGGATAGATTTCCTGGATTTTCTTGTGTTAACTCTGGGTGACCATCATAAAATAATATTATAAACTCTATGTCCTGATTCTAATTGTTCTCTGCATAACCCCTACCTACAACAATTACTAAATCAAAGAAGTCAATGTGAAAAGGCTACACACTGCATGATTCCAATCATGACATCTAGAAAAGGTATTATGAAGATAGAAAAAATATTAGTATGTGCTAGAACAGGAAATGGAGAAAAGGGCAAAGGATAATAAATGGAGCACAGAAAATTTTCAGGGCAATGAAAATATTGTATGATACCATAACAGTGGAAATGTATCATTAACTGTATGTCTAAACACAAGGAATATATACCAAGAGTGAGTTCTCATGTATACTCTAAAGTTTTTGTGTCAATGTACACTCATCAGTTGTAACCAATGCGTCATTCCAGTGGGAATACTGATAATGGAGAAATTATGCATGAGTAAGGGCAAATATATATAGGATTATCTTTGTATCCTCCTCTTGGTTTTGCTGTGATTCTAAAAGTACTCTTAAAAAATATAATTTTAAAAGGCCAGAGAACCTATGGGTGAATAACTCATTAAGTAGGTTGCACTGACCTACTAGGAAGAGAGTAAATCTGTACCAATTATGTTAACTACATTTAGGTAATTTAAAAGTTTGATTTCGCTTGTAATATGTGCATGAATTTTTCCAAGGCATTTATTTAAAACCATTATTATCATTAGAAACAAATGTGAATTCCTTTCTGAGCCTCCTGTTCTCTCCAAAAGAATCTCATTCACAAGTGTTTTAAAGATTAAAGTCAAACTTAGTAAAACTTGGAGAGAAAACTATCATTATAGTACATCACCATTTTTCAGAACAAATGGAAAGTGAGATTATGAAACTGTGATTTTAAAAAGCCTAACATAAAATAATACTAAACTATTAAGGTGAACAAGCCATTACACAGAAAAATAGCCTTCATGTTTTTTCATAGATGCTAAATAATTTTCACATCAGTTTCTATTAAAACTCACTAAATCTAACCACATCAAAGTTTTAATTTATAAATGATCTCAATATTCCATTTCTGTCAAAATATTTTATTAAACTCACGGGCAACTTTTTCAAAGAAGAAAAAACAAACCTCTGCTAGGCACACTGCAGAAACCCATCTGCTCAGAGGTGTTGGCTGGATGTAGCAAATTACATCTGCAAGGCTCACTGCAAGTGCTCCCTAATGAAACTCAGGATGTTGATTTTGACCCAAACACCCTATATAGATTGGATGTGGCTATAAAAGAGACCATCTCTCTCTTTCCATGGCAATTGAAATCAGATGACATATTTCACAAATAGTCCCTCATTTTAAACTACAGAAGTTCATGAGTAGAAAGAGCTTTGAACCTAATACTGTGAACTCCTCTTATTCATTCCATTAATAATTTCTGCAATGCTTTTTCAAATTCATTTTTGTTTCTTAAGTCATCAGGAATTCTTTTTCAAATCTATACTGTCATTAAAATAAGTTAGACAATATCTATTAATTTTTAAAGATTTTCTTTATAATAACCAGCATTTATTTATGATGAATACCTGGAAAACTTCATTTCACCTACAACTAAGTAGAGTTCCTCTTGTGTACCATGTATTACATTGGATTATGTGAAAAGAGCCAGATACATAATGCTTTCTGTTCTCTTTGTCCTAGTAGTCAGATCCTGAACAAAATAATTAAAATTGGGATGAAGGTGATAAAAATGGTAAATGGGGTGCAATGAAGCCACAGAATTGGAAGGTCTGATAACTAAAACATCTTGAAGCCTAAAAAAAATAAGGAAGCCTTGGAGATCAGGAAGTAGTAGGTCAGGTGCTAATACCCTGGTGATAGGACAGTACCATGCTAGCCCAAAGAACACCATAACAAACAAACAATCCCAGAAAGGGTACTGGCCATAGACTAGGTAAGAGCATGCAATGAGGAGAACTGCAGGAATTAGAGGGTAGGCAGAACCAATTCATACACAGTCTTATTGGTCATGTTAAAGATTTTAACATTTATTCTAAAACTGGTAAGAAGTCATAAAATGGATTTTAGGTATCAACACAAATGACAATACAATGACAAAGGGAGAAATTTTTGAAATTACTTTGATTAGAAGATAAAAGGAGGAGCTAAAGGTCAAAGAAAAAAACTTTTTGTAGTACAAATGTTAAAATTACAAAAATGTCTATGAGACTAATAGATTTTAAAAAACATAAAAAATAATTGGCACTACTTCTCCCTCTCTATAGTAGGGCACTCAGGCAAGCTCACTATTTTGCTCTTTGATGATTTTATGTGAGTGAATTATTTAAGTGAATTGAAAGAAAAGATGTCAGTTACAAAATCAGGTTCAATACGGTATTTCAGGAACACTACAGTATTCCAGGAACAGTACAATTCCAGGGACTCCAATTTCACAAGAAATTAGATTTCTGGCCCTTGAAACTGGATTTGAGTGTTAATAACTGTAACAGCTTTTACTGAACACTTATAATGTGGCAGATATTATTTAAAAGACTCATATATTATCTCATTTAACCCCTAAAGCCCCCAGCTAAACATATCAGGCTGAAAGAAATAAATAGGATCAAAGCAGGACAATAACTTTGAAACAATTTTCCTTAAAAGCCTTGGAAAATATCAGAGAGTAGGCAACGTAAGTATCTTGCTCAAATCTGTGTTCTCTGTGCCTACAACACAGTAAGTCCACATATTTCTGCTTGTTACATAGCACAATAGACACTTGTTAAATGTATGGGACAGATATGGGAAAAAGTGGAAAAATAAAGAAATAAGAAAAAGGCTGGGGATCTAAAGAACATAGAAAAAAGGGGTGGAGGAAATACTAGTCTAAGTCAGTGACAGTGGATGTTTCAGAGTTTTCAATGACACAAATAGCTGTAGCATGTGTGCCAAAGATTCACCACCACTGGTGTATCTTTAGGAATTAAAGGAAAAAGAAGAGACAGATATTGTTAGAATGCTGCTTCAAGTAACTGTCTCAAGATGAAGACTATGTTTAAGGATTACTGGAATTATATTTGTGTTTTTTTAATATGTCTTAAGATATTGAGAAAGTTTTAAGATAGAAACTTAAATTTCTCATTTATTATACTTACTTTGATTGCATTAATAATGAAAACTTTTGAACGATTTTTAAATAATTAGATTTTGTGTCTTATTTTCTGCTTAAATCAAAGAAATGTATTCAATATGCCAAGGGATTTCCACCAAAATAAGAAATTTGAAATATACTTATTCATGAAACTACTGTTTGCGGCTCCCTTATTATGAATCTAAAAAGCTAGTTTGAAAGAATTTTCACTTTAGTAGGAATTTAGAACTCCAAAATTATTATTGAGCAATATGAAAAATAATTTCTCAAGATTATAAAGACAAGCACCCCCCAAAAAAGACAAATAAATGAAAGTTTTAATTGAATACAAAATTTTCAAAATGGACAGTCAAAAGTGGGATTAACACTGAAAATTTTAACCAGCAGTCAATTATTTTCTATAAACAGCAGAATATAGATATATGTTCCATTTTTGCTTAAATTATCCTGACTTTGTTACTACTGCTTAAAACTAAAGAACGTATGTCTGTCTGTCGATCTACCTACCTACCTACCTCTCTTTTACCCCAATTCCTTCTCCAGTCTTTCTCAAGTAATTAAAAACAAAATGAAAAAGACTACTAAGGACTTATTATATGATTGCTTCATTTTATTTACAGTTCTAAAGCTATCTGCATTTGATTTGTATTAGTATGAGTCTCTGGATATGCTGTGCTAAGGAAAGGTAATGACCTAAAACTGTCAGATTCCTTTGATGCTTTTTAGTTCTTATGAACTATCTGCACTATATTTATAAAAGATCTAATAATATGTCTTCTCCATAAGACTGCCTTCTGGTGCTTCCTCTGCTTACCTTTTATTTGTAGTTTCTATAACAGATTCTTTCATTCTTCTCATTCCATAAACATTAGTGGTCTCTCCTGGTTATATAAGTAAATACAAGTTAACTTGACTTAGTATCCCCTCATCTTTTTTTATGGTTTTCCTTGCTACCATGCTGAATCTCTAACAATAACCCCTGTTTTGAGCTCTAGATCTAAGCACATTCAACAGTTCATTTAGGTCTCTTTACCTGAATACAATATACATCACCTTCATTTCATCCACCCTAACTTATACTGCAAACAATTTCTTCCTTTATATATAGCCATGATGCAGACATTAAACATATAAATGTTTATGAAGAAATCCAAGTAGGAAGCAGAGAGAAATCTCTCTCCTTCAGTATTCATAATTACTCTAGTCACTAAGTTTGGATTTTTTTTTCTTTTTAACCTTTTATGTATTCCTCTGTTCTGTCCATATCTCTATACATATCACACTGTACTGGTTCCAACATTTATGTTTCTTCTAAACAATTTCAGGAGAAAGATGTAATATCTAACTAATTTTCTTAATCCTAGTTTTCTACTGTATTCCATCCTCTGTACTTCTCAAAAAGCATTTACTGAACAACAGTATAAAAGAAGCAGATTGTAAAGTTAGGGATTTAGACATCAGAACTAAGGTTAGGGATCTAGACATATGAATATCTGTTAGAACATGAGTGTTTAGAAGCATTTATTTATATTCTGAAAGAAATAAAATGATGCAAAATGCAATAAAAATCAAAAAGGACTACACAGATGAGAGAGAATATGACAGTATTTAAGACATCACAAATTTTTAAACATGGCAAGTGTACAGATAACTACTAAATGACTGAGGGAAAAACAGGCAAGCTACAAAAGAACAAGCTGCAGCATACTATCAATCCCATAATAGGTTCCACCATTTAAGTAAACTTGAAAAAGAATGCAAGACAGTGAGTGAAATCTGGACTGTTTTAAAACTGGTAAAACAAGCAAATATATTTCTTGATCCCATCTTTACCTATAAATAAACGTAGAAAAATAGTAAATAAATTTATGGATTAAATGTATTCACCACAAGCTAAAACCCAAATATTTTTATAACACCATTTAAAATGAAGAAAAGACCAAATATAGTCACTTAAGTTAGTATCTGTAGATTTTTAAGACCTAAAGAGGATTTAAACATCTTGAAATATCTGTTCCTAGGGATAAGTTTGGCTAATGAGAATAACCATATGATTTAAAAGATGTTCTATTTTCACATTTCAGTGCTGATACACAGTCATCCTATATTCTCCTAGGAATATGAAAATACACTCTGCATCACGTGATTTTTTTTAAAGTCCAAAACAAAGTTGTTTTTCAGTTTTTGAAAGAAAAAAAAAATCAAGCACTACAACATTGAAAGATTTACAGATGGAAACTTCTGAAAACTCATTCAGAATGTATTTTTGAAACAAGATGAGGCTAAAATAATTTATAATATGAAAAAGTCAAACAGTAGTGGTTGGCCAGGGCTTTGTAGGAATAAGAGTCATTTTACAAGGGTACCTAAAGAGATAAAAAAGGATTAGTCGTATATATCAATCTTTTTATAAAATTTATCAGAAAACATAAAGCATATTTTTGCAACATCATTAAAAATTCACTGAGGTATCCTATTTACGGCAATATACTGGACTTAGTGCCTAGATAATCTTTCTGCTAAATACAAGTGATAAATGTATTTATAAACTTATTTGTACACATATACACAAATGATATTCTCTTAAATTCAAAAATAATTCCCAAAAAAGTAGTGGTTTTTAGTGCAAGGAAAAACAGAAATTCAGAGGTAAACAGAGTGACACTAAAGCACATCAAGGTTAATAAGACACCTATGTTCACAAAGAAGGTTGAGTTAGATGAAGCCTAAAGCCCATTTTACAGTACAGAAAGTAACAGACTATAAAGTTGGCATGCAAATACTTAAAATATTAATGTTATGGTAAGCTAGAAATAAAATCATCCTATTCTTTTCTTTCTAGAAGAGCTTTTCACAAATGCTACCGGAAGTGTAAGTTTGAACAGATGGGAAAAAAAAAAAAATTCACAACTACATCCCAGAACTTTAAGAGGTAATAGTTCAAGTTTTTCTTTTAAATGACATAAAAACTTAAAACCAAGTATTTAGTTTCAGTCATTACATGGTAGTACTCTAACGTATCAAAAGTAAATTCAAACTTCTATAGAAGGAATTTTTTATGGTATAAAAATGTTTCTAAAAAAGAAATCTCCAGTGTAAGTATTTAAGAAAACAAAAGAACGAACAAGAAATCAAATGTTATACCAGGCATCACAGAAAGATTTACAGGAATTGAACAATAATGTTAAAAAGTTTTGGATACAAAAGAAAGGAAACTTTGCAAATATTAATAAAATGGTTTTAAAATAAGGTGAAAATAATTAAATAAAGTGGTATAACACCCAAAAAGCGAAACTAATTTATGCTTTTAAAAGTCAAAATACAATTTATCTCTAAAGAAACTGTGACTGGCAAAGATCTAGAGATTACCTGAATGTTGGGAATATTCTTGATTTTGATTCAGGTACAGGTACCATGTGTGGCTTTATGTTCTAAAAACCATTCAGTTATATATTAAGTGTTGCACAGTTTTCTGTGTGGATATATTAGACGTCTATGAAGTTTCACAGAAAATTCAATGAATAACTTTAATAGTAAATGAAAAAGTAAGAAGAAAATTAATAAACTGAAAGCATATATTAAAGAAACTACTCAAAATGCAAACCAAACCAAAGAAAAAAATTATGAAACAGCAAAAAACTGACAGGTAAAATAGAATTAAAAATAATATAAACTGTGCATGTATGTACAATTATAGACCCTTCAAAAGACAGCAACATTAAAATACAAAGATTAGTAAGAAAGTCCTAAAAGCAAACAGAGAAAAGTGACAAACTACCTTCAAGGAAAAAATGAGAGTGGATCACTCCAAATGTCAATGAAAAGCAAGAATCAGCACAAAAATATCCATAAAGAAAAAAATAGCATAAATATGAATTGTATATAGAGAACTTTTTATAAAAAAACTTTCACTAAGTAAGTCAAAATAAATATTTTCGAACAAACTTGAGTTTGCTAATATACTACCACAAAAAGAGATTCTGAAGGATGTGCTTCAGGCAGCAATTAAAATCTCAGAGATAGAAGGAGAGAATGAACTGTGAAAAGAAATGACAACAAAATGTCCAATACAGGCATTAGAAAATATTATAATAACATGATCAAGTGTGGCCAGCCAATAGATTTTATAAATAAATGTTGATTATACCCAACATAACAAAATTTATTTGCCATCTGGCCACTTACTCACAAAAGTTCTCCGACTCATGAACTACAAATATATTTGCCAAATCTAAAAATCCATAAAATTAGATGTAAATCTTAAGAAATTTTTAGAATTAAAGCCATAATGAAAATATGACTGTAATAATGAGTTAATTTGGAGAAAAAGATTATAATGCTTTAAGATTTATGTGTTGCTAAGGAAGTACTTAGTCTAATGTACCATATATTTTAACAACTTAAATATGTATATTAATATTTCTATAACAGCATTTAATTTTGAAAAGAATTACTGATTTTTAAGATGAAAACTAGGGAAGAAGTACCTTTTAATATGGAATGGAAAAGTGGAATTAAAAATATAAAAATATGAAAGTAAAAGATACCCAAAAAAAAGAAAGTAAAAAGACAATTCATAGAATGGGAGAATATAACTGTAAATCCTGTATCTGAAAAGGGTCTAGAATCCAGACTATATGAAGAATTGTTAAAACTCAACTATAGCAAGGGAGCAATGCAACTAAAATGTGGATGAAAGAAGTAACCAGAAGTAAATATTTAAGAAGATATAAAAATAGCTAATATATACAGAAAAAGATGCTAAATATTATTAGTTAGGGAAATAAAAATCAAAACTACAATTAGATACTACTTCATACCCACTAGAATGACTAGAAATATACAAAACAGAATAACAAAGGAGATAAAATAATGGAGATAGAACTTCATACATTGTTTACAAGATGGTACAGACAATTTGAACAATATTAGCAATTCCTCAAAAGCTTAAATGTAAGAGGAATCATATGAAATAACAATTCCACTCAAGGGTACCAACTAGGAGTTAAACCATATCAATGTAAAAATATATAAAATAAAAAATAAAAGAATATTTATTCCAGAATTTTTTCATAAAGCCAACACAAAAAAGTAATTTCAAATGTCCAACTGATAAATTCGTAATGAGAATGTGGTATCTACCTATAGTACTATTTACCCATAAAAAGAATGAAGATCACTATTAACATGTCAGTCTTAAAATACAATAAACTGTGAAAGAAACCAGTCACAAAAGATGACATATAATATGATTTCATTTATATAAAATGTCTAAAATATGCAAATTTAGAGACAGGAAGTAAACTGGTCACTGCCAGGCATTGAAGAGAAAAGGAATGAAGAGTTACTTCAAACAGTGTAGTATTCCTTTTTTGTAAATGAAGCTGTTCTAAAATTCTGTAGTGATATTAATTGCAGAAAACTGTAAACATATTACTGACTACTGAATTGAATGCTTTAAAAAGACAAATTTTATGACATAAAACTGTATCTTAAAAAGCCGTAATATAAATATTACTTGGTTTTAATTAAAAATACAGGAACAAATCATTTCAAACTTAAAAATTTCAGAACCTAAAGTAAAATAAGGAGCATCCCCAACACAACTTTAGATTAACATACCTAGAATTTCTAATAACCAAAACTCATAGTAAATAACAAATATGTTGCAAGTACTAGAGAAATGATCCCTGTATCAAAACAAAGATTACATAAGAATAGTTTTCAAGGCTGTCCTTAACCTCCACCCAGGGCACGCCCAGCCACCAGGAAAATCAAGGAGGCCCACCCAAGACTGAAAACTGCCCTGGACTGCTACAGATGGGCCCGCCCTCCCACCGGGAACATCAGATCTCAGTGGGATCCAGTTAGTGTGAGGAAATTTGGAACTTTGCTCCCAGGTGGCGAACTTTGGACTACACCGGATTGACTGTATCAGTGTGGTGAGTATACCCCTAAAATAGAGGTATACAGGGGATAAATAGGGCCACTAGTAAAACCCCCTACAACTAAATGTACGACTTTGGTGTGTCTGAAAAGACTTTGTATGATCGTACTCTCCCATATAAAGATAGAAATAACTTTAGTAAAGGAGTTGTTCAATGCAGCTAAAGAAGAACTAGAGAAAAAAGTACATGAGCATGGGAAACTGATTGAAACTTTGAATGAACAATACAGAAAACAAGTAGAATTCATGAAACAAACTCAAAGAGACATCCAAGAAACAAAAACTTCTATTAAAAGCGTGCAAAACTGCCTAAAGGAAGCTGAGGATAGGATTTTGGACCTTGAGGACAGGATCACAGTTAGTGATCAGGAAAGGATAGAACTTTTAAAAATAAAAAAGCAGCATGAAATGAAAATCCAGAAGCTTCATGATGATGCCATGAGCAACAATATAAGAATAATGGGCATTAGTGAAGATACAGGAGTCTAGGCAAATGACATACGTAAAGTATGTACAGAAATAATAGCAGAAAATTTCCCAAACATGGGGAAAGAATCTGATATGCAGATAAGTGAGGCATATAGAACACTAAACAGTCACAATCAACATAAATCCACACCCAGACACATAATAATTAAGATCTCAGACATACAGCATAAAAACAGAATATTAAAAGCTGCCAGAGAAAAGACACAACTCACCTATCAAGGAAAGCCCGATAGAATCACGGCAGACTTTTCAGCACAAACCCTCAAGTCAAGAAGAGCTTGGAGTGAGGTATTTCAAGCCCTGAAAGAAAACAACCTTCAACCCAGACTGATGTACCCAGCAAAACTTTCATTCAAATTTAATGGAGAAACAAGATACTTCCATGACAAAGAACAACTGAAGAAATTCATGTCCACCAAACAAACCCTAGAAAAAGTACTGAAAGACATACTAGACAGAGATAAACATGACCACAATCCCCAAAACAACAACAGAAAGAAACCACCAGGTAGGATAAGCAGTTAAATAAGAGGAAAAGCAGAAAGAAACAACTGGAACATAACATGGTAAAGTCGAGCCAGTACATGGAAATCCATAAGGAGAATTCTCAGAAGGCCAGGATTGGAAGCCCCATTCAATCCAGCTATCCCCCTCCTGGGTATTTTCCCCAAAGAACTGAAAACTTCATATCCCAGTGATATATGTGCACCCATTTTCATAGCTGCACAACTTGTGATAGCTAAATCCTGGAAACAACCAAGATGCCCATCAACTACAGAGTGGATGAAAAAGATGTGGCATTTTTATACAATGGAATATTGCTTGGCTGTGAAAAAGGATGACCTTGAGGCCTTCATAGGCAAATGGAGACAACTTGAGACTATCCTCATTAGTGAAATAAATAAGAATCATATTTATGAATATCATATTGTGTCTCTAGTGTAAAAAGTAAATAAGAACTACAAGAGTAATAAAACCAAAATGTTTAATTGCTATTGTAAAAAAGAGAGTGCTCTAAGGGATATAACTGCATGTATGTTTGAGTGTGTAAAATAGATGACCATATTGCTGAATTTTTGTTGGATCTTTGAGCAGAACTGTTTGTAGTCTGACTGTTTGGACATTTACTATGTATCCTTTAACTTTGTAACTTGAAAAACTACATCCAGGATGACAGTATGTAATTTATAAATTACTGATTTCTTAGTGGGGCTTTTTCTCATTCTCCTTTTTCTTTCTTTTAGAACTCTGTATTGTTGCTACCTTTTTTCTGTTTTTTTTCTTTTCTTTAAATAAAATTTTAAAAATGTAGAATTGCTATTGTAAAAAAAGAGGAAATAGGAAGCGCTATAATAGATATAGCTGCATGTAAGTTTAGATATGTGGGATTGATGACCATATTTCTAGGTTCTTGTTGGATTGCTGAACAGATCTGTTTGCACTCTCACTGCTTTAGTGTCTACTTTGTGTGCTTTAATTCTGTAACTTGAATAACTATTTCTAAAGGAACAATATGTAATGTATCAACTAGGGATTTCTTACTGTTTATCTTCTTTTCTTGAAATTCTGTAAAATTTATGCCTTTTCCCTGTTTTTTTTCTCTTTAAATAAAAAAATGTATAATTGCTATTGTAAAAAAGAGAAAATAGGAAGTGCTATAAAAGATATAACTGCATGTATATTTATGTGTGCAGGATTGTTACCCATATTTCTTAGTTCTTGTTTGAGTGTTGAACAGATCTGTTTGCAGTCTCACTGCTTGAGTGTCTATTTTGTGTGCTTTAATTTTGTAACTTGAACAACTATTTCTAAAAGAGCAATATGTAATTTATCAACTAGTGATTTCTTACTGTTTATTTTTTTTTGAAATTCTGTAATATTTCTCTTTTTCTGTTTTATCCCTTTAAATAAAAAAAAAACAGAATGAGCACAAATAAACAACCTAATGCTCCATCTCAGGCTTCTAGAAAAAGAAGAGCAAGCTAAACCCAAAGCTCATAGAAGAGAGGAAATTGTAAAGATTAGAGTAGAAATCAATGCAATTGAAACTAAAAAAACAATACAAAGAATTAATGAATCAAAAAGCTGGTTTTTTGAGAGAATCAACAAAACTGACAAACCCCTAGCTAACCTTATCAAGAGAAAGAAAGAAAAATCCCAAATTCATGCAATAAGAACTGAAAAGGGAGAAATTACTACAGATCCCATGGAAATTCAAAAGATCATGAATACCTACTTTGAAACTCTCTACTCACAAAGAGTGGAAAATACAGAGGAAATGGACAGATTTCTAGAAACATATGAACTACCAAAGCTCAACCAAGAAGATATAGCAATTTTGAACAACCCAATATCAGCTATTGAAATTGAAAATGTAATTAGAAAATTACCAACAAAGAAAAGCCCAGGTCCGGATGGATTCACATCTGAATTCTATAAGAAATTTAGAGAAGATTTGATGCCAATACTCCTTAAACTCTTCAATGAAATTGAGAAAAAAGCAATCCTCCCTAAATCATTCCTGGAGGCAAGTATTACTCTGATACCAAAACCAAAGAAAGATCCAACCAAAAAAGAGAACTATAGGCCAATCTCACTAATAAACATTGATGCAAAGATTCTCAACAAAATACTGGCAAACAGAATGCAGCAAATCATCAAGAAGATTATACATCATGACCAAGTGGGGTTCATTCCAGGAATGCAGGGATGGTTTAACATACGCAAATCAATAAATGTAATACACCACATCAACAGAGCCAAAAACAAAAACCACATGGTCATCTCAATAGATGCAGAAAAAGCTTTCGACAAAGTCCAACACATGTTCATGATGAAAACCCTTCAGAAACACGGAATACACAGCGTCTATCTCAACATTATAAAAGCCATCTATGACAATACAACAGCCAACATTACACTAAATGGACAAAAACTGAAAGCTTTCACTTTAAAATCAGGAACAAGACTAGGATGTCCACTATCACCACTCCTTTTCAACATAGTTCTGGAAACACTAGCCAGGGCAATCAGACAAGAGAGAGAAATAAAAGGAGAATGAGGGGAAACCAAGAAGTTAAATTATCACTAATTGCAGATGACATGATACTCTATATAGAAGACCCAAAAAACTCCATTAAAACACTGCTAGAGGTAATAAACAAGTTCAGCAGTGTAGCTGGATACAAAGTCAATGCTCAAAAATCAATAGCATTCCTGTACACAAACAAAAAACTCACTGAGAGAGAAATTATGGAAATGTTGCCCTTTACAATAACATGTAAAAAAAAATGAAATACTTAGGAATCAACCTAACTAAAAATGTAAAAGATCTATATGCTGAAAATTATACTACGCTGAAAAAGGAGATTGAGAGGACATTAGAAAATGGAAGGACATTCCTTGCTCTAGGTTAGGAAGAACCAACATTGTGAAAAGGGCTATACTCCCAAAACTGTTACACAGATTTAACACAATCCCAATCAAAATACCATTGACATACCTCACAGATCTAGAGAAAACACTACTAAATTCATTTGGAAACAGAAGAAATCTAGAATAGCAAAGGCAATTCTAGGCAACAATAGCAAGACAGGAGGCATCTCAATTTCTGACCTGAAACAGTACTATAAAGCCACAGTGATAAAATCAGCTTGGTACTGGCAAAGAAATAGACCTGAGGATCAATGGAACAGATTAGAAGATGCAGGCACAACTACAAAGACACTCAGCCACCTGATATTTGACAAAGGGGCTAAATATGTCCACTGGAAGAAGGATGGTCTCTTTAATAAATGGTGTTGGAAAAACTGGCTCTCTACATGCCAAAGACTGAAACTAGATCCATGCATATCACCATGCACAAAACTAAAGTCTAAATGGATCAAAGACCTCAATATTAAAACAGAAACACTAAATCTACTGGAAGACAAAGTAGGTAGAAGTCTTGGAGACATAGGGGTAGGCAAAGAATTCATGAACAAAATGCAAACTGCACAGGAAACACTTCCAAGAATCAACAACTGGGATCTCACATTATTGAAAAGTTTCTGCACTTCAAAGGAAATCACCAACAGAGTGAAAAGAAAACCAACACAGTGGGAAAAAATTTTAACCAGCAACCCCTCAGACAAAGGACTTGTGTCCAGAATATATAAAGAATTGAACAACATCAAGCCCCCCAAATTCAAAGACCCTCTCCAAAAATGGGCACCTGAGATGAACACACAGTTCTCAGAGAAAGATATACAAATGGCAAATAAATACATGAAGAAATATTCACCATCACTGGTCATTCGAGAAAGGCAAACTGAAACAGCATTGAGATTTCACCTTACTCCAGAAAGAACAGCTGCCATCAACAAATCAACTGATAACTAATGTTGGCGTGGCCGCAGGGAAAAAGGAACACTGCTCCACTGTTGGTGGGCATGTAGACTGGTGCAACCATTATGGAAATCTATATGGAGAATTCTCAGAAAACTAGGATTGGAAGCCCCATTCAATCCAGCTATCCCCCTCCTGGGTATTTTCCCCAAAGAACTAAAAAGTTTGTATCACAGTAATATATGTGTACCCATTTTCATAGTTGCACAACTTGTGATAGCTAAATCCTGGAAACAACCAAGATGCCCATCAACTACAGAGTGGATGAAAAAGATGTGGCATTTTTATACAATGGAATATTACTCAGATATAAAAAAGAATGACCTTGAGGCCTTCATAGGCAAATGGAGACAACTTGAGGCTATCCTCATTAGTGAAATAAATAAAAATTATATTTATAAATATCATATTGTGTCTCTAGTGTAAAAAGTAAGAACTACAAGTGTAATAAAACCAAAATGTTTAATTGCTATTGTAAAAAAGAGAGGAAAAGAAAGTGTTTTAAGGGATATAACTGCATGTATGTTTGAGTGTGTAAAATAGATGACCATATTACTGAATCTTTATTGGATCTTTGAGCAGAACTGTTTGTAGTCTAACTGTTTGAATATTTACTATGTACCCTTTAACTTTGTAACTTGAACAACTACATCCAGGATGACAGTATGTAATTTATAAATTACTGATTTCTTAGTGGGGCTTTTTCTCATTCTCCTTTTTCTTTCTTTCTTTCTTTCTTTCTTTCTTTTTTTCTTTCTTTCTTTCTTTTAGAATTCTGTATTGTTGCTACCCTTTTTTTCTGTTTTGCTTTTTTTTCTCTTTAAATAAAATTTTTAAAATGTATGATTGCTATTGTAAAAAAAAGAGGAAATAGGAAGCGCTATAAAAGATATAGCTGTATGTATGTTTGGGTGTGTGGGATTGATGACCATATTTCTAGGTTCTTGCTGGATTGTTGAACAGATCTGTTTGCACTCTTACTGCTTGCTTGTCTACTTTGAGTGCTTTAATTCTGTAACTTGAATAAGTATTTCTAAAAGAACAATATGTAATTTATCAACTAGTGATTTCTTACTGTTTTATCTTCTTTTCTTGAAATTCTGTAATATTTCTACCTTTTTCTGGTTTTTTTCTCTTTAAATTAAAAAAAAAAGAATAGTTTTCAAATACAGTTTCCTTTAACCCTTAAATTATATATGATGATACAGGTATTCACATTATTAAGGACTAATAGCCCTGATGCACTGTCTGTATCTGTTAACAAAATTGAATTTCAAAGGATATTTCTGTGCAGAGCAAAAGAAAGAAATAACCATCAAATTTGGAACCAAAATTGTCAGGCAGTCGCTTTTTCAGTATGAAAAGTTTATGCATTCTGAATAATAGTAGAATGCATATACTTACATGCTAATAATATGAACAAGGTGGTGAGCCATTTAGCACTGTCAAAAATTTGAGTCTAATTATTAAAATATAGATTCACATTATTACTTTGTCATTCAAAACTTTTCCAGGTTCACATTTTGTTTGAAATTAGTGTTTCAAGGTTCGAAAGTGTAAGAATTTACAATTTAAGACACCGCAATATAACAAATCAAATATGGACTGGAAAAAAGATTCATGGTTCTAATAATTGAACAATTAGTAATCATGTAAATAAATCAGAAATCCAAAATATATTATGTTTGACATAAATAACGTATTCATTCCATTTTTACATGTATTCATTTATAATTCAGGTGGTTTTAACGAAGCTCAACTTTATTTTTTTATTTCACCTCATGCAAGCATTCAAAGGCAACTTTCTTCCCAAGATAATTTTCCTATGTTTATCTTTTAGTGATTATACTATACTGCCTATGATCTTTTACAGAGAATTTACATGTATATATATGAATATATGGCTGATTAAAAGGTATGAATAGCTAAATTTACTAAATAGGATGAGTGTATTTACTTCAGCCACAAAAAAAGTGTCAGTAAGACTAATTTTCACATATATAGAAAATTATTTAAATCTCAAAATATGAACTATTAACCATAAGCATTTTTGTTAATGTACCTTCTTCAAGGATGGGTCGCGGGATGACAAATGGGATTTCCTGCAGAGATTCCATATGCTTGTGACCAGCACTAATAATCTTTATTTGTGGTAAACAGAGGACAAGCGTTCCTGGCATGCTGGATTGTCCATGGTACCAACTTCTTACTGTTCCAGGAATGTCACCAGATACAATTGTACTTGGGGAAGGCAGGCTATTGTTTGGAATGAACACACAACAAGACTGCACATCAAGCTACAAAAAGAAAGGAGAATTAAAATAATTGGATAGATTAAACATGCTGTGGAATATATATCTTCATAAAAATAAACAGACAAATGTGAAAATGAAAACATCCCTGATGTATATCTTTGCATTACTTTTATTAAAAACTCAACAAATACATTCATGCTATAAATTTAATCAAAACCACCCAGTGACAAAAGATGAAAACTTATCTGTCCTTTACAGTTCTTTCCAGGAAACAACAGTTACAAAATGTGCTACCCAAAAAGATGAGAAAATTCTCCTTTTAAAATTCTCCTTTGTTCACACCAACCAAATAGGGCCTTAAAACTGCTTTTGCTTCTTATGCAAAAAATAAACCTATCTATATATGACTTTGGCCCTGAGATTATTTAACTGCAGAATAAAATATAAGAAAGAAGTTTGAAACATTATTTATAGCACTAAATGACAGTAATGCACTATGAATGAACTGAATATTCCTATCACATAATTTTTTTATATACATGTATTTAAAATTTCAAGTAATATACATATTATAGATAATACAGAAAAAATAGATAACTAAAATAAGAAAAATTAGAAATCATAAAGATCAGAGTACTATTTTTTGCTTTATCACCCTTCAAATTATTACCTAAATATTAATTTCATGTGAATATTTTATGCTTCCTTTAAAAATTATTTAAACATAATTATTTAAGTTTCAGGTCTTTAGATAGTTAAAACTAATAGTTAAAACTGAATTAATTTTGAATTTCTAATTCAAGAATGAAATATATCAAAATCTATTGATCTTATTTGGTTCTTCCAAAGTAGTATTTGGTATTTGGTGCATATGTTATTAAAGTGCTTCAACAGCCTAGCAATACCTGAATTATAATATTTGTCAAGAAAATGTAAATTATAACTTGCTGATGTTCTGAAAAAAAAAAAGCATATAAAGCTGTTATTTCAAAGTGTGATTTAAAACAAAAATTGGGGGGCCTTCATAAGTGCTTGGATACTCTAGTAAATTTTATTAGCAAGAGCTAATTTTTTTGGCATTTTAAAATAATAATTATCCAATCACAATAATTGTACAAATAGATCTCACAGTAAAATTTATATTACCTACGCTTCATAGTACCCTCTCATACTCCTACATTTCCCTTGTCCTTGCATCGCTACCCATTCCATGACAGTTTATCTTCTATTTTCAAAAAGGCATAAAAAATTTTTTTAAGTTTCCACATATGAGAAAAAATATACAATCTTCCAGTTCCATTCATTTAAAAATGCTTATATTTCACAAACAATAAGAAAAGGTAGAATAATATCGTTTAGAGTTAATACACTCCTTAATTAGAACATAATGATATGCAATAGGTTTGGTATTCTTTGATATGAATAATTTGCCAAGCTAAAAGTAAGTAAAACTGTATATGTTTGCTGAACATTTCTGGACATAGACAAAGTGACAAGTTCTGAAAAGAAAAAATACAAGAAAATCTTGGAAAAAATAAATGTTAATAAATACAAGAAAATCTTGGAAAACATAAATGTTAATTTATTTTAGAACTGTTAATTTTAGTTCTAAAATTTTATCTTACATCTTTGATAATTTGAGTATCATGTAACATTTGGTTTAGTCACAGTATATGATGTTTATTCTGAATTAAGAATAAGTGTATATTGCCAGGTGTGATGGCACAGGCATCTAATCTCAGCACTTGGGAGGTTGAGAAAAGAAGAATGCTGTGATTTTGTGGACAGGCAGGGCTAACACACTCCATTCAGAACGAGCCTGGGTTACACAGTGAGACTCTGTCTCCAAACAAACAAACAACAACAAAGGTGACATTTTTACAAATTGCAATTCTTTCACAATATTTAACAATTTATCAGGGAATTGCATAATTTAAAGGGGCACATTAAGTACATGTTTTCTATTAATTCAAGTTAGAAGGTCAAAATATGAATAGTAAAATATTTAATACTTCATACTATATATTGATGCTATGTTGAAAACTGATCTATATGTCCTATAAAATGTTAGTTTAATATGCTACCATCTACAAACATACACATATTTGTCCTTAAAAATACATTTTAGTAGTATTAAAATTTCTAAAATTATAAAATACCCCAAATTCCATTGATTCAAGAATCAATTATTGCAACAAATTTCAACAATCTGAGCAATAAACAGAAAGTAAACAGTATACTGGCATGAGATATATAATAATTTTTAAAAATAAACTTGCATATATATATATATATATATATAAATGATTATAAGAATCAAAACATATATATATGTGTGTATGTGTGTGTAATCCAAATCACTCAAAATTAAAATAAAGTTACAACTATTATATACACTGAAGCTATCACATAAATCTTTTTACACTTTTAAAATAACTGTTAAAATTGTATGTCTAAAATTGTGGTTTTAATGTAAAATGCTGAGTGATTTATATTACAGAATATAAATCTGCAGCAGTAAATTCTGCATTAATGTAAGGATCTGACAATCCAAGGGAAAGAAAATGAAGTAATCTGCCAGTAAGAAGTCCTCAAGCCGGGGGTCAGATCATGTTCATGGAAACCATCTGGTTGGGACCCTCTGAGCCACACCAAACACAAATGATCTTTTAAAAAAATATCCTATTCATTAATGCATCACAGCTGCACTGAGTGTTACTTCATTTTTCCATGGCAACATCCTTTCTGTTTCAAGGATCTTGTTTCAGTTTTGGTAGCAACGCATTCTTTTGCCAATATTGAACACATTCATGTGTTAAAGTGAAGGGATTATTGCAAATTCCTGAAATAGAACCACATCTATTTTGATTCCTATTAGGTCAAGAGGGTTACATATCTAAGTTTCATATATTGAGGAAAAATCAATTAAGTAAAAATTATTTGGTACTTTTACTTTAACAAATGTAATGCATCCTTTCCTACTTTCAAGTTAATACACCATTTGAAAAGATACATGCTATTATGCTCCCCACTCTTACATGTAAGGTTTGGAAAACTTAAGTTTTCCGATATGTGTGCTCTATAATTGTGGCTGCAACTCAGTTAAAAGAAAAGCCTGTTTCATTTACACATTAATCTGAAAATCTTAATTGGCCAACAGCCATAATTAAATAAAACATTTCACATATACTGCAAATGTTTTTAAATAATATTCCCTTTTAAATAATGTTACTACTTCCTATTCCCAAATAACACATTTTTCTTTACTTAGAAATTGAAACTTTAATGATTTTTTTAAAAGTTTTTTGTTTGTTGTTTTGTTGTTGTTGTTGTTGTTTTGTCTTTTTGAGACAAGATCTCACTATGCAGTTCAGGCTGGCATTGAGTTCACTTTGCAGCCCAGGCTGGTCTCAAACTTGCAAAGATCCCCCTGCCTCAGCCTCTGGAATGTTGGAATTACAGGCATGAGTTGCCATACCTAGCTTGATATTTTTAAAAATTTTCTCCAGAACAAGATCTTTTCCTATATGAAAGCATTTTATTCTACAGGATCAATTTTAAAATGAAAATAAACAAGTATTTCATTTACTTTTTCTTTTCTTTACTAATGCATTCTTTAGTAACTTCTATGAACTGATCAGGAAGTCAGAAATAGAGAAAAAAATATAGTCCAGCCTTTAAAACACTTAAAATAAGAACATTTTTCCATATTAACAACTTATAAGAATTATTACTACCATGAAAACTATAAAAAAAATAATCAAATATTTTGCCTATTTTTGTTCAATCTGTCTTAGCATAAGGGACAGAACCTAGTATGTACTGAAAATTCAATAAACGTATTAAATGTAAACATTGCTATTATCATCAAATTTTAAAAGAACTGCATTATGTATAGTGCTCATAATTTCATTCCAAAAACAGTCTAATAGCGCGATCAATAAAGTTGACTTGTCACTCCAGCTATGAGAACTTTGACCAGTTAAGTCCTCATGACTCCCATTTCCTCATCATAAATAGGAGAAAATCACAGAATTCATATAAAGATTTAATGTAGTAAATATCCTATCTATAACATTTGCTAGATAAAAAAGTCAATTAAAAAAAAAGCATCCATTAATTCCCAGATCCAATATACTAGCCTTCACAGGTTTACAAAAGATGTATTTTAAAATGCTGTTTTCCTCAGTACATAGAAGCCCTCAAAATAAGAAGCATTCTATTTATGCTATATCAAACATTCAAACCAAAACCCAAAATATTTTCCTATTTTATCAATTCTTAATGTGTCGTGAAAATATTGTAAGAAATTGAAATACATCCAATTTGGGGTCTTAGGTTAAAAATCTCAAAACTGATTCTACTTACCTTCCTTTCTAGAATGACTACTATAAATCTCTGTACTTTTTCTGTAAAAATTTGTCAAGGGAAGACATGAAAAATTTCCTAGAATGCAATTCCAGACTTCCTCCTTCTAACAAATCAGGGTAAAATGGCTGTCACTTGATGAATGCCTATAAATAAGAATGTGGTCCTCTGTGCAAAACTGCCAGTGTTAAATCTTTAAAAACTTTCTTTCATAATTAAAGTAACTGACAATTCATCTGTAAGGCCTACTCCAAATTTGATTCTGACAATAAGGGAGTTCACAGAACATCACACAATATGATTATTTTATCATTGATCATGCTCCATATAAAATTTCCTAGGAGAAAGAATTCAACTGGTCTAGCCTAACTGACATGAGGTGTGTACTGTTTTACACATTTTGAGCGACATCACTTCAAAATTAAACAAAATGTGGGATGTAATTCACTAAAGCATTAACAGAATTACTAACAAAGGTAAGGGACCAGGATGATCGCCTCCTTTGAAAAAAAGGAAAAAAACGAAAACACAAGTGATATAGAATAACAAGAACTTCAATCTATATGAGAAAAAAGGCTGAGATTGGCAATAAGGAACAAAGTGCTCCTTTCTTAGTGAATTCCAGGTAAAGGATTTTTCTATTTTGTCTACTGTATGCCATTATATGCTTGTGCAATAAAAATGTGGCATTTTAAAGTATAATATATAAGCTCTTTGCTAATGAGCAGATGAGAAAAACAATAAAGAACAAATGAGCTTATCAAAATCTGTTATTAAAAAGCTCTGAAATCAAGTTCTTGTAAAACAAGATATCTAAGACCACTTATATTATTATTATTATAAAATAATTCATTATAATGAAGTATGAAAGCTACATTTCCCCAAGGAAAAAATAAACAGGTTATAGTAAATACTGTTCATGTCTTTACACAATATAAGTTTTCCTAACTTAAGTAAAAATCAACACGAGCTTAGTAAATACAAATTTTGGCTCCAGAATCAACTTTCCTAAAACTGTGGTCCGAAACACATTTACTTGCCAAAATTCCCACTGACAGAATAATCCTTTGATGGCTTTAAATTATGATGTTTTATTTTGTCTGATGACAATTTAAGGGTTTTCTTTTTATAATTTGGTAAATAAAATATTTTGGATAATGGATAATGCTTCTTTAAAACTCAGTATATTGGAATCTAGATTTTAATCATTTAAATAGAAACTAATTTTATTCAAAATAACATTTGCACAATACATTAACATCTGAAAACATTTAAAATATAGTATTTTAAACTCACGAGGGCCAAGGTGAGGCAAGCAAGCAAACTATTTAGTTCATATTGAAGATAACCTCTCCAAAAATGTATCAATTAGGACTCCTGTTACTATCCATAAATTTAAACCCAGTAAGTTTACTCAAAATGAGAAATTGCAAAACGACCTTCATACTTACAAAAGAATGGTAAATTTTATGTTACATGTGTTTTATTACAAGTGAAAGGTAAAAAAGAAGTAAGGGATTGCATGATCTCTACTTCTAATTAATTTATAATGACATAAGATTAAGTTCATTTATTGTAAGTGATGAAACTGGTCAGGCACTCTATCATTATATTACAAATAAAACAACCAAAAGCATCATAATAAAATGTTAGCATTGGAAGTAAACTTAACTATTAATCTAACCATTTCATATGCAGATAAGTAAAGTAAAGCTCACAGTTAACATTCAGAACTTGATAATGCTAACCACTGGTTCCATGAAATTCTACACTCCCTTGGTGTCCATGAACTCTCCAGCTTCTCATCCTACATTTCTGACTCCTACCTTACAATTTCTGACAAGCACATTTTTCTTCTACTGACTACTTTAAAACTAATGTTCTCTTGACCCAGTGCTCTTTCAACTTTGTTTTCTTGAGTGACCCATTTCTTGGTTTTGCTCATCTGTAAGATGACTCACAAAATTATAACTTTATTCTGAAAATGTCCTTAAACTCCACCTAAAATTTCTACTTCTAGATACCTGGATATCTGGATATCTCTTACATATTTCAAATGTATGTGTAAACTCAAACTTCCTTTTTGTTCCTAACCCTGAAAGCTGTACTCCTTTCTTCATTGGCATCACTATACACCCAAATACCAGAACTGGAACATGGCTGACCTCTTAGACACTGTTCTGTCATTCTCTAAAACCACCAATTAAGTGTCAGGTATCATTGTTCAGCTTGGCTTACTGCCTAGTGTTCCAAAACCATTGCATTACATATTTTGTTCATTTTCTTGTTTATTCCAGGGAGTAAAATAAATTTACTCCCTTCTCTCTGGACAGAGGAAGACATGCTCCAGTATGTTATATTGTGGAACACAAATGTGCCTACCTGTTAGCTTATAAATACAAAGACTTCAGGTACCAGTTGGAATCTTAAACTTGAAAGTTTTCCTGGAGCTGTCAAATACTCATTAATTTGAAATTATTATTCATCTTTCTTGTTACTAGACCTTTTCAAAATGATATTTAAAATGGTAAGTAAACCATATTATGCATTTCTTTATAGAATGGATAACAAGGCATGAGGAACTTGGCATAGTAGTGCATTCTTATAATACCAACATGCTTGGAGGCTGTGGTACAAGAATGACAAATTTGAGACCAGTCCTACTTAGTGAGAACCTATCTCAAAAGAGGGTTGAGCATGTACATCTCTTCTAGAGTCTTGAGCTCAATCCCCAGTACCATAGATAGGGGGAAAAAAAAAAAAGGTATAAAATTACTTTTAATACCAGTACTCATATCATTATGACACAGCATTTATAATCATAGTAAACATTAAACAGCTATTATTCTTGATAGATATCTTATTCTGGAGTATATTACATAGCAAAGTCTACAGTTTTTCTATAACTAAATAAATATGGTATATTTTGGTAGGACTGTGGGGAAAAAGGAACTCTTCTCCACCGTTAGTGGGAATGTAGACTGGTGCAACTACTGTGGAAATCCTTATGGTTATTCCTCAAAAAACTAAAACTAGAGGTTCCAGTTGACTCAGTTATTCTCCATCTTAGTATGTTCCTGAAAGAATTAAAAGTGTCATACGACACCAATACACAGTAATAGTGAAATCTTAGAAACAGCCCAAATGTCCATCAGCCAACAAATGGATAAAGATGATTTGGATTTTTTTTTTTAATGTACAATCGAGTACTACCCAGCCTTAAAGAAGTATAAAATTCAGATATTTTTAGGTAAATGGATGCACCTCGAGACCATACTCTTAAGTGAAATCAGGCACGCATATGTAAATATCGCATTGTTTCTCTGGCATGAGAAGCTCGAAGTGTAAATAAGGACCAAAATGTATAATAGATATTGTGAAGAGAATATTTAAGTGTGATGGGTAACTAGGAAGGAGGCAGGGGAAAGCAAGGAAGAGAAAAGTGGGAAGAACAGAAAAAAAGCTTTTGTAAATAAGGAGAAGAGGAGTTGAAGGGACAGGAAAGGAATGGAACAGGTATAAATTCCCTCTGATGAATATTATCACAATGACTATCTAAATTGTATCAATAAAATTTTAAAAAAGGAAAAACACTATGTATTTTTCCTCTATAGTTATTTTCCAGCTCATTTATTCTTTCTGTTATACTTTATTACCTCCTCTAAAATCAAGATTTGGTTGTTTGCATAAAGAAGTTCCAACATATATTATTAGAATAAATTTAGGCTGAAGAAAAGTTTGGTCTTGGTGTATTTTGCTAAAATTTTTGATAAGATACTTTGCTAGATATGAAATTATATGCCAACAGTTTGTTTCCCCTGGCACATTAAAAGATACTATTCTATTTTCTTTTGGCACTGACTGTTTCATTTTTGTTTTGTTTTCAGCACTGGAGACAGAAACAAATGTTTTGACACTAAGCTACACAACCTCAGGTCTTTTAAAAACCATTTCACTTTGCGACAAAGTATCACCAAGTCACTAAGCTGCCTAGGTTGGTCACCAACACGTGATCTTCTGGCCTCAGTCTCCCAGAGTGCTGGAATAATAGTCATGCTAGTCTTCTGATAAAAGATCAGGAGTTATCTGTTATCTATATGTAATATGCCTTTGGTTTCTGCCTGCTTCAAAATTTTTCTTTTGATTTCTGATTTTTAGAAATTTGCCTATGACATAACTAATTGTCATGTTCTTTGTAGTTATCTACTTAGTATTTTCTGAGACTATTTGATCTATGGATGTTTCTCACATTTTGGATTTTAGCACATTATGTTACGGTAATGCCAATTTGGGAGTCCAGCTCTTCATAGGTTTATAATAACTATAAACTTGTACATCATCCAGCTTGCATTCACTGCTAGGGTATAAGAATTTTCTCTTTTAATATTTTGTGTTATAATTAGAAGTAATTTAATATTACTGTCTGCTACACTTAGAATTGCATAAACATGTCTCTGTTGCCAGTCTTTCAAATTTTATATAAAAATGAAACACTTTATATAAAAACCTAAAATTTGCAACTGTTATTTTTACCTAATTCTTGTGAGATTAGATAAGCATCCAACTGTATATATTTAAATCAGTTTAAATATGGTTTGTAAAGAGGGCGATTTAAAAGGATTGAATTACATTCATTTAAAATTGAAAATGAGAAGAAAATTTAATAAACAATAAAGGAAATACCTAGAATTATAGCTGTAATAATTAATTTACAGTTAGGTAGGAAAAACAATTAGATAAATCTTTATGTTAACTGAAGTCCAATTTAGATTATTTCAATAAAGAGATAAGTGTGATGTGAACATGGAACATTCAAATATTTCAAATATTTACAAGAAACAAAAAGTAGAAAGAATGACAGTATTTCACATGCTTAGAACCATGACAAAAGGTGTAAATTTTCACAGAGCATATATGCTTCATATAATTTTGTTTATAAGTATACTAACTTTTCAAATAAATTGTGGAAATGAGATTAACATGACTATTATGAGAAATATTTACCAATATTAACAATGCTAAAAGTTTTAAATATTATAGAGACAAGAGTCATATTTCCCTTTTTATTTTACCTGTATTGTGAGACTCTTCACTGCATTCCATACTATTCCAATAAATTCTTTCATTCTTTCTTCAGGACTTCTACAGCCTTCAGATATATTCAACATGGCTTTCACAGGAACAGACAGTGGTCGAGATTCTAAGTATAAGAGAATTATTTAACAAAGATATACCTTTTAATTTGACAGAAGCACACAGAATATATTTTCAAGATGGTTTCTTTCATTGTTCAAAATCTTGTACATCAGATTACAAAGTATCATGTTAGACCGTTTTATCTCATAGAATTTGCCACTTTTCAAGAAATTGACAACTGGAAGGTAGAACTACAGATTTAGGGCAATGTTTTATTTACTGATTACACAGAGGGCTTCCCTTTATGAAAGTTCATTAAGCTGGTATTTAATTTAATCATTTTTTCAGTATAAAACTAATACTCCATAAAAATATTTTTTCAAAACAGTGATAGGAAATGGATATTCCTTTATGTGAAATTATCTGATTATAAATACTTAGCCACAGAATATATTTTTAAAAAGTGATTTTGGTGGTAACCAAAGAAGTACATAAAAGGTATATTTATTTCTTAATGAAATGTGATATTCTACCATACGATTAAAAATATTTTCTCATTCACACAAATTTAACTATTTTTATAATGAAATATATTAGCAATTACTTTAATAATTTATAAGTCTATAAATTAAATTTCATTAAGTAGATGGACATATATCTTAATGTTCTTGCAAATATAAAATTTATACTACTTAAACTAGCATAGGATAAATAAATCAGGTCTAGATTTTCAACACTTACAAAATTAAGTTTGAAAAAAACTAGATGCGCTCCAAAATAAACCATATTAACACCATGAAACTGACTACCATATCCACTCACACTTCTTCTTCAACCAATTTGGTTCACATATATGCACTTATACTAGATTTAAAATATCTTAGGTGCATCAAGCATGGACCTTTATCTTTTTCACAAACCCAAAGGCCACAGCAGTGTACCTAACAGAAATGTTCTTTAAAAAATTATTAAAGAAAACCAATTAGAAGAGACTGAAAGAGATATCCAAGATGAAAACATTATAGGCAGATGAGTCAAAAATGTAAAAGCCCAAAGTTAGCAATTGTGCTTGGGATTTTTGAGCAATTTC
The DNA here is from genome assembly GCA_004027455.1 of Hydrochoerus hydrochaeris. NCBI lineage: Eukaryota > Metazoa > Chordata > Mammalia > Rodentia > Hydrochaeridae > Hydrochoerus > Hydrochoerus hydrochaeris. The sequence goes on from PVLA01001075.1 coordinate 343,889, forward strand.
TCGTAAGGGACTTACAGAAGCAAGTATGGCCTGAGCAGATAGGAAGAAAGGTGAGAAAAGTAGATGAGGTCAGAAATACATATAAGAACAAGAAAATACAAGATGTATGTAGGTCATGGTTAAGAATAAGTTTACAGACATGGCATTACTGAACATTTGTTTTGAAGTGTTTTCTCTGGATGACATACATAAAGTTGCCCACAAGGTTCAGCTATGTGAGAGGGTGGCAGCTATCAAGATAACAACAAGTGATAGAAATCTATAACCATTTCTAACTATAACCAATAGGACTTAGTAATGGACTAGATATATACTAAGAAATTAAAAAAAGAAGGTAAAATGATTTCAAGGTTTTAAGTCTTAAGAACTGAAAAAATTGATCCGTAGGAAGAGAAGATTAGGGAGGAAAAGGAACTTAGTTTTGAACATGCTTAGTTGAGAATTTCATTAGAAATCAAGTAAAAATATCAGTATGATAAATAGATAACTACAAAAAATAGAAGACTAGATGCTCAGATAATTCAAAGGAAAAATGTGAATAGTTTATTAGTAAAATGTTCAACCTTGATAGTAAACAAGGAAACAAAATTAAAGGCATCAATCAGATCTCCTTTTCATCTTTTTCTTTAGCAGACATTTTAAAAAGTTAACTTATGGGCCTGAGAGTTTACCTCAGCGGCATAAGTGCCTTCTTGGCAAATGCAAGGTCATCAGTTCAATCCCCGATACAAAAAAAAAAGGTAACTTGTATGTCTACAATACTTGTCATTCTTGAAGCCTCTTGTGACTATGTATCATATAATGGGAATAAATAGTATAGGGATGGTCTGGGTAGTGGAATTACAATGGGGAAAGAGAAATTTTGATCTATCAAAATATAAACATGTATGTTCTCCCACATACTATCTCTATGAATCTATGATAAAAAGTATGAAAACATGAGACAATACATGCACATAATTTATAAAGATGTTCAGCAATGGTGCCTCTATTTGCAATAGCAAAAACAGGAAGGAAAGAGGGAGGAGGATAAAAGAGAGTAGAGAGGAGAGAGAGAGAAAAGGTGAAACATACTTTCCAGTCCATGAAGAAATGATTAATTTTATAATAGTGGCAATAAAGATAATTCCACAGTTTCAAGAATGAGACATAGTTAAAAGTGAGGGAGAAAGTGTATTTTTGATACTTTACAAAGTGAAAAAAACTCTATACTGTACAGTCAAAAAATGTTATTAAAGTAGTATGTAAGTTTGGGTATAAATTTACCTTCAAATACATAAAAAAAAGGTTGAGGCAGAATAAAAAGCAGACCTAGACAAAAACTGTCTGAGGAAAATGATGTGAACTGATGAACAATAAAAGATGTGGGTTTTTAGTTCTCTACTAAGTATATCTGTATTAATTATAAGAATTATGTATTATATTTTTAAAAACACATGCTGATTCACTTTGTATTAATTTGGACTTCCTTACTTTTTTTATGTTAGTAGTTATTGGAAGAAAATAGTTATGAAAACTTGTTGACAATTTCTAACTGTTTAAATAATGGGATTAAAATGCAGACCAAAGTTAATATTTTTGAAACAGCCAACCTAAAGGGTAGCATAAAAGTTGTTCATGGTAAAATTATTTTTAAAACCTACTGCTACAAAATATTTGTGCTATATAAATAAGTATTACTGTTACAATTTAAAATAAATCAACTTCATAAATGCTAAGCATTACTGCATGACTATGAAGCAATATTTCCAGCAACCACTAACCAAGAGTAACATGTTTATTATAAATGCTGTGTTATGATAAAATAATCTAATAAAAATTTAGATGATTAAAATCAGCATGTAGCTTAATACAGTTATCCAAATAGTTAAGAAATACGTAATTGATTAAAATTTTTCATTAATTAACATAAACTGGTCACCATAAAAACAAAAATACTATTTGGGCACACTAATCCTTACCACAGGACACCTTTGTAGTGAAAAAAGGACCATATTTTCTGTAAGAATCCATATTCTATACATAGGATATTTTTTCCTTTTCTTTCTCTTTTTATTTTCAGTACAGGAAATTGAACTCAGGGCCAGATAGGATATTTTACAAAACTGACAATCTTGATCTACATTTTATTTAACTAAAAACTCTATACATCTATTATATTCCAGGCTCTGCTGTAAGTACTTCAAAGATAATTATCCTGTTAGAACTCACAAAAAAATTACAAGGAATAAACTATCATGCAGACTCTTATTATCATGATTTTCAGATAAGGAAATGTACCTTATCTTTGAGAAGTCAAAAGAAAAATATGAATCTCAGCAGCATGACTCCAGAGTTTATCTTTTTAATTATTATATTACATTGCCTCTTATACTGTATAAGCTCAAGTACAATAATTTCCAAATATATAATAAAGGTTTAACATTTACACTATCAACAGTGTCACAAAAAGTATAGAAAATATGATTTGTTTCCAATGAAGATATACAAACCCTACTTTTTTACGTGATTCCAAACATACTACATATTTTTGTTTGCAACAATAAAATAATTTGATAAATAAGTTTTATTGGTTAAAATATTATTTAATGTGGATGTATCACTCATAATGTATATTATTATTGTGTATATGTGCATGGAAAAGAATATTACCTTCCAGTAAGCTTGAGTTAGTATTTTAACTATGTAATCTGTCATATGATTTGAGAAAAGCAATTTATCTGTTAATTGATAGTTTTGTGATTTGTAACAAAAAGCTAATAATGTTATTTTAACAAACAGCTAATGTTAAGATCCCATATCAGTAATACTATTCAGTTTAAATGCTGTAATATATATATATAAAACCAAGTTATAAAAGAACTACAAATGTACAGAATAATGGTAATAACTTTAATCATTAATTATATATAAAAAATTTAAAGGTTACCAATCTAAAACTGAATTATATGCCTTTTCTACAAAAATCAGCCTATTAGTTCTACCTTAAATGTTATTTCCTCTGGAAATGGTCAGTGCTTTACCAAAATTAGATTTAGTCCTTCCTCTATAATCTGACAGAAATCTGACATAATTCTATATAATGTATAATTATTCATGGTATAACACTAAACATTTGAATGTCTGTCTCCCCAAAAGCAGCAGCAAAACACAAGTGATATGGAACAGAAATAAATAAATAGTAGTCAATGCCTTAATATTAAAAACACACACTGGATTATGTCCCCAACTACTCCTACTCTTCCAGTGAGATATAACCTTTATGTACATATATGTTAACATGTCACCAATTGAAACAATTAAAAAAGCATAAAGGTTAAAATTTTAGGCAACAAAACTAAGCAACTATATTATTATTTTTATTATTTCTATATTTCAGCCAATGATTTATATTAAAATATCCCTTTGTTCTTTCAGTTAAAAATTGAAATGGAACCTGGTAAAAATTACTAAAAGTACTAGCATGTCAAAAATCTCTGTTCTTATTTCAAGAGTTTGAGTAATGATGTCAGTGGTTAAATGATTAGCTCTAACTATCCAATTAACATGTTTAAACCAGGGACATCAGTACTAACATTCAATTCAAACGACTTGTATTCTTCAAAAAGGAAAAAACTCTTGCAATAATGAGATTATCTCATGATTATCAAAGCCTTAAAGAGTATTTGGTCAGCTGCAATAATTCAGTTCTCCTAGTAAGTGCTTCTCAAAGTTAAGCTCATTCTGTTCTAGTTCATGTCATCTGCCACATAAAGCCCATACAGACAAGCTATCACTAAGTTAAGTCACAATTGGTACTTAGGGAATAAGATATGTCTTTCAATAGAAGAATAATAAAATTATTGCTATGACAAGTTTTCTTTTCAATATATAACATCTAGGCATCAATGTCTATGTTTATGGACTTCTTCCAATAGACTATTCATACCAAAGGAATATTCATTTCAATGAAAGGAGAATTTGTATTTATTTTATGAAGAACTTGGTATATAGCTCAATAATCAATGCGTTATTATCTTTAAGAGAAAACAAACTGTGTGTGCTCGTTTGAAATCATTTTCAAATACCATGTTATTTGGCATTTTTGTCAAGTAATGTACCTTTATATATAAAGTGATCGCATATCTAAGTGCAAAACAAAACAAGCAAATAACAGAAATATGAGAAAACAAGGTAGCAAAGTATCTCCCCAAACTCTTAATTCCTCCAAAGCCAATTCATGGGGCATTGAGGGAAGAAAAATCAAAAGCCACATAGCCAAATTATTCTAAAGGATGACACCAAGATATTAAAACACAGATCCACAAGGTGCTGAGGGGCTCACAGAAAATACAAATCAGATGATGGAAGAAGCACATTAATCAGGAAGTATAAAGAAGACACTTACAAAAAAAAAAAAAAAACCTAGTTGAGTTAACCAAAACAATACAAAACACGAATGACCATTTTATCAAAGAAACAGAATCCATAAAAAGATTCCAAAAAGAAACAAAGAGGCCAAAAATTATAGTGAAAAGAGTGGCAGCAGAAGTAGTTAAAATAAGGACAGAATTAGAAAATATTTCTGTGTACAAAACCAATTATTTAGGGACACCAGCCATACGAAAACATGAAAAATGGATTCAACAGATGCTAGATGACATAAAGAAGACTACTCTAAGATCAACCGGAATAAGTGAACAATCAGAAGAAGGAAAGAAAAAAAAATTTATAAAAAAAAACAGCAGAAAACTTTGCAAATACAGGGGAAAAAAACACGCAGGTAAGTGAGGGATATAGCTACTCAATTAGTCATAATCAAAAGAGAACCTTTCTATATCACATTATAGTCAAAATATTCCAAAACCAGCACAGGTACAGAATCTTAGATGCTACTAGACAAAAGTAACAAATCAGCTATAAAGGAAAACCAATAGAATTCTCAATGCAAAACTTAAAGGCCAGGACACATCAGAGTGAAGTGTTTGAATCCCCAAAAGATGACAAATTCCAACACAGACTTTTTTTTTATCCCTGAAAAATCTGCTTTCAAAATTGATGAATAATGTATTTCCATGACAAAGACCAACTCAAGAAGTTCATGACCACCAAACTAAAACTACAAAAAAGATAATGAAGCCAAGAATAACCAAAAAATCTAATAGAATGAATATACCAGGCAGAGTGAGCACATGACAGGGAAAGGGAGGCTAATCAAAGCAACAGGGACATAACACAACATGCAATGATAGAAATAACTAAACACCTTTGCTATTAATTCTCAATGTAAATGGTCTCAATTCCCCAGTTCAAAGACACAGGTTTGGGCCAGGGGTTTAACTCAGCGGCATAAGTGCCTGCTTGGCAAATGCAAGGTTGTGAGTTCAAACCCCAATACCAAAAAAAAAAAAGAAACAGGTTGGAAGAATAGACAAAGAAACACAATCCAGCTATATGCTATATACAAGAAACACATTTAATCCAAAAATAAATGACAAATTAAAAAGGATGGAAACAATATTCCATGCAATGGAAAACTAAATAAAAACAAGTAGCAATGCTGATATCAGGCAAAGTGAATTTCAAGCCAAACTGATCAGAAGAGGTACTGTTGAAGGAACAATTCAACAAGAACAGATAACAATGTTAAATATATATGTACCAACCACCACTGGTACCCAATTTCATAAAACAGACACTTCTGGACCTTCAGAAAAACAGCAACTCAGTTACAACACAAAATCTCAACACCTCACTGTCACAAATAAATCAACTACACAAAAAAGTCAACAAAGAAATATCATAGTTGAATCAAACTGCCAAACAAATGGATTTAATAGATATCTATAGAATGTTTGCCTAACAACAGAATATACATTTTTCTAGCAGCACATGGTACTTTCTACAAACTGGACTACATGCTAGCCCATGAAGAATAATTAAGGAAATGAAAAAGAATGGAAATTACTCCATGCATATTATCAGATCATAATACAAAGAAACTAGAAATCAATGGTAAAAGGAAAAACAGAAACTAAGCAAACACATGGAAAACAAACAATGTCCTCTTAAATAATCAAGGGCCAGAGAAGAAACTGGTTCCTAGAAGCAAAAGATAATGCTAGTACAGAATGTCAGAAATTATGAAAAACAACGAAAACAGTCCTAAGAGGGACAGCTGTAGTTTTTACATCAGAAAAACAGAGAAAGCTCAAACACTAACCTAACGATACACGTAAAGATCCAAGAAAAACAAGAAAAAACTAAACCCAAAGCTAGAACAATGACAGAAATTATTAAGATCAGAGTGAAGAGTAATGAAATTGAGACTAAAAACAAAGCAAACCAACACAAACAATGAATCAAAAAACTGTTTCTCTGAAAGACCAAACAAAATAGACAAACCCCACAGCAATCTACCAATATTACTCAAAAACATAATGAAAAGACCAATCCATTGCAACTAGAAATGAAAAAGGTAAAATCAAAAGAGATTCTCTCAAAATTCAGCTAATTACCAACTACTTTGACATCTCACACTCCAATAAAATGGAAAATTCAGAAAAAAATTGATACAGATTCCTAGATACACATGAACTACTAAAGCTGAAAAAAGAAGACATAATTTAAAAAAACTGCCAACTAAGAAGAAGCATATGTCTCATGGATTCACTCCTGAATTGTACAAGAACTACAGGGAAGACCTAATGTCCATCCTCCTCAAACTAATGAAAGGGAAAGAGTACTCCTAAAGTCACTCCTGGAAGCTACCATTACCAAGATTCCAAAAGCAGAACAAGATCCAGAGGAAGGAAGGAAGGAAGGAAGGAAGGAAGGAAGGAAGGAAGGAAGGAAGGAAGGAAAATTAAACAGGAAACTACAGAGCAATCTCTTTAATGAATATGAACACAAAAATCCTTAACAAAATACTAGCCAACACTATGTAAGAAATCATCAAAAAATCAGACATCATGACCAAATGTTCATTCGGCAATGTAGGGATGGTTCAACATATGCAAATCAATAAATGTAATACACCACATTAACAGAAACAAGGAAAATGTCATATCATCTCAATTGATGCAAAATATGACAAATTCCAACATCCATTCATGATAAAAAATGTTAAAAACAGATATATTATCACAATCTGATAAAAGCTATTTATGACAAACCAACAACCACTATCATATTAAACAGGAAGTCAAAAACTTTCTCTCTAAAAATCATGAAAAAGACAAGAATGTCTACACTGTTCAAAATAATTCTGAAAACATTAGCCAGAACAATCAGTAAAGAGCAAGAAATAAAAGGATATGCATAGGGAAAAAAGAAGTCAATTTATTATTATTTGCAGGTGACATGATACTCTATATCCAAGACAGAAAAATACCTCATCAAAACAGTTCTAGAACATACAAATTCATCAGCATATCAGGATACTAAGTCAATACACAAAGACAAAAGCATTCCTATATCCCACTAATAAACTCAGTGAGAAACAAATTAGGGAAACAATACCTTTCATGAAAGCATCAAGAAACATTACATAGGATTTAACCTAACCAAGAAAGTAAAAGACTTCTTCAACAATAACTGCAGCATTCTGAAAAACAGGATTGAAGAGGACATCAGAAAATTGAAAGACATCCCTGTTCCTTGATAGGAATAAAAAATATAGTCAAAATAGCCATGCTCCCAAAATTTGTATGTAGATTCAATGCAATCTCAAACAAAATGCTAATAGCATTCCTCACAGAACTAGAAAAATAAGTCCTAAAATTGACACAGAACCAGAAGAGATTAGAATAGTAAAAGAAAAACAAGTGCAATACAGAAAGAATCACAATTCCAGAATTCAAACTGTACTACAATTATATCACTAAAATTGTGATAAAAGTAGCATAGTACTGGCAAAAAAAAAAAAAGAAACACAAACAAGAAGATTAATGGAACAGAATAGAGTATGTAAAAACAATTCCAAATACAGTTAGGTACCTGATCTTTGACAAATGGGCCAGAAACTCACACACTGGTGCAAGATAGCCTCTTCAATAAATGGTGCTGGGAAGACTAGCTACTCACGTATAGAAAACTGTATCTAAACCCATATATATCACCACATACTAAACTAAAATTGAAATGAATGAATGATCTAAATAGTAAGACAGGAGCGATCTGCTGAAAGGGAAAATAGGTAAAACTCTCCAAGAGATAGACAAGAACTTTCTGAACAGAACTACAACTGCAAAAGAGACAACACAAATCATATCGAATTAGAAAGCTACTGCATAGCAAAATAGCAACAGGGTGAAGAGGCACCTTTCAGAATGGCAACAAACTTTTGTACACTATTCTTTGGAGAAAGGACTAATATCTAGAATATATATAGAACCAAAAAAAAAATTTATGCCCCAAAATAAAAGACCCAAGCAAAAAATGGGCTCTGACACGACCAGATACTTCTCAGAACAAAAAATACCAATAGCCAATAATCACATGAAAAAACTGTACAACATTGCTAGCCACTACAGAAATACTACTTAGCAACACTAAGATTCTATTTTACTCCAGAAGGAATGGCTATCATCAAGAAATCAAAGAATAAAAAATGCTGCTGAAGCTGGGAGCAGGAGGGTATTTGTACATTGTTGGTGGGAATACAAACAATACAACTATTGTGGAACTCCACAAGGCGATTCCTCAAAAAACTAAAACCAGAAATTTTACTCGACTAAGAATTTCCCTTTTACTTGAAGGGAAAAAGTCAAAGAAATTATATTACAGTATGTTTATAGCAACATAATTCATAATAGCTACATATTGGAAGCACACTATATGTCCATTGACAGATAGATAAAAAGATGGGCTATTTACACACAATGGAGTACAGTCAACCATAGAGACAAATTAATTTATCTGTAAGAAAACTGATGCACCTTGAGACTATAATGTCAAGTGAACCAAGCTAGCCACACACAATTAAAAATTACATGGTTTCTCTAATATGAGAAACTCAAAATACAAAAAAAGAGCAAAATACAAGAAACAATAGAGATGCAGAGAAGTGGGTTAACAAAAGAAAGACAAACCAAAGGGAAAAACAAAAGGAAGAAAAAAATGTATTGAGGAAGGAAGCGGGGTAAAGAGGATAGAAAAAGAATTAAAATGTGTTATGTACATATACGTACTCCTTATGATGAATGTAATTATGTATCACATATACTAATAAAAATAATCTCAAAAAATAAAAATATATAAAATGTATGCATATACACTAACCTGTATAAAGCATTCAAATATTTTTATTGTTCTTTTTTAAAATAACAAAATTAGATGGGGCATTCTAATTTGTTCTTTGATGGGAAGTTATCTATTCAGTGAAATACCCAGGAACCACTAACAATAATAATGAATACACAAATACTTAATTTTTGTTAGTAAACATTTAAACATGTAAAGACAAAAAAAAAAAAAGTCACAGGCAAACAGAGAAGAGATCAGCCCAAAAAAGTTCATAAGAGAAATCCAGGAGTTCTAGAAGACAAAAAGAGAAAAGTTGCAAGCTTGGGAAAAGAAAATTCCTTCAGCAGGACCTGAAGGAGGAGAAAGAACTGCTTCTTCACAGGTTTTCAGGAAGTGTAAGACTGAGTGAATAATCAAGATATGTAAATGGACATACCTTCTTGGTAAGAATGTGTAAAAGGTAAACCCATCAGAAGAAAAATCAAACCTTGACATGAAATATTATGCAGTATCACATTTCACTTTCTTACTTACAAAGATACTATGAGAAACTAGGATAAAGTGTTAACTGTTAATGGGCTTAAATGTGATATTTGATAGATACTTTTAGAATGCAAATAACATACTCTAATAAGAGAAAAAAAACAGAAAATAAGAGTTTACCAAAAGTTACTGTGAGAGGAAGGAAAATTAAAACATAACATAATTTTAGCGTATCAAACATTGTTTATGAAGAAGAAGTATGGAGCAGCAGTGGAAAATTAAAACATCACATAATTTTAACATATAAAATTTTTTTGAAAAACTATGGAACACCAATTATCATTTAGGGCTTATACTAAGGACTAAAAATTTTGTGCTGAGCAAAACAGACATAGTCTGTTTGGAGCTTATATATAAATGGGAGTTTATATATAGATGTAGGGGGCTTTGAAATTTAAAATAAAACAAAACACAAAACTGTTTAGTGGTACATTGTCAGTGATCAGAGGAATTAATGTATCTAAATAAACATTTCCTCAAAGCACAGAATGGAGGAATCAGAAAATACAGGCCTATTTGCTACCAATTTGAGATGTATCTTAGAATCATTTCAAATATATAGGTTTCAGTTTTCTTTTCTACAACTTTCAGAAGATAAACTATAAAGATTGCCTAAATGTCACTGCAAAATCAGGGAGAAATACCAGGGATGCTAGACTCAGGGAGGAAAAGAAAAGGAGAAAATTTGGAAAGAGGGAAGAAAGTAAGGGATCAGGAGAAAGCATGCACATGTTAACATCTTGTCCTAAGTAGTAAAGCGGCTATGAATGTGTCTCAAAAGTACCTTTCAAGTTGTGTGTAGACTACCATACTAATTCACTGAGCCACTATAATTATTTTGCTCTGGTCGCAATTCCAAAATCAGTCAAAAAGAAACAAAACCTAGAACAAAAAGTTTCAAATTCTATGACTTTTTTTTAGTATCGGTACACCTAGCTAATGTTTCCACCATCAGAAATGATAGAGCAGGGTAAAAAAGAAGCCAAAATATATCCAAAGAGAATCTGGGAACCTTGGAGAAGCATTAAAAAAAAACCTAGGTGGCAATAGACCATCTTTTCCTTCTAGCTGCAACTTTTACTAAGATGGGAATTCTTTTTTTAGTATTTTATATTCGAGGGCTGGGGATTTAGCTCAGTGGCATAAGTGCCTGCCTTGCAAGCATGCAGTTGTGAGTTCGATCCCTGTTACCAAAAAAAAAAAAAAAAAAAATTTACATTCGGAATTGAGATTCATTAAAAGGATAAAATTACACAGTGTTTCTATAAAACAATTAAGCTAATTTTTATGCAGGACTATAAAATCAGTATCAATCTTTGATATTTATCATTTACAGCCACATTTTATATTTTTCTTTTCAGCAGCAAAGTCATTATCTAACCTTTAATCTTTTGCTACTTACATGGGTTCAGAAAGAAAGTAAATATAAGTTAAATATGATGGTTTGCAAAAATATAAATGAGAAAATGTTGGTTAATCAGATTGCTACTAGAATAAATGAATGAATTGGTTGATTGAGTGATTGATTTGGAGGAGAAGGAAGAAGTGTAGAAAGGAATCTTGTTCATCATAAATTCAAACATTTTATTCAGTGTCTGTTATGCAATGTTATGTAACTTTATCTAAAGGTTGATTATTTCTCCCTTAAGGGGAAAACAGGAAAAATAAGTTCGTCTCCTTACCTAGAGTCTATCTTGTGCAGGACTTTGTTGTCTAAAACTTAAAGAGTTCAACTAACGTTCTCACTGATAAAAATACTTTTTGCATATTTCATTTTCTGAGAGAGAGGATAATGCCACAGTATCTACACTAAAAGCCAAATTCTAAATATTACCCTGCTGAAAATTATACACAATTCTAGGAGGTGCTACATTGATCTTATATAACATTACTTTTTTAACCAGATAGAACTGATCATTAAAGAAAAATTAAGTTCTATATTATGCTACAGAAAAATAAAATTACCTTTTGCACACCTTGTAAATAAGGCCTGAAAACTGTGCCAGATACATATACATTTATTAGAAAATTGAAATAACAGTCCTCTAATCACAGGTATCTGGGAGACTGAGGAAGGAGAACTGCAAGTTTAAGCTCTATTTGGGTGTAGTGCATTGATAACTGGTGGTCAACTTGTAATATCAGCTGAACCGAATCAGCATGGTGCTAAGTATGGATGGCCCACCTGAGGATTGTTGCCAAGATAAAAAGGAGAACTGGAGAGGAAGAGTAGGTGTTGTTGGTTCTCCTGTTGCTACTGTTTCTCCTGAAGAAGCCTGTCAAGCTTGTTTCTCTATATAAATTTAGCTGTTCTCATTATCAGAGGAGCTCGGTATCTTGTTGCTGAGAACGGCAGCAGTTCACTTTGGGGGAGCTCTGGTCTCATTTTTAACATTTTGTGGCTACAGAGGGGAAGATGTGTGCTGTTCAATTTCCAATAGAGGCTTGTGCTGGAACCCTTATATGAACTTGGCTGTTCTCATCATCAGAAGAGCTCAGGACCTCGTTGCCACTGAGGATGGTTGTGGTACTTTTTGGGGGAGCCCTGGTTCTTATTTTGAGTGTTGCTTCTTAGTTCCAGGCAGAACCCTCAGCCTGCTGGCATAGATCCTTCATCCCACTAGCACAGACTTTCTAACTTTCAGTGACTTTTGGGCCTTCCCAGCACAAATTCACCAAACAGATTTGCAAGAGCTTGTCATAGGCTTTAGGCCTCTAGTTGGACTCCTGGGATGGGGAGCACTGTGATAGGCTCTAGGCCTTCAGCAGGATTCATGCAGGACATTGCCAGGCTCTCAACTGGATTCTTTGGTTCTTACTGTGTGGAAAGATTTTCTGCACTCTTTCTTTTGTTTTTGACTCTTGGGGTGACCACTGTAAAATAGTACTATAAATTATCTATCCTACACTGTTCTGTTCTCTTTGTAACTCCCGACTACAACACTGGGTAACTTAGTGACTGAGCCAGACACTGTTTCAAAATTAATTTTAAAAGAATCAGAGATGTAGCTCACTGAGAAGGCCTTAGATTCAATCCCTAGTGCCAGACACAGTATACAAACTGAGTGATCCTTAGAAAGACCATATCCCTCCATTCTTCCAATTCTCCATACTCACAGGCTGGCCACCTACCTGTGCTTTGCAAACCCTAGTGTTAACTGCCCTTGGTGCTCCATTTACTTCAGACACCAGATAAAGCTTAGAAATCTAAGAACATTCTTCATCACCTAGACTCTCCTCACCATATAGCCCTGCATAGCTCCCATCTGGCTACATTTCTAACTTCTATAGTGAAATTTGCTATCCCTAATTTGCCCAGTTCTATCAAGCCTATCAGACAACACATTACTTTTCTTTCTCCAGTTAGAATCTAAAAGTTTATCATACAGAAGTCATGTCACATACTTCATGAAACTTTCCAAAGCACTTAGCAGAGTTCGGAACGCTGCAGGAACTTACAGTATATTTAATGATACAATTTTACCTCAATGTCTTAGGTTGCACTTTGACTACTTTTTCCATAACTCAGTATTTTAACTCATACTTAAATTTCTAGTGGGACAGGGATATCCTAAAATATTATGTGCATCAACTGAAACTGTACCGCAAGATACTAACTTCTAAATATTTAATAAATATCCTTGGGAAGTCTAGAAAAAAATACATAAGAACATATAGGAAATAAGTTTAAATCAATTAAGAATCAGGAATTGAAAGTGATTAAGGAATGCAATTTTTATAATCCTAAAAAAAATAGGAGAATGAAAAAGAGTGAAAGAGTATAAAAGATTTTGTTCATTCACATAATAACTACTTACTGCCTATGTGCTCAATACCACCAATTGTTTTTCTGCTAATATAAAAGTGAACAAGGCAGATATGATCTATGACATACATTTTAGAGGAGACTAAAAGAGAGCATGGAGAGAAACAAGGTAAGTCCCGTAAGAATGAGACAAAAGACACACAATCCTGAGTAAGTGGCACAGACCTATTTTAAAAGACAAAATAGGGAAAGTTTCTTTACTGAAATAGTAATAACTAGACTAAGGACTGGAAAATTGAAAGTGGATAGCTCTGAAAAGAGCAATACAAACAGTAAAAACAACTATGTATGATATAATACAAGAAAAACCACAGTACAGTCAATGAGGAAACCAAAGAGGATCAGAGTAAGGAAATCTAACTGAAGATGAAAATGGAAGAATATGTTAGAGATTAGACCAGGGATAGCTCTGTAACCCTTGATAAGGAATTCAGATTTCATCTTAAGTAGAGTAAGAAGCAACTAATGTGTTTTAGGCAACAAACCTTAGAGTCTAACTTGAATTTTTCAACTAGATAACTCTAGCTGTAATCTATAAATGAATTAGAGTAATTTTTAGATCAGAGGATGAGAGAGAGTAGAACGGTATCAGTGAGGCAAATAAGGAAACACCTGCATTACTCTACACAAGAAATAATGTGACTATGCCTCAGGTCCCAACATACAAACACAAAGAAAGATTTAAGATACTACTTGGAGGTAGAATAGATAGAAACAAGAGAAATTGGCCAGGTATAAGGTGGGTGACCACAGACTTTAAACACTGAAACACATAGTAAATGTTGGTGGAGAAGAGATATGCAGTTACATATATTTAAAAAGGGAGAGATAACAAAATGTGTTAGATGAGACGCCTGTAAGATCTGCTTGGAAAGAGAGCTTTGGACGTGACACTTTAAAAGAAAGAAAAGACTGAAAAAAGAGGTTAGACACATAAAAAGAGAAGGAAGCATATCAGTGTGAAATAAATATTAAGTAGACATGTATTAATATACCGAGGCAATTTAGAGAGGATTACAATCCAACACTTCAAGGACTGTTAGATAAAAATGCTTTATTATGCTTGAAGTATACAGCTTTCCTTTAAAAATTCAAAGATCAAAAATATAATGTGTAACTTCTGAACTGTGTTTTCTCATTTTAAGGAACTTTATCTCATGTTGTGGGGTACTATAAAACACAGCAGTTTTATGTATATGTTATTATTACTTCTTAATCAAAGAAAATTGGGTTGCATGGGGTTAACTGAAGTATAATGAGAATATGGTCAAAAACTAAGTTTTTGGTTCCTAATTTACTGACTATAGGTTAGATAACATTTAAAGCTTTAAGTAACTTGCCATTGAACTGCAATAATGCATAAGACTTTTCATCAAAATACAAACTACATTAGATATTATCACTCTTGAAAGCCCCTCAGGAAATAATGGCTGTTGGATTCTGCAAGTCAGCGTGACATGGCATGCAAAACTGTATCTCAAGCTGAGCCAACCAGGAAGATATATGTCATCACTATGTGACATTCAGAAACTTCATCTGGAAACTATAATCTTGTTCTAACTGCTAAAAGAGGGTGAAAGACTGCATACAAAACAATTTGGTTGAATTTTAGCTGAATGTTTGCCAGTTCACATAAAAACTAGAACAACACACTTCCAAAAAACTCCATATTTGAAAAACCTTGCAAAGTGCTTATTAACATCAAAATATGCTCTAAATGTACTAGATAACTAATTGAGCTACAGTTCAAATCACATTACAAAAACAATATATTTCTGGAGAAAATTTCTTTGTAACCAAACAAATAAAGTTAGAAAATTAATAAGTTGTACAAAGAAGAACTAAATTGTTCAAATTTGTATACAACGAAAATTCATCCTAGTTCCTTTCCCCTAACTGAATAAACTCAAAATTAAAAAAAAAAAAAAGAGAAAAGGTCTGGAGTTGCAGATCATTAACAGGGTGCTAAACCAATATGTGCAACATCTTAGATACAATCTCTATCACCCAAAAGAACAAAAACAAAAAAAACTTGTAAAGTTTGGAATCTATCTAAAACATCTTATGCTTGCAAGATTTCTTTTCCCTTGACCCCTAGTTCTTCTTGCATCTAATGCTTTCACAATCCACTTATCTACTTCCTATTAAAACAGAAATCTGTATGTGAGAATGTCATTTAATCCAAGCATTATCTAATCATGTTTCAACTGTGTTGTAACTGTAAAATGAAAAACTAGTAGATCAAAACTGAAATAGATGACTAACTCTGAGAAATTATCTTTACAGTTATATTTCTGCTACCCTTTCATTTTCTAGCATTACATCTAATTCTTCTAAATACTGGTTCCCTAATCTGGTATGATACTTGATCAGTAATAGTACATAACCTGATGTGCCACTGTGGCTGTCCAGTATGTGAATACATGATCCAAGACAAATCGAGCAAAATCTCCCGTGGTACATTTACAATTGTGAGAAAAATCTATTTCACTTTAATCAAACACAGGCAAGTGAGTTCGGAGGAACCACAGCCATGTACACATATGTTCAGTAGAAAATCCTAAGTGAATATGAAAAGACAAAGTCCTGATAGTGTATTCTGATATTAGGTCAACCCAAAGAAAATATGTTTTTTTTGAGGGGGCAGGGTACTTTCTGACCATTTTGGTTATGTGAATCAATAACTGCTTCTCTACTTCCTTGAATAAAGTTTGTATCTTTATAATTAGAAAGTCCGAATTTTTTTTTTAATCGGTACCGGGGATCGAACTCATGACCACATGCTTGCAAGGCATGCAGAAAGTCCTAATTTAGAAATGTTTACTACCTAGTAAAGGAATTACCCATCAACTAGGGGACAAGCTAGGCAATAGGTTATTAGTTTATACACCATGCCCTGGCAACATCATTCATCCAGGCTGCACAGATCTAGCGAAAGTTTTGAACTCATTTCCATGCTTCATTTTTTTCCAATAAGTATTCTAACTCATTGCCTTCTGTGCTCACCTGGCTCTTAGTCCTTCCATTACCACATTCATTGATCATTATGCACTGAGCCTGCAGATATGGAGACACTGTTAACTTTTTTACTCATGTGATCCTTCCTTTACCCAAGATTTCCTTAACTACTTTCACCAATACTCTTCTTGGTTTAAATTGTGTGATAGTGTGATACACTGCAAAATCATCAAAACATCATAAGGCTGAGAAAATATGCTATTAGTATGAGGTCATGTGGTCAGGGAATCTTTGTTAGGAATGAAGGGAAATGAGAAAGGAGAAAGGGCCTACATACACAAATTTTTCAAGAAATCTATATAGACATTAGAGTATGTCTATAGATATGGTAAAGCAGAGAGGACAAAAGGCAAAATTAAAGACAGATCAAAGACTGGGAATAATCTATACAGCAAAGTCACAAATGGACAGTATATAAAACCTTACGTAGAGTTGTGTACTTAATATTCTGGAGAATTGCTTATTTGAAACACAGGTAAAAATAATCATTATGCATCAATACAATTATTTTTCTCTCCACAAAGAAGTATTTGTGTAGGGTAAGTATTGTTTTTATTAAGGGAATGGAAGAGATCAGGAAACATATATAATTTTTTTGAGGCACACCCCTGTATTTTTCCCATATAAGTGTAATTCCTTCTACAAGACAAATTTTTATTGTCAGTTTAATATGAATTCCAAATCTGAACTTCATTTGAATTTTTAAAAATCACTTTAATCACAAGCAATATCTCTTTTAGGATGGTTTTAAGTAGGGAGACTTTCAATTTTTGCTAATAGTATTTTCTCCCAAAGCACTGATACATTTTGAATCTATAATTCTTAAGAAATGTGGGTTATAAAGCAAAATAAGCCACACCAGTACAATTAATCATGTAAAAATGTTCAAACCATCTTTAATTTGACTTTGAATGCTGAGTAGGTTATGTTCCTAATTATAGTGTGGAATTCATATTAATATGGAAGAAATACATTTCTGTGTTTTTATGTTTATTAGAAGTTCCTTGCTTTAATCATGCAGTTTAACTCAAAATTCTATTCCTGTTGATTAATTAGATACTTAATTCCATTGGAAAAATTAAAGCATGAAGGAGGGTACACAAGTAAAACATGTAATTCATTTTATCATCAGGAATAAATTGTTAAATATTTTTGCCTTTCAAAGAACAGAAAATGTTACAAAGTAAAGTGAAGTATATCTGTTATAACATATCTAAGATAAAAGCAACTTAAATCAAGAACCTGTCTAAAACAAAAACAAAAACAAAACAAAAAAACAGCTAGGAGTAATGGCACATGCCTTTAATTCCAGCACTTGGAGGCTGAGGCAAAAAGACTGCTGTGAACAAACACAAGGCCACCTTAGGCTATAGATTAAGTTCAAGACCAGTATGAACTATATAGCAAGGACCTGTCTCAAAAAAACAAAAACAACAAAAAATAAAACAAAATAAACTTGAAAATATTCAGAAGCCATCAGAGAATTTAATGAAAATACAGATTTAGAAACTGGGTTTTTCCCACTTGTACACTGTGACAAAAATTATTTTTAGTTCTAAACCAAAAATTCACGGCAAAAATATTAACAGTATTCTATTATTGGAGAATTAAGTTTAAAATATTACCTTATTTTTCTGCACTAATTCTGACTAGTCAGGGTAATTTTTAATTACAGAGCACTTTAAGGACTTTTAGATGATTACTTGTATTTGGTATGTGAGCTTAATGTAGACAGTTGCAGCCCTAGACTTGAATTCCTTAGTACTTTTATTTTTCTTATTTTTCACGTGACCAGCTTCTGGCCAAGAGTATATAAACAAATGTGGGGCACAAAAAATTTTCAAAGTGATAAGGAGTCCCTTTTCTTTCCCTTTACTCATTTCTGCTCAATGAAATTTGGACTGGATTAATTGTGGAAACAGTCATACTGAATCACACATCAAGCCTGGCAACAGAGGCCTCCATGATAGAACATGAAACTAAGTGATTCTGAGAAGACCAGAGCACCTTTCAAGCTTTCACATAAGAGACAAGGTTTAATCTTGTTTAAATCCTTGATGTTTAGACTTTTCTGAAATACTGAGTCAAATTTCATTCGATCTTAAATAATATGACTATACTATTAAACTCCTGCTTAGATTTTAAGTAACATACTTTGAATTGAGGTCAGAAAACATTTAAAATAGTCTATCTAATAATAAAAGTTTATTCCAAAAGTTCCCACAAAAGGAAGAGGAAGACAGAAATGAGTGTAAAATTTTTCATTGTCTGTAGTATACAAAGTACACAAAGATTTCAAGTCTTTTAAATATTTAATTTACTTTTAGAAATATGCATAAGAGATTTTTATATGCCTGATAAAAACTTGGGAAAAATGTTTTTTAACTTTGGTAGAAACATCAATGATTCTGGAATCATTTAAGGACATATCGGAGAAAAAAAAAAAAAAACCTGAACAATAGTGGTCCAATTTTGACTGTCATCTAGGATCTTAACTGTGTACCTGTAAAATAATACCAGATAAAGAAAAAAAGGACCACCCATGCTCTGCACAGAGGGTAAGTGATTCCCAGGAAATCCATCTTGTTAACTGTAAGGAAAATTTTTCACTATCTTAGTGCTAAGGGAATAAACTGCAAATTTAGAATAATTTCATAGTTAAAAAGAAGGAAGACTGTAGCTAGCTGGTTATATGTTAGGTATTGCAGAAAAAATAACAGATGAATAAGATAGCACATACCCTTGTTACTCAGGACTGGTTTATCATTAAATCAAGAACCTCTCTAAAACAAAACAGGTTTTGTTTGTTTCAGGGCTGAGAAAGGATTTCAGGCATGGTGGTAATGCCTAGGAAGGATGAGGTTTCAAGGCCAGCCTTTCTCAAAGATACAAAAAATAAATATTTAAGAAAAAAGAGAAGGGAGAAGAGTGAAGAAGAGGCAGGGCAAGAAGGAAGAAAGGGAAGGATAAATAAATATGGAATGACTATTATATTCTGGCACTGAGACACAACCCCAGACCTATTTTGTTTTATTTTAAGATAGGAGCCAGATTAACTTGTCAAGGTTGGCCTCAGACATATGATTTCTTCCCTCAGCTTTCCAACTGCTAGGATTACAGGTGAGTACCTCCACTAATTACCACCTCTTAATAAATAAATGTTCACTGCTAAAAATGAATTTATTCTATTTGCATATAAACCATGCATTCTGTGGTATGTACAGTGTGATCTATCATCCTAGCTCCTCGGCAATCTAAGGCAGAAAGACTTCAACATCAAGGCTAGCAATGGTTATTGAGTGAGACCCTATCTCAAAATAAAAAAACAAAAGGGCTGAGGGTGTAATTCAGTAATAGAGTAGTCACTTAGCATGTTTAAGGGCCTGGATTTAAACCCACAATATGAGGGAGGGAAGTGATGTTCATAAATTCTTATATAAATTTCAATTTTAAGAGAAACTAAAGTTTGAAAAAACAGCAGCCCAAGTCTCTTGAAGTAAGATGTAATTATAATCAAGACAAGTTATAAGCCACAGGAAATAAGGTATACTCTTACATCCAAAACTCAATACAAATTAAAGATTATCTATGATAATAAAATAGCAAGAGAATAGATTATGATATTATGACTTCTATATAAAATTCCTCAAAAAATTATTTCAGCATTTTTTTATTTGTGAAGTGTGATAGGAAAGTGACACTAAGTGTTCCTTAAATTATACATGTTGACTTGATCTTTGTGTACATAATTATATTTTAAATTTTGAAAGGTATGGATTGTGTATTATGTTCTGTCTTTAATTTCACTTAATACAATCCTGACCACAACAATTATTCAAGGTGATATTAATTTTTTGAAAATTTAAATCTTTACCAATATGGGTGAAATATATATGAATTATTTTTAAAAAACTAAACATTTAAGGAAATATGTAAAATTACCCAAGGAAAAGTGGCTCATCATAAAAATTAAAGCTTAAAAAGGAAACTCATTTAAGATGAAATCATAAAATGCTCTTATACAAAATTATAAATAACCTTAGTGAACAATACTTACACTTTATATTTGCACTGATTATCTGAAAATGTGAGACAAGAATAAAGAAGATTGAGATATACTATTCTATGGTGTTCAAGAATTTATGTAAAGAAGAAACAATATTAGGAGGTAGTGCTGCATGAGTGTCTTATTTCTGGGTATCTTACTAGTAGAGAAGTGAAGGCTTTCATTCCTAACTTTGTTTTGAGGATATCTGCACTGCATAGAGAATATTCACCTGCCTTCTAAGTGTAAGTCTGTTTTGAGTTTTAAAAAATAAAGATAAAGTCTTCCTCTGGATTAGGCAAGACTTTTATCTCATGTAGAATTTCCTTGTTAAGGTTCCTCCCAAGTAACACTGTCTAATGCACAAAGATATCTCTGGTCCTCTTCATATCACCCTGTGGGAACTGAGCTAAAGACATGAACACACCCCCCAAAAGCCTGTACTCTGCTTATGGTGGTGGTTGTACCTAATACAGCACTATGTCTCCCTTCCTGGAGTCTGATTTCTGTACCCAGTGTCTGGGAAATTGTACAGGCTAGCTTGTTAGTTTAGAAAGAAACAGTACCATTTTTTGACACATACCTGTTAGTGTTTTTGTCTTTACAGGGCTGCTAGCATACTCAGAGGCCTGATAAGACTGCTGCTTTGCCAGTGGTGCACTTCCAGCAGAAAGCTCATCCTCTTTCCTTTTGCTAATTGGTGTTACAAGAGGAACAGATACAACAGGCTGGTGAGAAAGCCAAAATGAAAAAAATCATTAAATATGGTATCATTAAGGACAGTACCTCATAAGTTAGGGCTGATTTTTATTTTAAATTCCTCCCTTCTGTCTATCCTCCCTTTCTTCCTTGCTTGATTGGTAGGCTGGTTGGTTGACTGATACCTTCCTTCTTTCCTTCCTTCCTTCCTTCCTTCCTTCCTTCCTTCCTTCCTTCCTTTCTTCCATCAGTCCTTCCCTCTTTCCCCTTTCCCTTCTCTTAGCCCCTCCTTTTACCCTTCATCATTCTAGCTCTCTTTAACATATAATTACTCTTTTATAGTCAGAGCATATGTTCCATGACTCTCCATGGATGTAAATTCCTGACACTGCAAATAGTCCCAAACCTTATATACATAATCAGCTCTCCACATCTATGGTTTGCGCATCTGTGATTTCAACCAAAATGTGGATCAAAAATACACAGGAGGAAAAAACTTTGCATCTCTGTGGAATATGTACAGACCTTATATCTTGTCATTATTTTCTAAATAATAGAGTATAACAACAATTTACATAGCATTTATATCCCATTAGAAAATAAAAGTAATCTAGGGAAGATTTAAAGATGACAGAATATGCATAGGTTACACGCAAATACTATGCCATTTTATATAAGGGACTTAGCATATGTAGATTTTAGGATCTGAAGAGGGATTTTAGAGCAAGTGTCCCATGTATACCAAGTACAACTGTATTATGTTTTTTTAAAACATACATACTGATAATATTGTTTAATTGATAAATTAGGCATAATGAAAAATAACTAAAAACAAAATAGAATAATAATACAGTGCAATAAAATTATTTAGAGATTAAGTTATTTATGTGTGAAATTTTCCATTTAGTATTTTCAGGTCATGGTTCACAATTCTATATGAAAACCAAAAGAACTTGGAAGTACTCAGGAAACATATAATAAGTAAAGATAATATGGGTAGGGCAAAATCAAAAGTAAAATTCCCTTTGAAAATTATGGCTCCAAGGAAAAGAGAATGTTAATCACTATAAAAAGGCAATTTTATGAACATAACATATATCTATAAAATACATTACACAATCTACCATTTTAGAAATACTAAAAATCTCTATATTTTGTATGACAAAGTGGTAACTATAGCACATTTAGAAAGCACAGAAAAATAGAGAAAGATGGAAAACATTATGATCCTATATTGAATGAGTGCTGAGCTGGACAACAACCAGCTGTTTCATCTTTATTCACTGAAAGTGTGATGTTACTGCTGATGACTCCCAATACGATCTTGTCAGATTTTTGGCAAAAAAAAAAAAAAAGTATTTTAAATTTGCCAAAGGATCAAAGACCAATGTTGAATTGGGTGGAAAACAACCATCAAAAGTTGGGTTTTAGCCACAAGTGAGAGGGAAATTACAGCTTGGAAAACAACAGAAGATAACTGCGATCCAGCTGTTGTAGAAGGTGGGTATAGTACAAAATGGCTGTACTGCAGTGTAGTCCAGACCTATTTTCAACACCAAAACAAAGTTTCACAGATAATGTAAATAGGAAAATGAGGGAAAATAATAAATTGTCTTACAAGTTGTTAAATGGTGTGAGCAAAAGGATTAAAATATCTGAAAATGAGAAAATAAAAAGATTTTATTTAAAATGCCTGGTTTCATATTGAGAATTTAACCAAATTGACAATAATTAGAATAGAAATTTAAAAAGCTCTTAGATGACAAATGCTCAGCATATTTTGTTTTTATCATTTAAATCTCATTTTTCCATAAAAAAATCACTGTCAAAGATGTACAATTACAAAATGCATTACATATTTAAAATTTTATATCACTTCTTGAAAAAAAATATGAAAATAAAAAATTAACTTCCTCACATATAAAACTAAAGGACGCAGAGATGTGTACTGAAAAACCCATTAAGTTGCAGTCATTAGTGGCTTTAAATTCCCTTAAATTTCTGTCATTGATATAAGTGGAATATAAGCACTCTAAGAAACTACAGTTAAGCTCAGGATTAAAATTAATATATAATAACAAGAGAAAAATTATGTGCTGCCAGTGTGATACTGAACTCAAGCACAGTAACTAAAATGTAAGAGTAATGAAAGCCATCAAACGGGCAAAACCCATTGGCAAACCGAAAATTTCTTTACCTCCAGTGGCTGAAATGGATTGCATTTTCACATAGGTAAAAAATCAAATCAAAATGCTGAACATGAGCAAAGCTCTTCTATGCCTTGTACATAGTTATATTTAAAATACCTATAATGGTGCCTGACAGGTCCTTAACAATAATGTTGAATGACTGGTAACAAAGGTATTGCATATCATGCATCAAGTGATACTGGAGATGTTAGACCAGTGATTCCCTCCACTGTTCTGGTAATATAACTTCTCCAGTCAAACTATAAAAAATAAGCAATATTTACTTTCAATAACTCTAATAGCTTATGATTTTAATCTAAAATATCCTCCAAAAGCCATTTTGTGAAAGCCTGGTTACTAGATGACTGGACTATGAAATTCAACCATGGATTAAACCCAACAGGTTAATAATTTGATGGTCTTAAGAGGAGAAAATTGAAAAGGAGGTGAGGCCTCTTTGAAAGGTTGGGTCATATCTCTGGTCCCTTCCTCTCTGACTCCCTGCCTCTCTGATTCCTACCTGCCATGAAGTGAGCAGCTTAGCTCCACTCTTCCACCATCATGTTCTCAATCACTTCAAGGCCCAAAACAATAGAGGGAGCCAACCTTGGACTGAATCTTCTGAAACCAAAATAAATCTTTTCTCCTCAAACTGATTCTCAAGATCTGATCACAGTGATGAAAAGCTGACTGATACAGTAACTTTGTTTAATCTGCTTACATTGTTTAACTGTCTTATCTTTTCTGTTAATGTTCCATTATCACAAAATACCTGAAGTCTCTCATACCTTCCCCATTCTATAAAAGGTACCTTTCTTTTACTTTCTTAATTTAAGAAATTATAATATATTAATATCTATATCTATCTATATCTATCTATCTATCTATCTATCTATCTATCTATCTATCTATCTATCTCTCCAGGGTTTTAGCTCAGTGGCATAAGCACCTGCCTGGTATGCATGAGGCTGTGAGTTTGATCCCCAGCACAAAAAAAAAAAAAAATTTTTTAAGAATAAAATAGCATCTATATTCCCACTATAGCTGTAAGTAATGATTAATAGTAACATAGTATCATACATGCCTGTGTTTTTAAAAGAAATAAACAAAATATTACAGATAAAGCAAAAATCCCTTTTAGAATTTTAAGTTACTGTCCATTCCTTCTAGATTCAATCACTATTATGACATTTGTACAAGCCCTTAAAATTAATATTTTATACCAATTGTGACCATTAATCATGATTATCAACTTCACTGAATTGAGAGACCCCAAGCAAATTAGTAAAGCATACTTCTGAGTGTGTCATTTGGGGTACTTACAGAGAAGACTGGCCAGCATACTGAACATGGAGACCTACCCTGATCAGAGGAGGTCACAATCTAATAAGCTTGCAGGGTGGATGGAATGAAAAATGAGAAGAGTAGAAAGTCTGCCAATATTTGAAAAAACTTCTATTTGAGTGGCTGTATCTTTTACTACTGCCATACCCTATGTACATCAGACTCCAGTTTCTTCAGTCTTACAAGACAGGTTTACACCAGTTATTCTCCAAGGAACTTCTAGCCTTGAGTCTAAGATGGTTTTGCCTTCTCGATTCCACTTTGTGTGTGCTGTGAGGGTGGAGAGGCTAGGGACTGAGTAGGGTCTTTATACTAAACTATCGCCCCATCCTTTTAATTTTTTTCTTTTGTTATCAGACAGGGTCTCAGTAAGTAGCTAAACTCCCCAGAGTGGGTTTGAATTTACACATTTCCTGCCTCAGACTCCCATAGTGTTGGAATTACATATGCAAACTATCATACCCAAGTCTTTGATCCATCCCCATCTTGTTTTGTGGCTTCCAGCTTCTTAGAACAAGCAACTAATGGATCTTTTCATTGTCCAGCATATAGATCCCTATTATAAACTGTTCTATCATGCTATTGTAAGCATATCTAATATATCCTCTTTCTTACACATATGTGTGTGCTTTCTATTGATTCTGTGCCTTTAGGGAACTCTAACCAATATATCTACATTCACTTAAATATATACTATTTATTATTAGGGGTCATTTTGGAAAAAATAAATGCTCATATTACATATATCCTTAGAAAATTGCTTTTTTACATTAAATATAATCCTTATATATTATATTAAGATTTTATCTATTTTAATACATAAATATTAAGTCATATCAGTATTCTGTTTTACCCACAGGCATTTAGGTTGTTCCCAATTTTACACCACTGTAGCAAATACACAAAATTTTGTGTATGATTTCTTAGACTTATACAAATGTCTCTGCAAGAGCACACTGTTATCAAGAGGGAGAATTTGAGAGTCATAAAATATACTCAGTATCAAAACTATTGAAGATTAAAATGGAAGACAAGAGACATTTTAGAAGTATACTTTTCAGTACTGCTTAATTATGTATAATGTTAGAAATTGCTGATGAAATTTAAATTGTGCACGTTTTTGAAGCAATCCAGCAAAATCACCATCTTAAAATATGCCTTCAAAATGACAAAAATATGTGCCTAGATCTATTAATCATGCTTCTAAAAGTACAGTCTTAGTAAGAATGAATAAAAGATTTAATTACAAATGAATATTTGTTAGCTTACTAACCTACATAAGGCTTCTATTTTTGAACATATAATCTAAAAATTTAACTTAAACATAGTACTGGTAAAAATATAGTTAAAGAGCAAAATCCTTGTATGTGTTTGAGTTCAAAAAAAAAAAAGTCTAATTTACTTAATTAAGCAGCTACAACACTGGCCATCAGGGACATCTAGGGTACACTGGAGATAACTATATCAACATCAAAACAGGAATTTATAATGAAGGCAACAATTTATAATGAAACATTTTCTCAGTTCCTTACCATTAGTTTCACTTCTTTATATACATCCTCTACATTCTGCTGCAGTAACTTTCTAAAAGCCAGCTGTTTATATCAGTTTCCAATAGCTTCCCATTACCCTTCAGAATGTCACAGAATTACAACTAAAATCCTCTAGAAGAAGATTTCCAATTTTTACCAGTCTCTGCAAGAAGAGTTTACTCTAGTTCAGACCTACATATGTTTCTTTCTGCCATCAATTTGTATGTTCTGTGTCTTTGTTCAAATAGTTCTGTTGGAAACAACCACCTTCCCTGACTGCTTCACCCCATGATGCTCATCATATTTGTTAACTGTAGCTATTCACACATCTTCTCTGTTACAGTTTCTATCTGCACGTCCCCTCAAAGCCTCATGTACTTATAGGTGGGGGTTTTTGAAGGTGACTGGATCATGGGGGTGTGATACTCATCTGTGGATTAGTCCACTGATGAGTTTATGCCTAAATGTAATGTAGGGAGGTAAAGCTTGGTTGGATGAGGTGAGTAACTGGAGGCATAGCCTAGAAGGGTCTCTCTCCCTCTCTCCTTCATTGCTCGTTCTGTCTTTCTGTCTGTCTCTGTCTCTCTGTCTGTCTCTGTCTGTCTGTCTCTTTCTCTCTCTCTCTTTCCCTCTCCCTCTCTCTCTCTGTCTTCTTCCTGCTGCCATACCATGAACTGCCTCTTACTGGCTATGTCCCTTTGCCTGCTGTTCTAACTTACAACCAGGCAACTATGGACTGAAAGCTTTATAAACTGTGAGCTAAAATAAACCTTTCCTCCTTACAGATGTGGGTATTATGTATTGTGTGTCAACAATGAGAAAGTAGCTCCTTTTTGTTTTCACATAATTCTGGATGTACATGTGGATAGCATATACTAGAAGTGATATTTCTGTATTTCTGAACATTCTAAAATATACTAATTACTGTGTTCCTAAAATGAAAGATACTCCCAGTATTAACGTTTATTTTGGTAGCCTTGGTATCTAGCACATACTTAATATTCAATAGCTGAATTCAAAGACTGAAGTGGGGAAAGGATGCCAGAAATTTCTAATGGAAGTATGCTAAAGTGAAGAAAAACCTAAAAAAAAACTTTCCTAGGGTCTGGAGATATAGCTCAGTGAGTGGTATAGCACATGCTTATTAGTATATAGAAGGCCTTGAGTTCAATTCCAAGCACAATAAGGAAGGAAGAAAGGATGAGAGAGACAGGCAGAGAGAGAGAGAGAGAGAGAGAGAGAGAGAGAGAGAGAGAGAGAGAGAGAGAGAGAGAGAGAGAGAGAGAGAGAGAGAGAGAGAGAGAGAGAGAGAGAGAGAGAGAAAGAGAAAGAGAAAGACAGACAGACAGACAGACAGACAAACATGCAAGTTTGGATTGTATCTTTCACTTAATATTTTACTTCTCTTGAAATTATAAAATCAAATAGTTTTCTAATACCAACAATAATTTACTTTAAAACAAGATACCAAACTATTTCATACAGAATACTGCAAAATTATAATGGGGAAATATAATCCCATACAATATAAATATGAACTCAACAATTCTCAATACTGCCATTTACTATCTATGTGACTGCAGGCAAGTCAGTCTCAGTGAGTAACAATTTCTTTACCTGAAAACCAACTGCTAAAGTTACATTTCATATCCTACTAAAATCTCATTTAAGTATTCTAGAAGCTACAATCAACTACCACTTCTCTTACTCTGTGACTTGTGCCTTTTTTAAGAAGATATATAAACATTTTGCAACAAGCCTCCCATTTCCAGGATTAGACATGTAATGTATGGTTGTTAAATAAACCTAGAAAAGTAAAAGAAACGTACAGATTACAAAAATAAAAGCGAACATTGAGCAATGTCTGTTTTGTGAGAACCAAACTGCATAACTACTCTTGCCAATCTGTCTGCCTTATATCCAATTTGTGTAGAAAGCCTTCTCAAGGGCCAAAGAAACTCTTATGTTGAGCTGCAATTTCTCATAAATAAAATTAAGGAACAGAAGTTCTGCAAAGAAGTATGTGGTATACTAAGAAATTCTGGTAAGCCCATAAAAAAGATTCAATCAAAAGGTATGTATAAATCCACTAAACAACTGAGAAAAATATTTATCATTAAGAGAAAAAAACAAAAGTCTTTTACCTGTTGCATATGTCTGCTTGTTCGTTTCTGAGGCTGGTAGACGAGCCATGTGTATAAGATTGGGTCAATATTAATAGCAAATCCTTGTACACTACAAAGAAGTACTGCACCTGCAAAGTAAGATTGAAAATAGTACTGATCCTCATATGAACAGTAAGGTTGATATCACTTTACAAGTAGGATAGCTACTGTTAAAATATAATAATAAGAAAAACAGTAAGACTAATAAGTGGCACGATGTGGATGAATTCAAACCCTCACACAATGGATGGTAGAACAGAAAACTGGTGCAGCTATTTTCAAAGCATTATGGTATTCCCTCAAAATATTTATTAAAAAAAAAAAGACTGCATAATGACCCAGTAGATCTCTTCTTAGGTACAAACCATGGAGAATGGAAAATATACGTCTACACAAGAACTTGTACTTAATTTTGCATATCAGTATAATTTAAAATAGCCCAAAAAAGTGAAAGCAAATGTTCATGAATAAATTAATGTTTAAAATGTGGTACATACATGAAGTGGAAAATAATACATCAAAAAAGGAACGTAGTATTCATACATGCTACAGATGTATGACCTGTGAAAATGTAATCAAACACACACACACACATACTGCATTATTCCAATTATAGCAAACTAGAAAAGGTTAAAATACAGAGGAAAAAAACAGTTTACTGGTCCCCACATATGAGAAAAAGGTGAAGGGGAAATAACAACTAGAGGATACATGATTTTTATTGAGAATGATGAAAATATTCTATAGTTAGAAAATGGTGATAGCTGCACACCTTTGTGAATTAGATCATCCTCTGGTATACAAAAGGTGTTGATTCTTGGCTCCACCTCACAGATATCAAAATATGCAAATCCTGAAGTCTCATATAAAATGATATAGCATTTGCATATAACCTATTCATATACTCTTATATACTTTAAATCATCTCTAAGTTAATTATAATACCAACTACAATAAAAATGTTACAGAAATAATCATCATACTGTGTGGTTTATTGACTAATGATCTTTAAAATTGTGTTCATTCCCATTTTTTTTCAAATATTTTCAATATATAGTTGGTTAAATCTGTGAATGTGGAACCTACAGATAAGAAAGGTCAAATGTATACTAAAACTCACTACATAATTAAAACAATTTTTATGTAATGAAAATTAAAGCTTATTATATGTGTATTATCTATAATAATAAGTCTAACTGTTATGAAAAACTAATTTCTATATTGATAGAGTAAATACTATCTTTCCTATTTGTCAGTATGATAATCCTAACTCATTGTTGGAAAAAAACATTATAATCATTCAATTCATAATTATAAATTACATATTTTAATATCTTCAATATCTTTCTTCTCATATCTTTTAATATAAGAAAGAACTGCCTAAATGAAATACACGGTAATAGTCTTAAAAACACACAAAGTTAAAAGGTACTAAGTTGTAATTCTATCCTATCACTTTTTTTTTTGTTTTCTGATACAGAGTAGCTCACATGAAACTCAGCTGAAGGTGAATATCCCATTCTTAATTTATGTACAATGTATATACACTTTAAAGAAATTTTTGCATTTTAACATATATTTTTTTCAACATAAATATTATTAGCTCCACTATTGAAGATTCCATATATGGAATATGAGAGAAGAGGCATTTTATGCCCAGTTTTGTTATCATATGGATTTAAAGACTTAAGAAATTAATCAAGCACATGCCAGGAGCTTAAAAAAAAAAAAAAAACCAAAATGAATGGTACACAGGGTGAGGCTAGCTAAAAAAAAAAAAAAAAAATACATACATTTTATAGCATTGTAGATTTGTTAAATGACTACAATTAGTACGTACTAATAATGACCCTGGAGAAAAGTGACCCAAAGAGGGAGAGGAGGTAAAATCAAGAGAGATTTTCTCTTTATTCAAACCTTCATGCAGAATTTTCAAACAAGCAAATTTACCATGTACATGCCTGTTCCTGACTATCAGAGGTTCTACTTCTCCTTGGGGCCGAGAGTCAGAACAGATCCACAGAAAGCACATAAACGCTTGTTATGTACTAATGCTTGTGCTACTGAGCTATGATGCATCAAACAACACACAAGGAAAGAAAGATGGAGAGAGAAAAGAAAACTGCAAAAGGCAACTCATAATTGAAGCTACCAGAAACTTCAATTTAATATTTATTGTACTTTCCCATCACTGAAACACTATACTGGACACCTAAAATTTAAAAGAGAGATTTATTTTGGCCTATGAATTACAAATGAGTCACTTCCTGACTGGTTGGCTCCAAGGTAGAAATGGCATGGCAGAAGAGGATAGCAAAAAAGGTTTTCCACCCCATAGCAGCTAGGAAGCAGAGAGGTAAAGAGAGGAGTAGAGAATAAGATTACACCCATCCATATTTATAGCAGCACAATTCAGAATAGTTAAATCATGAAGTAACCTATATGTTTATTAACAGATAAACAGAGATAATGTGGTATCTACACACAATGACATATTACTCTGGCATACACATAAATGTGAAGATTTGTAGAAAAATGGATATACTTTGGGATCATAGTATTAAGTGAAATAATCATACCATAATGTTAAGTGAAAATAAATGTTTCATGGTTATCCTGCAAATAAAAAGCAAAATAAAGGATAAGTAATAGAAAACAGACTTTTGTCAAATGGGAAAGGACCAACCAAGAAATAGAAGGAGAGAGCTGAGTGTGGTGGTTCATACCTGTAATCCTGGTACTTGGGAGGCTTAGGCAAGAGGATTCCTGTGAGTTCAAGGCTAGCCTGGGCTACATAGTTGAGTTCTATACAAGCCTAAGCTACATAGTGAGACCCTGTCTCACAAAATGAAAAACAAACAAAGGAAAGAAAATAAAAGAAAAGAAAGATAGGAAAAGCAATAGCAATAAAGGCAGAGGGGAAAGGGAAGAAAGGTAAAGGAGATAAAAAAAAAAAAGATGTGTGTGTTATGTACATGCAACAACTCCACAGAAGGAATGTAAACATTATGCCCTGCAAACATATACTAAAAAAAAGATTTTGTTTAAAAACAAAACACAAACTGCAATGAATATCGAAGACATAAAGGAAATATCACCCAAGAAAGAACTAATCAGAGATAAGAAAAAGAGAAAAAAAGAATGCATCCTTTCAGGTCATGCCCCCAGCAACCCACCTTCAACCTGGCCCCACATCCTAACAGCACATTAAGCTATTTCCCCATAAGCCAATCATCTTTCAAGTGTGCTATCTCTTTTGGGGAAACATTTTGGATCTAAACCATTACACATATTTCTTTACATTCATAGACTGTAAATATATCATAGGAACATAAATCAAGCTATGCTACAAATATATAGAACAAACAGTTAAAATGCATTTTAAATTAAGGAAAGTAAATGGGACTTTCCCAAAAGTATATCCTTTTTTCAAACAATTCTAGCAATTCTAATAAAGAAGACTATCACTGCTACAGTCTAACAAAAATGTGGTATTAAGGTAGTCAGAAGATTTAATTGGTATTTTGTTCCTTTTTTGTAACAACTCATTTTATCTAAAAATCCTATACAGCAAGAAAAAAAATTTGCTCTCAAAGGTGAAAATTGCTCATGAAGATCTTTTGATTTTAAGGAAATGAACTGAACACAATGTAAAAGAGTTTTAAAAATTTAAACTCAAGAATATATAATTCAATCTTAACAATTAATGATTAAAAGACTCTCCTATTTCTACCTAGAGTAGAAAACTAAACCTATAAATACAATTACTATGAATTATTTATCAATGAGCCTCCTGCAATGAGTAATATATTTAATAATTAATAACATAAATACTAAAGACACTATAAGTAATATGTAATTAACAAAAAAGTACAAGTTCCACCAAAAAAAGATTAACACCAAAAAGACATTTGGATTCAGAAAATAAATGCTCCAATACAGGAAAAAAGTAACAAGAATCCCCAGGATTCCAACACCAGATTAGTGACAAGTACAACTTTCTAGGAACAAAACACAATCATTAAATACAAGAAAAGCAAATATGATAACTATATACACATACATATATACATAGATACATTTTACATATACATAATGATTTGTAATATGTACACACGGCAATCATATTTAACAACAACACTGGAGTATAGGAATACAAGAAGAATAGGATATGGAAGTAAGGAAGAAGAACAGGGTGCCAATGATCACCTTCTAAAGTAAGAAGTCAACTAAAAAAAATGCTCTAAATGAGTAATCAAGAAAGAATACAAAAAGCAAGGTTATTTAAAAATATGGAAGCAAACATCAAAATAATTAGCAAAGGAAAAAGTTGAAACAATGTATGTCTAGAAAAATAAAAAACACCAAAAAGAAGGTTCATAATGACTAGGAGAGTAAACAAAACAAATTCTGATACTCTGGAGAGTATAAAAGGTAGACAAGTCTCCTATTTTCTTGTGATGATGAATACTTTATCACTGTTAAAAAATTTCTCCTTGATGAAGTCTCAAATTCATTCTTATAATAGCCACAAATTAAGACCCATTAATGTTTCCCATTGAAAAATAATCAGCATGCAAATGTTACTGTAACAGTCAAAAATATCAAGAAGCAATAAATATTGATCCTTAAAAACAAGAAATAGTAGTACAAACTATAAGAAGGCTCTACAGAGAATATTGAAAAACTAGAGAATCATGATAATCAATGAGAAAATATCAGCAAAGAGCAAAAGAGACAGATGAAAGTGATACAACTGACAAATTATTAAAGTAAAAATTTCATTGGAAGCAATTAAAAAATAGATTATAGAAGTTGGGGATTTAGCTCAACAGCTTAAGCATCTGCCTGGCAAGTGCAAACTCATGAGTTTGATCGCTGGTACAAACAAACAAAACACAGTAGAATATATGCAGTTCAACAGAGAATTAATGGAACAGATGATACACAACTAAATTATTTACTTGAAAGTAGTACACTTCAAACTTAATAGAATGCATTAAGAAAAATAAAAACTCAGAAAATGGATTCTAAATGAGAATTTTACAGACCTGCTGCAAGATAGTAAACTTTAAAACTAGATGCTCAAAGAATATCAAACTGGCTAAATAAAATAAATCTACATGAAGACAAAGAAAGAAAGAGAGACAAAGATAGAAACACAGACAGGAAAAAGGCAAGTTGATGACTAATTTCACAAATAGTCAATGATATTCAATAGTTTTTACTTCAAACTTTCAAAACATTATACATAGTTTTGCAATTATACAAAAAAAAGGAGAAAAAGATAAGACACAGTAAAAGAAAACTATAAATCATTTTTTCAAAAATAAATGAATCAGGATAAGGTTTGCTCTTTCTAATAGTATACACATAAAGCACAGGCATCATACAAACTGTTTTTAATTATGATGACAAATAAACTCTGTAAACAGAGTGATATATCAATTGCCAACTATGCAAATGAAAGGGCACTAAAACCTAGTATGAGGTGGGAGGAAGAAGAAATAAAAAGAATTGAGATGTGTTATGTACATGTACAAACCTCCCAACATGAGTACAGTCATTATGTACTGCAAATAAGTACTAGTAAAAATTTTTAAAAATTTTAAAGGATAAATTAAAGTTACTTGAACCTTATGAATGTCAAAGAGAATAACCCATTAATTTAAAAGCAACTTACTGACATTATGTTTCTTTAAATTTGATACATTTAATTTACAAAATAAACATTTAAAAAATACAAAAGTTCTCCTGTATAAGTGTATAAGCAATTAGTTTATACAAGCAATGATTTGACTTAGAACAGAGTTCCGGCCGCCACCGCTTAAATCAGTAAAATCTGGCAATACACTATATGCTGTTTGATTTTTGTGTAAGAAACCAAATAATGAAAAAAGTGTGCTTTGTCTGCTCACTGCCAGAATGGCTCATCTAATCACATTCCAACAAGATTTTACCAATTATTTTAACCAGGGCATCACGGTCATTTTTATGTTAATGAATAAGAGGTGAAGTAAGAGAAAATAATGCATGGTAAAAATTTAAACATGCATGCTTCTTATCATCTATAGAAGCCTGTCGCCCAAAGAAATTATCTTACGATGTATAAGTTATAAGTGGAAAAGTAACATGTGTTTTAATTTTAACTAATGAATGACACCAAAATACTACACATTTATCTATATCAAAGTGTCTAAAAATAATTGTTATTAAGCAGTATAGTAGTAGTAAAATAGGAATATTTTAGATTTGGACATCTATTAAGGCATTACCACTCAATTTTAAGACCAATTTCAATTATTTTGGCTCAACAGGTAAACAGGCTACAACCGAAAATATAAGAATGCTTCAAAATATTGACGAGGAATAAAAATAGAGAAATCAAAAATTAAGAAATGACAGAGCAAAAATAAGTTGCTAACCACTGGCAACTTTACCAATGAACTGTTAACAGTATAAATGAACTATAAGATTCTATGGTAGTACATGTTACTTAATTTTTAACAATCATTTCCTCTTTTCTTACTAAGAGTATAAAAGAACTCAATAGAACTATGCCCCATAGTAGTAAACCAGAACCTTACCAAACCATTTATGTATTTACCAGATAGTAGAGTATACAAATCTAACAAATAAAAACAAAGTCAAAGGAGAGAAACAATGAACAGCTACCTTCATTTTAAGTTTGCAGTGGGAGGAAAAGAAAGCTAGTAAGAAGAAAATAACTGAACAAATGTTTAAAGATGGAGCAGACTGGAATTACCAAAAATACCAGTTAGAAGGGGATTCCAACTGCCATTTGTTTTCCAAAAGCTTCCACTAAATGCTCTTGACAATGACAAAGGTCAATGGAAAAGTCAGAAAGACCCCAGTGAGGTAAAGGTCCACAGACTAAGACAAGGCAGTGAAACTGGGAGAAATGGCACAAGGAGTCCACATCTTCCAATGAGCACCAGGCAGGGCAATTTGGGAAAACTATAACCCAAACAAACAGAAAGATTATAATCTTGCTCTCTAAAATATTGATGCTTGGAGTTAACTGAAATGTATGTAAAGCTGAAAAAAGTACTAGTGAAATGGCCTAATAGTGGAAAAACATTAGACATCAACACAAAGCACAGGGACTGGGGTCTAGCTCAGCAGCACAAGCGCCTGCCTGGGAAGCACAAGGTCATGAGTTCTATCCCTGGTATCTCCCAAAAATTAAAAAAAATAAAATAAATAAACACGAAACCATGACAAAGGAGGCATGGATTTTTGTGGGCCTAAACATTATTCACCACAAGGTTTATTATTATTTTTACAAACAGTCTTTGACATTCAATAAAAGCTATTATGAAACAACATAAAACAGTAAAAAATGACTCCAGACAAATCATGCCTTCACATGAGCCAGATTCTGCCATGGGGATCAGAAAGAGACTCAGTGAGAAGACAAATCATACTTTTCCATGATCCAGGCTCCACCACGGGGATGGAGAAGAGATTCAGCAAGAAGACAAACCATACCTTCCCATGAGCCAGCCAGTGCATGGGCTGGGAAACCAGAAGAGATCTTCTCTCACCCTACATAAGTAACTGGCTGATTCAGAGGTCTCAGGGTGATACAATAGTATGGAATGTGAAAGGAACTGCATGGTGCTTGTATTGTTTGATTAAGTTGTAAGCCTGGGACTGGTGGTCTGGGCATCTATTTGGAAGATGACAGTGTGCACTGTAGCAACTTGAGGGATTTCCTTCTTTTTTTAATTGGTACTGGGGATCGAACTCACGACAGCGCGCTTGCAAGGCAGGCACTTATGCCACTGAGCTAAATCCCCAGCCCCCTTCTGCCTTATTTTTTAAATATAATGCTCTGTTTTACTGTTTTGTTTTACTTCTGTGTCTGGTAACCTGAGCAACTATTTTGAAGGTAATAATATGCAGTATAACAACCATTGTTAAATTCCTATCATCTTGTTTTGAAAGCCTATATAGCTATAGATTTTGTTGTTGTTGTTGTTAACATTTTGCTTTTTTGTTGTTGTTGTTGTTAGGGTTTCTTTGCTTCTTCATTTTATTGGGTATTTTTTTTCTCTCTTTAAAATTAAAAAAAAAAATGACTCTTCAGAAGAGAAAACATTCCATAGCACTAGTCCTAAAGATGGTTCATAGGGACTTTAACACATCTATTGTACCTATTGTAAAGAATGTGGTTTAAAAAAAGTAGGAATCAAGAATAAACAAGAATTTCAGCAGAGTGATAAAAAATATAAAAGTCAAATGAAAATACTACAACTGTAAAAAATGCAATTACCAGAGATGAAGAATTCTTGCAAAATTATTTTCAAAATCAATCAAAAGATTAAGCGACAGGTTCAAAAAGTTCAGCAGATCCCAAAAAGAATGAACAAAGCTAATTTAGACTCATCAATAATCAACTATGGAAAATCAAAGACAGAAACTAGTTTGGGGAAAGACACCATTACATACAAAAATAACGGTAACTTCTCAACAGATATTATGATCATCACAGAACAAAGGAAACAGAATATTAAAGTACTGACAAAAGAAAAATCAACCTAGATTTCTATATTCATTAGAAATGTTTTTCAAAAATAGAAATAAAATGGCACAAAGAATTAGACTCCAGAGAGCTTATGCTTTAAGAAATTCTAAGAAAGGTGCTTCAGAATAAAAGGAAAGCATACTGAATCTAGAGAAGAAACAAAGATGAGCAGAAAGGGTTATATGTGTGTAAATAAAGAAGACTTTTTTATTTCATCTACTATATTATATGTGTAAGTGTATATCTAAATCTCTTTTAAAACATGATGAGTATTTAAAGCAGAAATAGTAACAACAATGTAATACAGGGTTCATAGTACACACAAGTAGTGCCTGGAGGCAACTAGAAGTAAAACAGTATAAAAATATACTTGTTTTTCAGCTTTTACTAGATTTCTATACCGTACTCTGAACTTAACAGTATTTCTACCATTTGCCACTCAGATCAAATAAAAATATTAAACAACAATTTACATACATATGGGTTTTTTTAACCTCTCCAAATTCTGAATATCCTTTGATTCAAGTAAGCTTTTGCCACTGAACTTTTCATTTTCTGGCTACAAACAATGAGTACTACAGAATTTATTTAGGCCACTGACTCAGAATGTTATCAAGTGGGAATAGAGCTGATACATGTGGCAAAGAGTGCTTTAGGAAGCTGCAGAAAGTGTCAAATAATAACACAGATATGGCTTTGCCTGAATTCAATGTGAGACCAATCTTGTTGTATATTTTTCTCCAGACAAGGCACAGAGAAAAAAGAGAACTGTAGTACATTGTGTGTGTGTGTGTGGTTTATTCCATTACATCAAGATGTAACATTAATCAGCTTTAAGTTAATAGCTGATCTTCTATTTGATTCATGTGCCTTATTTTTTCATTTTTCTATAATCCACAAAGAAAATTTAATGGCAACCTTAAACCACATGGAGCACTAATTAATTTTTGTTGTTTCAAGTTTTGTTCTCTAACTTTATATCCATGACATAAAATCCTAAAACCATAAAGGCAAGTAACAATTTCTTTGACAATGAAAAATTCTAAATGATAAAATGCACCTCAAAATTAATAGTAAAAGGCAGACTAAATGAAAATACTAGAAAAATACATAACAAACATAATGTTCATGATGCAGGAAAATATAAAACTTACAGAAAAAAGACATATACCCAATAGACACACGGGTAAAGAATCTAAACAGGTAAATTACAGGACAAATGCAATCAGCCTTCATTAATGTTCAATATCATTAATAGCCAATGAAATTCAAGGTAAACCAAAGAGAAAACTTTTCTGTTGTATGTTAATAAAAGCTTGAATACAGGAAATTCTATCACTGATAAATCTATAAAGAATAAAGCACTGCCATTCTCTGATAAAAAAAAATACCAAGTACAACAGCCTTTTTGATGACCATTTTGGAATTATCTGTTGAAATTTTAAATGTATATACTCAATGACCCAGCCATTTTAGTTTCAGGTTTCGTACAGATGATAGCTTTTGCAGATACTATCAAAGAGAGTATATGTACAAAGATATTCATTCATAGTATTATTTGCAATAAACAAGTAACATTCTATAACCAAATTATGATTATTAATTTTAATGTTACCACAATTAGTTGTTAAACAATGAAATAAAGTGTATGTAAAGAAACAAAAGTGAAGAATACCATATTCAGTGAAAAAATTCAAATACATTTATAAAATGTATTGCACAAAAATTTCAGGTACTATATAGACATGTACATTTAAGCAAAAATGTTTATTAAACTGGTGAGTACTTAGTTGCAGAGCACATGCTCAAAAAAATTTCAATAGATTGCAGTAGTAATCAATTGTAATCAACATGATGGAATTACCTTTGAAACTGCATCAAATATGAAGGTCTGTGCTGTAATTTGGAATAACCAATATCTGGTACAAGTGATTTTTTAGCCAACTCTGATAATTGCTGACCAACTCTAATTCTAAATACACTATATTGCTTTTCCATTGTAATCTTGATGACAACATGAAATTATCTAGTTTAAATATTAAGTACACAGAGTGAAGGATCATATGCATATATTTCTTACAGATTTGAGCAAAAAGTCTAATAAATGTTTTCTATTATAATGATTCTAAAAGGAACTCAAATCTTTAGAATAATCCCACATTAGATGGTGTCTATAGATTTTAAAATTTCATGTACCAGTAGATGTTAGAAATAACTTTAAAAGTCACTGCACTGTTTAAAAGCTTAAGTAGTAAACATATTTCATTTAATCATAGAATCCTTCATACTGTAATTTTTAATCATAAATCTTAATTTCAAAGTTAAAAGCAATGTTGTTTTATCAAATCAGATAAGCATATGTTTTCTTATATTTACAACCAGTCTCTCATTTTATCTAAGGCTTAACATAAAACAGATTTCAAGCATTCATATATATGTATGTATGTATGTATGTATCATCAGTCATCTTTCTACTCTCAAATTCATTCTGTTAATCTTTTAGAAATTAAGGCAACTTTTTAAATATATGGACCCTAAGCTCACCTTGTTCAAAGCAGAAACAAATTTTTTCAGAAAATTGCTTTAATTCATGGAACAAAATCGAATAAAAATCTCAATATTTAGATTTACAGTTAAAATAACTTACATAAATAAAAACACCAACATTTTCTTCATTATAATATCTTCAAATTTATAATGTGTTCTCAAAATGAAAAAAGTGATTTTTATACCCAAGTAATTCAAAGTTTTGGTTGTTCAGTATTCATATTCTAGTGGTCACACTTTACAATTAGGAAGGGAATAGTATACTTGCCATATAACTGCTACACGTTTATACCATGTGCTTCATTAGTCTAATTGTATGTTTGTTTAAATTGTTTTTTAATTTTATTACAAAGATCTGTGTAATAAAATTAATTAATTAATTGTCTGATCAATTTAGCAAAATCTGGATTTTTAAGATGTTTTTAAAGAAACTTAAGCATTTTTTTATTTACATGGATTACTACTATGTAGTACACTTTCCTTTATTGTTTAAAATACTAAATTTCTTTCATTATGATACCTACACCATTTGTACTTCCTATCTTTATGTTCATCATCTTTATTAACATTGATTTTCCTTTTAGAAACTACATTTAAAAAGCAATCCTAAATATGTATTTTACTTTCAAACAAAAAATTAGAAAAATACTAAAATTTCCTAAAGGAGACTACTACAAATAAACCAACTGCTCACAATATAAAAGTATAACATAAAACCTTGGAAGAAAATTAATATTCTGATTTCTATGAAAATTTCTTTTAAAATCAATGTTATAGTTTGACTAATTCTGCTCAAGAAAATATTAAAGTATATTTTAAAGTAAATGGTAAAAAATTGTTTGTAAAATTTATTTATAGATTTTCTAACAGAAATTAAAACAAAAATTCAATGCTGATTTTATAATAATCTCATATACTTTAAAGAAAAACAAAACATTAAAATTATCTTGGCAAATATGCCTAAGAATCTAGACATCTAAATATATTATTACCATAATAGACGATTACTTACATTGATAGTCTTAAAGAAACATTAGAGATTCAAAAAAAAAATAAGAATCTAATGATAAAATTTTACATATGCTCTCAAAACACAACTGTTAAACTGAGGTTCTCTTTATTTTTCCTTTCCTGATTATCAGTATCTGTATGATAATGGCAGAATGTAGGAGGCACCACAAGGTGGTGCTAATATTCTCTCATAACTGGTTTGGTAACCCATTGCTGTTATTCAAATGTGGCCTAAAATATGATTCTCTAACCTTCAAGGTGAATGCCAAAAGTAATGTCTTCTAGTCCAGAGAAAAAACCCTAACTTTTATACAATTGTTGGTTGTAGAAAAAAATTAAATTTCAGAATCTCTAGATATATATTTGGTTACATCAACATTTTCACTTTGATGTATTTTATATGTAAGGCAGATAACTCTATAAGCAACTGTCTACATTATAGTCAGATAAAACAATTAATTTTTAGTCAACAAATAAACTACCACCAAACACAAACCAAGTCTTTTTCAACAATATTCCACCATCAGACACTGGTACAAGTGATAATAAAGTAGATTACTATTATGAAACCCATACTAATATTATGGAAGTCTACTCCCTAGATTAACATTGTTATTCAGTTCTGCATTCTTACTCATCTTCTAAATACAATAAACTCTTAGAAGAATATATTAGAGTTTCTCAACAATTAACGTTATGAAAGGAAAAAACCAGTAGTCATAACTTCCTCAAGTAGTATTTGGTCCGTGTCAGGGAGGAAAAATACAGGGAGATGTGTATCTGTTTTCAGAAAAACAACAGCAATTCCTAAGAAAAAATATAGATTTGCCACTAGAATAAATAATGATTATTTTAATCAATGTAAAGTGAGATTTTAGAGAAGTAAACAAAGCTGTCTAAGGTCACATAGCAGCAGGGGTTACATGACCTTAATGCCACTTACCATAATACCATAAAATAATACTGCTAATATCGATGCAGACTATCAGTACCTACTGAGTGGCAACTTGTGCCAAGCAATAAATTAGGCATTTTACATCTACTTGTCTTTCATTTAATCTACACATCTACATAAAAGGATTTATCATTTTCTCCATGACAGATAATACAACAGAGGCACAGAGATGTTGAATGACTTTCCCAAGACTATTTACTATTAAATAGCAAAGCTGGAATTCAAATCTAAGTAATATAAATATATAAGTATATTACAACACCTCACAGCATAGCATGCCATTCAAAGTACACAACTACTTCCT
Source organism: Hydrochoerus hydrochaeris (assembly GCA_004027455.1). NCBI lineage: Eukaryota > Metazoa > Chordata > Mammalia > Rodentia > Hydrochaeridae > Hydrochoerus > Hydrochoerus hydrochaeris. The sequence continues at coordinate 385,843 of PVLA01001075.1, forward strand.
TTCGGAGTAAAATTAGTATTTGATGGGGAGTAAAAACAAAATCTAAAAACATATTAATCACAAAAAATGAATAAAAATGCTAGAACAGACAACGTAGAAACAGGCCTCAAAGAAATTGTACTGTAAACAGAAACAAGAGCTTACTAACTTAAAAACTATGCTGAAGATTAAAAACCACAAAATACTATAGTATAAAAAGTTAATAGATTAATTATTGATCATTAAAGCAAACAAAATAATGCTATTAGAGGTAGTAAAATATGATTAATTACAAATAATAAATAACATCAGATAAGTAATCTTTAAATACAATAGGAAGTCATTAAAGAAAGATTTTAAATAAATCTTTTCTTGCAGACATAGGTTTGAATAGGTAACAAGGAGGCAGAAAGGAAATTCTGACATACTTTTCTGAATCCATACTATGTTCAAGAGTTAAATTGACTAAATATAGCATTTTACAGAGAAAAAAACTAGATGTAGATGCTTTATTCTTCCACAGATCCCCAAAGCCTCAAGTTAAACATACACATGTCTAATAAATTAACTTCATTTTTATAATAAATATTTCAGAAAGTAAAAAAGAAATTAGATTTCAAATTACATAATATAACAAAAGCATTACTGTGATAGGAAACCAAGTGACAAAGGAATGAAAGAATTAATAGAGAAGAAATTATTAGTTATAGCAGTTTATAAGTCTTAAAACATTCAATACCAATACTAAAAATTATTGAAAATATTTAATAACTTGTATCTCTTGATAGCACACATAGTAACATTATAGCATAAAACACAGTACATCTTTTAAAATTATTTCATCCCTAAAACACAGGTAAAAACACTTGTTCAGCATTCTTTTTCTTTATTTCGGAGAGCAAGAAAAAAGTTAATTCATAGTTCTTCAAGAAAAATCAGTAAGTATACTATTACATTTAAATCTCAAAACAATGTTATGAAAAGGTAAAGAAATAAAATCACAGCACAAAGATATGCTAAGTCTAAATTATAGTGTCAAAGTTACAATCAAATTTTCCAGATTTTAACTTAAAAATTATTTTCCCCTCTAATAGTCCTCTATTTTTTATTACAATAAAAAATAACATCAGAAACAATTTTTAAAGACTATGATCAGTACTACTTGAACAAGACAACACTGATATAACATGGATAACAGCCTAACCTAGGCAATTGCTTAATCATTTTTTAATCCAGTATTTATTAGTGTGGAGCACTATGAATGAAGTAAAGAAATAAGCACATAAGAAAATAAAAGTTTATATGATAGAAAACAATCATGTAACTAGGTGGTTATAAAGACCTACCTATACTAACTGAGATACAAGCTGACAGAAACACAGCAATGTGCAAAGTATTAAAACAACTATTTACAACAGATGGCACAACTACAACAGTAACTCTTTTAGGAACATATCTCAAACAAAATAGCCAAACGTAGGAAGAAAGGGTCAGTCGTAGATGACTTCAGAGAGGCAGAAAATGGTTAAGAAAAGCAATTGTAATTTTCTATTTGCAGCAACAAAGAAGAGGGCTTAATGGGGAAAGAAATAAAGTGAGTTATAGCAAAGGGGAAACATTACTCTGAGGTGCAAAGAATGTAGCACAGTATGTTTGGAAACACAGATACCAATTAAAGTTTAAGTAATCCAGCAGTTCTTAAGCTTTTTCACTCTCCAAAAAACAACAGGTAAAACCTAAGCCCTTTCACAATAAGAGAATGAGTAGTAGCACTCTTCCACTGCTTACATTCCAGCTCACTTGGCTGGCCTATTTTTTTCCTTTTTCGCTGCATATTGTGAATGTTACTTATGAGACTTAGATTTCTGTCACAGAAGCCTATCAACTTTCCCTGTGTTAAACATTACTAGTATTTTAAGAACTTCAATGTTGGATAGAAAGACTAAAAAGTGATTTCCACAAGTAAGTAAAATAGATTTCTAAATAGTACAATTTGCTCAATTAAAATTCTATAATAAAAATCCAGTTTTGACAAGCTTTCTGAATGCAGTTCTAGGCAGTTTGAAGACAAACATTTAAAGATATTTCAAATTCCAAGTATGGAAACAGACTAAAAACATCTACAGAAAATTAAAATCACCGTCAAGAATCTGATAAAATAGGCCATTTTAATATTTCTTCTCTGTTTTTTAGGAAGCACAGAATTCAACTTATTTTAAAAGTCCTGGAGTAGGCAAGCTCATAATTATTTTCTCTAAAAGTTGTAAATTTCCAACCATTAACAGTGAAGATTTTAACTTATTTCCTAACTTAGCCAAAAGATACTATCCAACTGTTACTACCACGTGCTGATATCCAACCAATAATATCCAAGCTTCAGAATGCAAAATGCACTGCTATTTTTATTCCTAAAAACACATATTCTTTATAATTATGACAGATTACAAAACCAGGAAACAAAAATGTGAGTGAAAGAAACTTAAATCATATTTTCTCATAGAATGAAAGTAATAGGTTCTTAAACATGGATATGATCCTATTAGACATAATACAATCATTTATAATTATAATGATACATTCATATACAAAGTAAAGCATTTAGAATGGATAGTCACATAAAATCATAAATAATATCACAGAATTACATATTCTATTCTTCAAAATTCTCATTTTTTATAATGGTTTTTACTGCTTAAAATCAATAAAGGGCAACTCAGCAGGATCCTGTCTCAAAAAAATTTTAAACAAGTGGGAATAGCACTGGGGATGCAACTCCAAAGAAGGGCCCTGGTTCAATTTCCATGTTATGATTTATACTTAGATGCCCCCTTCCCTGAAGTCTCACGTGCACATAGGCAGAACTTTAGAAAGGTCACTGAACTACTGAGATGCTACATCTTTCTGAAAGTAGATGGGGTCTGGTTATAGGAGGTACATCACTGAGGGTATGACCTATACTGGCAAGTCTATTTTCCTGGCTTCTCCCCTCATTGTTTCCTGACTGCTCTGATGTGAGCAGCTTTCCCTACCCAGGCCCTTCCATCCTGACGCTGTCTGCATTTGAGACTGCCAAGGCATGGAATAAACTTCTCAAACTGTAAACCAAAATAAACTTGTCTTCCTCTAAATTATAGGGTATTGAGTATTTTCTTCTCTGAGACAAGGAGCATGACAAAGACACTCCAGTACCTCAAAGAGAAAAAAGAAAAATGAAAAAAGAAAAGAAAACAAAAGGAAGGGAGGAAGGAAGCAAGGAGGGAAGGAAGGAAGCAGGGAGGGAGGGAGGGAGGGAGGGAGGGAGGGAGGGAGGGTAAAAAGGAAGAAACCTTCCTAAACTCCTATTTATCTTGCATAGGAACCACTACCACATTTTCTCTACAGTTCTCTACAGTTCTCTACCAACACCTAGTCTCATGCATATACCCTCCTGTCAAAACACTTCCGCACAATGCAACAAAAATGATCTTTTAAATATATCTTAAAAATCACTTGATTATGTGAAATTCATATTTATGCATTCTGTATATTATCTGGTGACTATAATCATCTAAAGATTATTGATTTATAATTTTATTTTTCCATTAGGAATTCCATATTTTGTGTTAGGTGCAGTCACAAGTGATACTAAAGTTGAGCCCATCACAGTGATTCCTACCTAGCTATGCAGTAGCAGGACTCTGCTTGGAAGCTGGTAGGACTCCCCAAACACTGCCCCAAACACTGCCGGACCTTGAGCCCTCACTTGGGTCCTACCCAGCTTCCTCCAGATAGCCAGGACCTGCTATGTGTGAGCTGAAGCCTGACACAGCGATCCCTACCTAGCTGTGCAGCAGCAGCTCTTTGCTCCAAATCTGCTAGAGCCACACCCACAGACCCCAAGAAGCTTGAGAGGTTTGGGTGCCACGTGGGGTGAGCTGAAAGCCTACCGAGTAAACTACATGTACCATTCAGCTTTATTACACCAGAACCTGGTAGGGTCCTGCCCAGTGACCTCAAGCAGCCAGGGAGCTTCAGTGAGCAATGTGGGGAGTGCTGAAGGGTTCCACCAGTGTGCACCCCCCATCTGGAGAGTCTTTAAGTGTCATGAAGGACCTGGGAAATACAGAAAAATGACAAAATAAAAAAGCAAAATGCAATCTGAAACCTCAAGCCCATCCCAAACAATACTAGGAGACGTAGACATCCAAAAAAGTGTAAGCCATATACCTGAAACTTTTGAAATGATACCAACTGAAGTAAAGAACAAATTCCATGAAGCTATAAAGGAACTCCGATCAGAAATAATCTCCCAGATAAAAGAAATAATAAAAACAATAAAAGAAATGCTGAACACATCCAAAGAAGAAACAGTTTAAAAAAATTGACATGCACTGCAAAAAAGATGGAAACCTTGCATGAACAACATAAGAAAACAATAGAATGCATGAAACAGATTCAAGGAGCTATCCAAGAAATCAAAAATTTCACTCAAAGCTGGCAAAACCACCAGTGAAAATGTGAAGATAGACTTTCAGACCTAGAAGACAAGATTACATCTAGTGAACAAGAAAAGGAAAGATATCTTTAAAATAATAAGGAATCAGGAAATAACAATTCAACCATTGCAAGATGATGCAAAGAAAAATAGTATAACATTAACAGGTGTCAATGAAAAGGGTGACAACACAAATGATATCAAAAGACTATTTACAGAAATAATAGAAAATTTCGTAAACATGAGAAAGGAAACTGATATATATAAAGGAAGAATATACAACTCAAATTAGCCATATCGAAAATAAATCTACTCTCATGCAAATAATAATCATACCAAAAATCCAACATAAAAATAGAATATTAAAAGCTGTAAGAGAGAAAAGACAATCACCTATAAAGGAAAACCTATCAGAGTCACAGCAGACTTCTCAACACAAACAATGAAGTCAAGAAGAGCGCTGAGTAAAGTATTTCAACTCCTAAAGTATAATGACTTCCAACCCAGACTGATGTACCCTGCAAAACTATCCTTCAAAATTGATGAAAAAATAAGATGCATCCACAAAAAAGAACAACTGAAGAACTTCATGATCACCATATCAACCCTACAAAGAACACTGAAAAATATTCTACAGAGACATAAAAACCAGTACAAATCCAAGAACACCAACAGAAAAAAGCAACTAAGCAGGGTACAGGGCAAAGGTAAAGAACCAACAGCAGAAAGACAACATGACAAAAATGAGTATATATATATATATATATATATATATATATATATATATATATCAAAGAGTTGGTTCTTTAAAAGAATAAATAAAATCGATAAGCCCCTAGTCAGCATTATTTTAAAAAGAAAAAAAAAACCCTCAAATTTAGTCAATAAGAAATGAAAAGGGCAAAATCACTACAAATCCTGTGGAAATACAGAAGATCATCAATACCTAATTTGAAAACCTCTACTCTCATGGGTTTCATAACACACAAGAAATGGACAGAATCCTAGAAACATAACAATTACCAAAGCTGGACCAACAAGATGTAAAATTGCTAAATAACCTACAAGAAACTCAAGGAAGACTTAATGCAAACACACTTCAAACTCTCCAGTGAAACTGAATGGGAAGCAATTTTCCCTAACTCATTCTGAGAAGCAAGTATTACCCTAATACCAAAAACCAGAGAAAGACCCAATCAAAAAAAGAGAACTACAGGTCAATCTCCCTAAAAGAACATGGATGCAAAAATTCTCAATAAAATACCGGCAAACAGAATGCAGCAAATCATCAAGAAGACAATCCACCACGACCAAGTCGGACTCATCGCAGGAATCCAGGGATGGTCCAACAGACGAAAATCAATAAATGTAACATACCATATCAATAGAGCCAAAGATAAGAATCACATGGTCATTTGAGTAGATGCAGATAAAGCTTTTCATGAGGTCCAACACTCATTCATTGTAAGATCGCTACAGAAAATCAGAATAGATGGTCTTTACCTCAATCTGATAAAAGCCATCCATGACAAACCAACAGCTGGAATCACATTAAATGGTCAAAAATTGAAAGCTTTCATTCTAAAATCAGAAACAAAATAAGGCTGTCCACTATCACCAATCCTATTGAATATAGTACTGGAAATATTAGTCGAGCAATTAGAAGAGAGAAATAAAAAGAAAAGTATAGAAAGGGAGAGGTTAAACTATCATTACTTGCAGATGACATGATAATCTACATAAAAGACTCCCAAAACTCCACTGAAAGACTTCTAGATGTAACAACCAAATTCAGTAATGTAGCTAGATACAAAGTCAACACTCAAAAATCAGTAACATTCCTCTATACAAACAACAAAATCACTGGGAGAGAAGAGAAACTATACCCTTCACAGTGGCATCCAAAAAAATGAAATACTCCTTAGGAATCAATCTAACAAAAGAAGTAAAAGATCTATACATGAAAATTACAGTACTCTGAAAAATGAAATCAAAGATGATCTAAAAAAATAAAAAGACATTCCCTGTTCATGGATAGAAAGAACAAACAAGTGAAAATGGCCATTCTCCCAAAACTGTTATACAGATTTAATGCAATGCCAATCAGTATACCATTAGCATACCTCACAGATCAAGAGAAATCATTGCTAAAATTCATCTGGAACCAGAAGAGACCTAGAACAGCAAAGGCAATTCTGGACAACAAAGGCAAGGCAGGAGACATCACAATCCCTGACTTGAAGTTATACTACAAAGCTACTGTGATAAAATCAGCACGGTACTAGAATAAAAATAGACCTGAAGATCAATGGAATAGATCAATAGATACAACCACTACTACAAACACACTCAGCAACCTTAGCTTTGACAAAGGAGCCAAACATGTCCACTGGAAGAAGATAGCCTCTTTAAAAAGTGGTGCTGGAAAAACTGACTTTCCATATGCCAAAAACTAAAACTAGACCTATGCCTATCACCATGCACTAAACTAAAGTAAAAATGGATCAAAGTTCTAAATATTAAAACAAAAAAACTAAATCTCCTAGAAGACAAAGTAGGTAGAAATCTTGAAAACATAGGGGTCAGCAGAGAATTCATGAACAAAAATCAAACTGCATGGGAAATACTTCACAGAATCAACAACTGGGATCTTATTAAAAAGTTTTTTCCATGTCAAAAGAAATCTCCAACAGAGTGAAAAGAAAATTCACAAACTGGGAAAAAAATCTTAGTCAACTGTCCTTTAGACAAAAGACTTCTATCTAGAATATACAAAAATTTTATTAAAAAAAAATCAGTCCTCCAAAATTCAAAGACCCAATCCAAAAATAGGCATCTGAGATGAATACACACTTCTCAGATGAAGAAATACAAATGGTAAATAGATGAAAAAAAATGTTCAGCATCATTGTTCATTAGAGAAATGTAAATTAAAATCACACTGAGATTCCATGTCACTCCACAAAGAATAGTCAGGTTCAAGAAAACTACCAATAACAAATGCTGGAGAAGCTGTGGGGGAAAAGGAATACTTCTGTGCTGTTGGTAGGAGTGTAGACTTGTGCAACTACTGTGGAAATCAGTGTGAAGGTCCTTCAAAAAGCTGGGATTGGAAGTCCCATTTGACCCAGCAATGCCTCTTCTGGGTATATTCCCAGAAGAACTGAAAACATAATACCACAGTGATACATGTGCACCCATGTTTACAGCAGCACAATTTATAATAGCTAAATCTTGGAAACAACTCAAATGCCAATCAACTGAGGAATGGATAAAAAAGATGTGGTATTTTACACAGTCAAATACTACTCAGCTATAAAGAAAGGCCACATTGAGGTTTTTATACATAAATGGGTGTGACTTGAGATCATACTCATGAGTGAAATAAATCAAACTCATGTGTAAATACTGTATTGTCTCCCTAGTGTAAGAAACTGAAAGAATAAATAAGATACAAAATCTTCAATAAATATTTTGAAAGGGTAAGAAGCTGCTCAAAGAGTAAAAAATAACTCAGGGAAAAGGAGAAAAGAAGGAAGAGAAACGAAGTAAGATACAAATTTGTATATAGACACTTAAGATTATTAAGATGATTTTACTACTAATTCTATTAGTTCTTGGAACAAAATAGGTAACATCCTTAGGATTCCATCAATTTTCCATGACCAGATCTAGCAATTCAAATAAGACTTATCAAGATAACTGTACAAAACAACAAAAACTATTATGTTCCTACCACCTTGTTTTGAAAGCCTACATTGTTATTGTTTTAGGCTCTTATAGTTCTTTATTTGTTGTTTTGCTTTCCCCTCTATACAGAAAGGATAGATGTACATGTATAGGCTTATATATGCCCAGAACTTCACCTAACGGGTTTATAAAATTGATTTTAGTATGTGTGATAGTATGAACAACAGCACACTGAAGAAAACGAGACACAATGGTAGTCATTGATGATTTTCTATCATCTTGATTGGAAAGCCAATAATGCTTTTATTCTTGGTTTTAGTCTGTTTTCAATTATTTGATTTCAATATGTATGAAGATATGGACAGCTATTTTGAAGAAAACAAGAGACATGGTAGCCATTATTGATTTCCTTGTGTCTGGTCTTTAAAGCCCTTAAATTTCTCATTCTTTTGTTTGATTGCTTTTATACTATTTTGATTCATATTAACTTACTGTATGTGAAGGTATGGACAGCTATGTTCAAAAAAATGAGAAACATGGTACTCACTGTTGATTTCCTGTTGTCTTTTTCTGAAATCCTGTGTTATTTGCATTGCTTTACTCTGTTCTGCTTTGTTTCATTTTGTTTTATTCTCTTTAAAATTAAAAAAAAAACTTTAAAAAAATGGATACTAACAAGGAACTATTAGTCTGAGTGCTAAGACAAAGAAAAATAATGCTGTTATCAAACAAAATGTTTCACATCCCACAGAAATAACCTTTACGTATCTTTTCATGATAAAGAAAGTAATCTATGGTGTTCACTGGGCAATACAAATTGTCTCAAAATAACATTCAAAGATAGTTATTTCTCAGAATGTTTCATGCAATAAAAACTTCAATTCAAGCATATGTGCACTTCAAACATTTTAAAAATTGTATAGAAGAACATTTATCATTAGAATTATGGGACGAATCACAAATAACAAATACTTAAACCATTCTATTGTAAGGGGTTCTTCACTACAAGTAATGAGTCATAATGACTGTACTTTATTATTTCATGAAGATGTAACGATATAAGCTAAAATGTTAATGCAGGGCTGGAATCTCAGATCACAATCACTTTATCTGACTTTTAGAATAGAGAGTTGTTTTAAATAGATCTGTGGGGGAAACAGCATCATCTAATTTATGTCCATGTAATTTAGTATTGTAGAAGTAAAACAAATACCTTTTGCATGTCATCTAAAAAGTTTAATTTCATGATCACTTTATTTGGCAATCTTGATTTTATCTATAATCAGAAGCATGATATGCTAAACATGAGCTAGAAATAAAGCTTATTTTGCTAGCAACTTAAACCATACATTCAGAAAACTAATGTTTGTATCAAATAGAGAAATCTTAAGGCAGACACCTAAGAATTTTTATGGTTCAAATTTCACCGTATCAGGCAAGGCAATTACAACAATAAAATGCAAGTTTACAGTATAGACTTAAAGCCACTTCACTCAATTTAAACTTTTTGAAAAGAAAATCTAAGTTATACTACATACTGAAAAATATTCAGAGTTTATTGTGGGTTTTTTTGTCTTTTTTGTCTATGTCTTGTACACTGAGTAATTTCTTTAAGGATTATGATACAACATATTAACTATTGTTATTCATTTTATTTGGTTAGGAAATTTTTAATTTTTCATAAAAATAAAAAAGATAACACAAAAAAATTAATTTCTTAAAAATTAGTCCTAAAATTTAAAAGTTCATTGAAACTTTTACAAATTTATATAGGCAGATGAATAATAATGCTTCCAACAGTATTTTGTAGTAGTTTTTAAAATGAAACAATCTAAATTGTAAGAACTGTCCTATACTCATATATATTGGAATAATATAGACAGATAAAAAATGAATAGTTACAGTTGCACAGGGATGAGCTATAATTACATAGGCATAGTTAAATAAGAAAATGAAACTGGAAAACGAATATAAATGCCATGAAAATAACAGTCAACTTTTGCTATGTAACGTATCAACCCAAACCTCAGTAGCTTAATAAAATAATCATTTATTTATCTCATTTTTCTGTATGGAACCACTGTGGAATGGGACTAATTGAAAAAACTTTCTTATATACTCACTTTATCTCCACTGAGGTTAACCCTTAAATCTCAGGCACTAGGTTCATATACACATAAGATACTGAAATGTTCAAGAAAATTGCAATTAAAATCCTCATGTATATTTTGATGTACCTTTAAAAGTTTTTAAAACACACACACATGCGTGCATACACACACACACATGAAGACTTTGTCTTTACCAGTCTACAAAATGATGATGAATATCCTATTAATGACTTTGCTGTAGAAAGCCATTGGTCTATTAAGATAAAACCCACAGTGTTAATGCTTTGGCAGTGAGTGAAGGTGATTATAAGCCAACCAGGATCTATTATGAAGAACTTGAAAAGAACATTGACATGGTTCAAAAATGACTGAACAGGTCTCTGACCTTCTGGGAGAAGAATGTATATGGATACTTAGAACACTTTAGACAAATGGAAAACTGTACAGCACAAGATATATATCTGCATGGCCATATGGTATGTAACAGACTAGACAACCAACACAGAGTTCATCAGCAGTGGAGTACCCAAAATGGCAACACTATCCATTATCCATTGTGATCATCTGCTCAGTCCTTACCTTGGGAGACAGAAAGACCTATGGTAGGCCAATAACATAAACTATGAAGTATATAGTTTCAGGGCAACTGGATTCTGAAGACCTGGATCTGGAATCATTTGCTAGTTGATTACTGAAAATTAAGCACACTCTAGGATTCTTCTGATGATACTCCCAAGCATAATGGTGGTGATCTGGGGGATATATGCACCAGAGTTGGGTAGATTTATAAAAAGGCATGATTATGATATCCTCAGAGTTGAAGTGCCCCAAAGTGATGTAAAGGTTTTGGGCAAAACCTGAGGCTAGATTTGACTCAGATGTGGCCTTGAAAGTTGTGGGCATTTCACAATGAAAGGTGTTGTGGACGCTACTGCTGAGAACCCTGGGGCCATCACCTACATTGGTGTGATGACAAGGGGACTGAAATTAGGGTTGACATGTTCTTCAGACAATGAAGAAATATGTAAGTCAAACTAAACAAGCAATGATAATCTAACATTCAAAATCAAGAACTTAGGCTCTAGTTGCTAAAATTAACCTGTAACAAGCTGAAGTCACATATCAATAGGTCCTTTTCCCTAATTTGGCCAGTCCTGTGTAGGAACACTATAGCAAAGAAGGAAAGTTAGTCTCTGGAAAACAAAACAGGTGGGATCCGAAGCAGCACTGATTCAATCAATGACTTAAGTTGCTCAAGGACTATGGCCAAAGAAGTGTATTACGTGTAAATTTCAGAATCTAATAGCATTGTATCTCAGAAGACCTACACCAGCATTGAGCAGTATAACCAGATAAAGATTCTATATAATGTGATTAGCTACATGCATTGGCCAGTGAGACAGAAAATAATGAAGAAGGAGAACAAAATCAACACTTCATATTAGAATTTCATACAGACTACAATATGAACCCATGGCATATGCTTTCAACATGTCCCCAGAAATTGTCAAAGTTCTGGCTATTCCTAGGATGATCAAGTTTAAATCAAAAACTGACCACACTGCATCAAGTATGGCAAAAGAAAAAAATGTATAAACTGGTGGTACCTGATACAGACAAGTTTGTCTAAGCAGAGCTAATTCCAAGCAAGACATCTACTAGTAATCCTCATGTCTTCATTACTTTTCTCTCATTACTGAGACAAATTACACAACACCCAAAATTAAGGGAAGAAAGGTTTAGTTAGCTCACAGTTTGTGGAGGCTTCGGTCCGTAATCAGCTGGCTCCAAGGGAGGGTGGCATGGCACAAGGGCAACGGTTCAAGGCAGCAGAACACAACAAAAGCAGCAAGAACAAAAGGGAGGAGCACAACGGAAGACTGTTTCTGCCCCTTTTATTGTATGTAGGCTACCCATCCTAGGGTGAGTAGTACTCACACCGATAATCCCAGCATTGGAATATGAATCAGTCACAAACTTTAGAAACCTGCCCCCATGACTAGATGAGGTTTTGAGGAGACATCCAGACTCAAAACATAATATTCCACCCCTGGTCCCCAGAGACTCATGCACATCCTTTATGTAACAGGCATTTGGTCTATTTCTAAAGTTGCCAAAATCCTAACAGCTTCAGTACTGCTGAAAAGTCCTAGTCTCAAGTCTCCAAGATCTAAGACAAACTCTTAGCTGTGAGCCACTGTACAAATGAAAAGAAAATTAAACACTTCCAACATTCAATTGCACAAAATAAACATTACTATTCCAAAAAGTGCGAACAGGGAAATACAAAGGATTGGGACCAAAGCCAGTCCAAAATACAGGAGGGCAAATATTAAGTAGTAGTTTCATATAAAACATCCAAAGCAAACTGTGGCAAGTTTTGAGCTTTAAAGGGTTTGTGTGGCTTCACTTCTACAACACTTCTACAGCTTCCCTCTTGGGTCTGCTTTGCTCCTTCTTTTCAGGTTTCTTCACATAATCCATGTTCTTGGCTTTTCCAAATTTCTGGGGTCTCCACTGCACCTTTGGCTTCACCCTTATAGCTTCATATATTGACCTCTTCGGGACATGCTACCTGGTTTCCCAGGTCGTCTTCTGAAATCTGAGTGGAAGCCTTTTAATCTCAGAATTCTTGCACTTTTCACGCAGCTAAAACCAGCACCATGTGGAAGATGCCAAGGTCTGCTGCCAGCTGGAGCAGTAACCAGTGTTTCCTCTCCCTTGGCTGTAAGGGTCAAGTGCCTGATCATTGGGCACTCTGAACCTGATTCTGAAAAACATTCTCTGTGCTATTGCTATTCTGGAACCTGGTGCAGCTGCTGTCATTTAGGAACCTGGTATGGCTGTGGTCACCATTCTGGAACATGTTGCTCTGCAGCTTTCTCCTCAAAGCAAAGTCTTTCACTTTTGCAGTTTTGAGGCTGCAAAGAGTGGGTACTTGCAGCTTCTTGTGATGCCCTCAGGCCATCTTTTATATTCTCAGCAATCGGGATCTTCTCAGCTCTATCTTTGCAATCCACAACTTTACTAAAGCTTTTTTCCTGGCTACACTTAAAATGTTTTATATCACCCTGCAGGGCTCTTTGCTTTTGATTCACAACATCTATCTAGCTAAAAGCCCGCAACAATAGCCATGCTACCCATTCAGCATTTGACTGCCTTGACAATTCTTCTTAATTAGTCTGCCATGCTTAATCTTAGTCTTAGGCAAAATCTCTGGACAGGAGCAAAAGGCAGACAAACTTTCTGCCAAGTGGTAACATATATCATCTGGAGTTCTGCACCTGATGCAGTCCCTTCCAGCAGAAACCTCCTCAATGTGCTCTTTACATGCAAGATTTCTATCAGCCTTCTAAGCTCTGGCCACAATCTCCTATACAGAACAGACTAAGATGTTCCAGCACTACTCTTTCAGTTGATCTATCTCGAACCTTTCCAAACTCTTCCCGTAAGGCATTCCCAAAGGCTTCTGAACCACATGGTCAGGTACAATAACAGCAATGACCCCACTTCTCTGGTATCAAATTCTGTTTTGGTTACTTTTCTCTTGTTGCTGAGACAAAAGATTTGACTCCCAAAATTAAGAAAGGAAAGGTTTATTTAGCTCACAGTTTGTATGGTTTCAGTCCATAATCAGCTGGCTCCAAGACAGGGTGGAATGCACAGGGGCAACAGTTCAAGTTGGCAGAAGATCACAAAAGCAGCAAGAGCAAAAGACGGGTGCACAAGAGACAATATTTCTGTCCTTCACCCTAGGGTGGGTGTAGCACTCACACCCATAATCACAGCATTAGACCATGAATCAATCACAAACTCTAGAAGCCTACCCCCCATGACTACAAGAGGCTTTGCAGACACAAACCTAACACCAGCCTAGAATACAAGTGGGACATGGTGCAAATAGACCTCACCAACCAGTGCCTCAAACCTCTGAAGCTTTTTAACCAGGTAATGTGGCACATCCTCTCAAAGGTCAAAAGTCTCATATTTCAAATGATTGTACCTAGTTCAAATTACGAAGGATATGGACAATGTCTCTCATAATTGATTCATTGGTACAATCAATACTAAAAACAATACCTTCTCTGTAAGCAATGCTGTCACCCAAAAGTGTGTCTCTGTCTTCCAACAAAGAAGCAGTACTAGATGAGTAGTAATCAGAGAGGAGAATCAATGGCAAATGCTTGAACTGGAAGCATATACCACCAATATCCCACCACCCTGAAGCCAGACATCATCACCAAGATCCATGTAACCAACCTGAATAAGCTGCCATGTTGCTCCTTACATTTACTGATCTGGAAGATTACAACAAGATCCACATGCAAGTTTATCATTCAAGGTCTAAAAAAGTTTTGCCTCTGGTTGTCCATGACGTATATCAAGAAAACTAAAAGGTTCTAGGAAATCATCCACTAGAATCACAATCTGTAACAAGACCCTGATATAATGGTTTAGTGCTGGTAGCATTCTGAAGAGAATGAAGGAGATATATCAATGATGTTCACTCATCTAACTACCTCTTTGTCTGCTTGTCTGCCTGCCCTGCTACCTAGATACACCTCTGATATAATTTACAAGTATGTACTAACAGTTGGATCTGATCTGCTCCAGTCATGGGTTCCTACTCTAAGATGGCACATGACATATTTCTCCTGTCTTTGGCTGTCTTGGGCCACAGTGATCCATTGGGTTTGGAGTAAGGATCATAACTGTCAGTCCCTTACCTTTGTTTTTCTACTTAGGTTCAGATCTTGAGCAGTTTTATACAAATACACTTATTTTTTTATAAGACTCGTATCTAAACCTTCTTTTACTGCCTGTTATTTCACTGATGCCAGACTGAAAAATTAGATAGCCTTGTTGTTGAACAACAACAACAAAAAGTAAGAAATGTTCCTTAAATATTCCTTTAAAAAGTAAAAAATGTTCCTTTGTTAGCTTACAAAATAAGCAGGGTGTGGCACACACCCATAATTCCTGGACTTAAGAGGCTGAGCCAGGAGAATAGAAAGTTTAGGAATATCCTGGGCTAGACTTGACTGCACAGCAAGATACTGCCTCAAACAAAAATAGTAAAGAAAAAAAAAAAAAGAAAAGAAAAATGTTAAAAATGCAAGAAAAGAAGCTAAAAATAATATAGAGTAACCTATAAAACAAAGGAAAAGAGCTTAGAAATCATTAGTAATCAGAAAAAGCCAAATAAATTTGCAAAGACTTAAAATTCAAATTAGCAAAAATGTGGAATCATACTAACTATGGATTAAGATACACACTGAAACAAGAAGTGTGTGGTTTGTAAAAAGAAATGTAATATAATATCTGCTACTTGTGGCTTTGACAATATCTACTGAAGTAAAAGACACATTTAGCCTATGATTCAGCAATTTTAACATTAGCATAAACCCAGAAAGATTCTAAAACACATAAAGAAAAAAGCAATAAACTTTTCTTAGATGAATGTGATAGACCTTTTCCTCTGTCATCTTCTAGTAATTATACAGTTTCAAGTATTATATGGTCTCCAATTTTTATTGAGCTGATTTTTAAAATATGGGAGAAGACCAAATTTCATTCTTCCACATGTGGATAAACCATCTTCCCAATTCCATTTGCTGAAGAGACTATCCTTTCCGTATTGCGCACTTGGTATGTTTGTCAAAAATGAACTAACCATAAACAGAAGTTTATTTTTAGGCTTTCCATCCTATTCCATTGGTCACTATGTCTGTTTTGTGCTACCGTCATGCTGTCTCAATTATAATTGTTTTATGTGTTTTGAAATCAAGGAGTATAATTCCATCGACTATTTTTTATATGTCTTATGTTTATATTGAACAGTTCAAATGCAGTGCCATTATTTCTGTAGCAGCTTTCAGATTTCAATTCCACCTTTAAATTTTACAACTTTATCTACAGCAAACAAACATCATCAAAGTTAAAATGCATTAAAATTTGTATTGTCTTGATTTACACACAAATGCAAGTACATCCCAGATGTTTTTATTTTGATAATATAACCAACTTAACAAATTAAATTTAAATTTGTTTTTCAATTTGCTATTATAGTATTACTTCTTTAGGAATTCAGAATTTTAAAATTCATATTTAAATCAAACTAATATCATTTATGCTAATAAGACAAGTCTATTAAAACAAACAAGTTCCTCCTAAAGCGAGCATACCTGTCCTATAGCTATGAACTACAAATTTCTGGAATTAGGCTCCAGTGTGGTTACATAGTATGGTGGATAAATAGTCATAGAATTGCCCTGTGTAGCTACTGTAGTAAATGTAGCAAATTTACAACGTTATAAGAAATGTTGCATAAAATAAACATGGATGATCCTTGAATTAAAGTTTTCCAAGCACTTTTCCAAAATAAAAAATAGCAACTATGTAAATTGTCATTGATATTTTTTAATTTTCTTCTATAAGCCTTATTCACTACAGTGAGATAAGTAAATCGTTATTTCACTGTGTGCAATCCTTATTTTCAAAAAGACATAAAAACATTAAGAAAAAAGACAATAGATGCTCAATAAAATCAAGTATAATTAAACAATCAAAAATAGTGTGCTAATTTTATGAGAATGAAAGGTAAAGAAAAAGTTCTTACCAGGAATAATAGAAGTTTTCCTTTAGAGAATGAATTCCATAATTTGACAAAATGTTACACTGTTCCTACATTATTTTAGGGAGGAAGAAGGAGAGGAAATAATTTTTTGTCTATTTTAGATACTAATAAAAACTGTTACTGTGTAAATTTGAAAAATATTCAAAAGCCAATAAAAACAAGGGATAATTTTAGTTCTGCTTAAAGATAATGACTAGATCAAGTAACTTCTTCAGGTAGCTCATGGTACTAGTATGATTGATATGGATTTCTTTTGGAGAGAGTTACAGCTGATACCTTTGAAAATAAAAAAGCTGTTTCAAAATTGAAACTGGGAGTAACATTGCAAATAAATCAGTGTTATTTATGTGAGAAAGTTTTTTTACCCTTAATGCAAAATAGTTCCTTTAACCATTAAAAATACACAGTGAATGTCAAAACAAAAATATAGACATAGAATTTTGATCACCATTCCCTAAGATGATTTTTGCCAAAATAAGATATATGTGTGTATATTTTTTTTTAATTTAGCACTCTTTCATCTTTGCTAAGCACATTCTGGAAAAGTTAACTCTAATATACAATAATTGTTTAATGTTCACTGAAGTTGTTAATTTTTCAGAACTATATATCCCAAGCTAAAATACAGAGTTTATAACATCTCAATATCAAAAATATTTAAATTTCCATTAAATGTGTTTCACATAAAAACTGAAAAGATAATACTTCATTTAACTAACTCAAAACTTTACAATTTGAGAATGGCCAAATTAAAGGGAACTTTACAAATACTCCTGAACTATACTTCCCAAAGAAAGATACTAAGCATACACAAGATTAACTAGGAAGCATTCAAATTACAAAATAAACATAGCACGTCTTAATAGAGAAGCAATTTAAACAGATAATAGAGGGGAAAGAGAGTCTATATTAAAACAGACTCAGGTATTCCATTTAACTCAGCTATTTTTCTTACAGGTACCTTCCTAAAAGAGTTAAAGGCATCATATTGCAGTGACATATGCATAGCCATGTTTACAGCAGCAGCACAAATCATAATAGCTAAATCTTAGAAGTAGATTATATGTTTGCCAGCAGATGAATGGATAAAGAAATGCTCTAATTATATACCACAGAGTATTACTCTACCATAAAGGTAAATTTGATTCACTTAGCAATCAAATAGAAAAAGAGATACACCTTGAGACCATAATGTTAAGTAAAATAAATCAGACACACAAGATCAAATATCACACAGTTTCTCATATGAGAAACTCAAAATGTAAATAAAGATAAAATAAAAGATAAAAAATAGGAAAAAGAAAAACAGATCTTTTATAAAAGGAAGGCAAACCAGGAGACAGAGAGAAGTGGAGACATATAGGGGAGGGGAAGATGATGAAAAAAGAATTAAGATGTTATGTCTATGCAGCAACACCACAAAATTAATGTAATAATTATATATTACAAACATGTACTAACAGAATTTTACAAACAATACACTGAAATAGAATGTTAAGATAACATAATTTTCTACCTAAAATAAGGCACATCAAATAGATTTTCTTTTCATGACTTCTTGTTCTGGATTCATTCTTCTAGACGCATGAATTTTCACCCTTACTCTACTGAGGAGATTTAGGCATGTAAATTGAGAGTCTTTCAGAATTACCTAAGAATATTAGATTTGACCTAAAATGCTTAAATTGATTAAAAATTCTTTTACTTACATAAAACGGTAATTTTTTATAGGACTAATGTATGAGCGATAAATCTAAACTTCATATATTTTTTATTTTTTCTAGTTTTTTTCCAAAATCATTGAGACGGTTCACTTTCTAGCAGCAAAAATGAGTAAATCAATAATAAAGTAAAATGTATGTGTCTAACCTTGTAAGACACACCATCTAGGCTGGACACAGATAGACATCATGTTCTACTAAATCTCTCAGGATATCATTTGTCCTTGCTTTCCCTACTTCTGTTAGTATTCTTGTCTGTATCCCCACCTTGCTCATTTCATGCAACAGCACTTAATACACACACAAAACAAAATAACAAAGACAAACAAACAAACAAAAAAACACTCCATAACCTGTTTTAAAAACACCTAAAAGTGCTGGAGGCAAACGTGAGTGGTAAAGTATTTGCCTCATATATGTGAGGCCCTGGGTTTGACCCTTAGCACAGCAAATCCACCTATGATAAGTGGTAAATTCCTTATACATTATCTCAGTGGTTCTGTTACTTTTAAATGTTATTGACCCACATTACTATAAGATACATCTCATGTATTGTTTAATAACATTCTATTATACTATAAATCAAGAAAAGCAGGTCAGATTAATATTCATAAGATATATTAACTCTAGTAAATAAACTAATATGGATAGAATGCATACAAGGTCTTAGTAAGCAAAGCAACTTATGAAACATAGAAACAAAATAATATAACATGTAGACAGTTTGATGTTAGGCATTTATGCAGGGGGTAAGGGAGGGCCAACACAATATATATACATTTCATCCTGTAGTATATAGGAAACCATGGTCTTTCCAATTTGCTTGCAAATAAGTGTGCTATCTCTGCCATTCTCTTTTACCTTGTATTATGATTTATCTTGCATATGCTTTGATGAAAATTTTAAAAATGTATTTAACTTGCTACTTGCTTATAGGAATAATGATTTACTGAATATCTTGAAAGCAAATCTTTGACAGGCACTGAACTTTTAAGGTGACATTTTTATTAACCTAACATTTTATGTAAAGATTAAGAATACAATGTTAAATCCTATTTAAAATTTACTAACTACCAAGCAAAAAATCCTAACAAAATTTTGTCATTTAAATTGGAAGAAATAAGAAACAAACACAGCTTTCATGGCTTCCTTCCTCTGTATTTCTCCAGAGCTTTACTCCTTCTAGAAAGTATACAAAATTTAACAATCTTTAAGACATATTAACTACCTTTTTATGCTGACTGTGTGAAACAACATATATTAAAACCAACAAAACCAAAGGAGAAAGTTCAGTATTAACATTACACCATAGTAGGAAAACAATTTTTTTTTAAATCCAGAGCAAATAAGAATTTTTAATATTATCTAGAGATTAGGAATTTCTTCAAAGAAACCTAAGAATGTATGTAAGTCATGCAAAGGATCCCATTGGTTCTTCTCCAGCAGCCACTCTCTTTCTTTTTAATAAAATTCTAAATTTTATTTAGGAGCTTAGAAACCAGAATGAGTGAAAGAAGTCAGAATTAGAAAATGAATATTCCAAGTATACAAACAATTCTGTCATTAATAATGAGAATCTAGTCTAATGCCAATTAAGTGGAAATAAAAAGAGAAAATTAAAGAGAATCTAATCTCCCTCTTAGAATTACAACCTGTTAACTACAGGAATATTCAATTGATAATTGGATTAACAATACAGGACAGCATGGATTAATATGTCATTTTCCATTGAGAATAACAATAAAAACTACCTGTTATAGTTTATATCTAGATGTCCCCTGAAAACCTCGCACAATCATAGGTAGAAGGTGACTGAATTATGAGGCTTATAGCTGGCTTGCTAGGAAGAGGTAGAGTCTGGTTGGAAGAGATCACTGGGATCATGGCCTAGAAGTATTCCCAGTTCCTCCCTTGATGCTTTCTGCCTGCTTTCCAGTTGGCACACCTTAATTAGCAGCCCTCCTTTGCCCATGCTCTTTCACTATGCTTTCCTGCCTTGGTGCCAGGCAATTACGAGCTGAAAATAGCAAACTAAAAAGAAATAAAAATCCTCTGCTCTTCTAAATTGCAGGTATTGGATATTTTGTCCCAGTAACCAGGAAAACAACTGTCTGAGTTACTTTTTTTCATTGCTGAGACAAAATATCCAACATGCAAAGTTAACAGAGGAAAGGATTGTTTGGCTCACAATTTGTAAAGGTTTCAGCCCATAGTTGGCTGTCTCTAAAACAGGGTGGCATGGCAGTAGCAAACTGCAGAGGAGAAACAGGCCTTGGCAAACCAGGGCAGGCAGAAGGTAACAAGCACCAAGTCCAAACAACAATAGCAGCTTCTTTCTGTTCCTTTTATATTCTATCTAGGCTACCAGGCTCAGGGCAGCTACCAAACCAATCAGTGGAGTAATTTAGTAATCACACACTCTTCATTCCTGCATTACAGGCTCTAAATCCAACCACCTCTGAAAAAGCAAAACCTATGACTGCATAAGGCTTTAGGTACACCAACATACAAATCATAACAACAATTAAGGCACTAGCTTACATATTCAAGACCTAAATAAAAATGAGAATGGTTAATAAAGGTGTTTCTGATTTGATCTAAAAATAGCTCAATAGTTTTTTCAGAAAAAAAAGCTTTAATTGAAAGAAAAATCAAAATTATAATCTCTCCCACTAGAAGTGATCACAAAACTAATTACTTTTTAGTAAAATCTCTTAAAATTCACCTCAATCTATAATCATTATGTACCATGTGCCCTATCATTTCAAATACTTAACAAAAACTTTGAAAATATATTGTGAACATGCAGTTTTCCAACTTTCTTACTAGCAGAATCTTTTTTCTTCCCAACAACTCTAACAAGGTAGTTTTGCAAATATATTAGATTTTAAAGAAGCAAATGTCCTTTTATAGTATCATAGAACTGAAGAGTGAATCAGAATCCAATCAGCATCCCATCCCTAAGGGAATGCAAAGAAACCATTAAGTTGTGCAGAACTGTAAAAGAAGAGGA